>CM019706.1:18632700-19215200 GCA_009760885.1 Achatina immaculata | reverse complement strand
AGGGCCACAAACATACAAGGAAACAGCAACAAAGAAAACAAAGATTGTGTGGATAGGGCACAAACATACAAGGAAACAGCAACAAAGAAAACAAAGATTGTGTGGATAGGCCACAAACATACAAGGAAACACCAACAAAGAAAACAAAGATTGTGTGGATAGGCCACAAACATACAAGGAAACACCAACAAAGAAAACAAAGATTGTGTGGATAGGCCACAAACATACAAGGAAACACCAACAAAGAAAACAAAGATTGTGTGGATATGCAGACATTCTCCTAGTTCGTTTTCTTTGACGTCTGTGATACTTGCTGTGGATTACTTCCTGCATGAAGTGGATATATCCATGCTGGTGGATCATGGATTACTTAACTATCATGTGCCAGGTCACTGGAGTGTTATTTCTTGTATCAGGTGAGTTGTTAAATGTTTGGGTTTGGCGTAGTCTGACTAGTTATATCTTTAGACCCATGCAAAACTGTGTAATGCTTGGGTCAGCTGCGGGTTTGGGTTTAGTCTGGAATGGGTCTGGTGTGGGTTTAGGTTGAGTCTGGGCTGAGAATGGTGGTGGGTTTTTGTTAGGTCTGAGATGGGTCTGGTGTGGGTTTGGGATGGGTCTAGTGTGAGTTTGGGTTAGGTTTGGGATGGATCTGGAATGGATCTGGGATGGGTCTGGTATGAGTTTAGTCTGGGTCTAAGCTGAATATGGTCTCGGTTCAGTATGGTGTGGGTTGTCTGGTGTGTGTCTAATGCGAGTTTGGGTTGGGTCTGGTGTGGGCCTGCTGCAAATTTGGGTTGGGTCTGGTGTAGGCCTTCTGCCAGTTTGGGTTGTCTGGTGTTGATCTGCAGCGAGTTTGGGTTGGTTCTGGTGTGGGCCTTCTGCGAGTTTGGGTTGGGTCTGGTGTGGGCCTTCTGCGAGTTTGGGTTGGGTTTGGTGTGGGCCTTCTGCGAGTTTGGGTTGGGTCTGGTGTGGGCCTTCTGCGAGTTTGGGTTGGGTCTGGTGTGGTCTGATTCGGAACGTTTTCTGCTGAAAAACACATTTCTCAGACGAGATCTCGCCTTTGTGTACGAGTCTTCCATTCAGGTTTCAACCAGTTTTCTCTGACTTGGTATCCTCCAGTTCTCTTATGTCTGTACTGGGTCACTTCTATTCTGGATCACTTTTTTCTGGATCACTTCTGCTCTAGGTCACACATACATTAGGTCGCATTTGTACTGGGTCGTGTCTGTACTGGGTCGTGTCTATACTAGTTCACGTCTGTACTGGGTCATGTATGTACTGTGTATCGTCTGTACTGGGTCTTGTCTGTACTGGGTCACGGCTGTACTGGGTCATGGCTGTAATGGGTCGTGTCTGTACTGGATCACGGCTGTACTGGGTCACGTCTGTACTGGGTCGTGTCTGTACTGGGTCACGTCTGTACTGGGTCGTGTCTGTACATGGTCACGTCTGTACTGGGTCCTGTCTGTACATGGTCACGTCTGTACTGGGTCGTGTCTGTACATGGTCACGTCTGTACTGGGTCGTGTCTGTACATGGTCACGTCTGTACTGGGTCGTGTCTGTACTGGGTCGTGTCTGTACTTGGTTCACACCTGTACTGTACTGCCAACAGCTTGTGTCTGTGTAAGGACACTAGCTCTGTGCACATGAAGCCCGCCGGGCTAGACGTCAGTGTGTGTGTGTGTGTGTTGCTTGTGTGTATATCTGTGTATGTGTATGTTTGTGACTTGAAAGGTTTATTGGGGGGGGGGCGGTTGAGAGCCCAGATGATCTGTACAAGAAAAGCCTAGTACACTCTGCTGTACATCTCTGGATCTCCCTTCCCTACCATTTAAAATTCATTAGCAATACTTCGTCCTTCAGCTCCAGGCTCTTCAATATTTACTTGCTTGTAACTTGCCTCCTTAAAATATAAAACTGCTTCTCATACCCTGAGGGCAGCCACCAAGTTCTGTTCTAAAAGAGCATAGTTCTAAGCATTACTTATTAGAACTTCTCTTAATAAATGTCAAAGAGTGTGATCTCAGAAGAACGGTACTGAAAATGTAGTATTTGTCTGTCTGCCTGTCTGTCTGTCTGTCTGTCTGTCTGTCGGTGTGGGTTATCTTGTTAAGTTGATTACCTCTCACGTAGTTCATTATCTCATATTTGTGAATGTAATAGTTTTCTTTTTCATGTACTTTGTATACGTGTATTAAATTAAGTGTGTGGGAAGAATGAAAGATGGAGTGATGAAGGGCAGAATATAAGACGGGCCTGGGTGCCCAATTCTTTCAATCAATCAATCAAGTGCCGTGCCGCGTGGCGTAGGCGATCATTTCTCTCCACAATTCTTTAGACTTGATTATGAGATCCGCCGGTGACTTTCTTCCTAGCCACACTGACAGCCCAGCCAGTAACTTCTCTCTCTGTCTTCCTCTGTCTCTTCTTCTCAATTTTTCCACTTGCCACAATGTGTTCCAATTTTCCTCTTCTCAGAAAATGTCCTACAAATCTCGCTTGTCTGCCTCTGATCTTTGGTGTAATTTGCCTCTTAACTCCAGCCTCTCTTAACACTTCTTGGTTGGTTTTCTTAGCTGTCCTTGTACCTTCAGTATCTTCCTTATGAACCACATTCCCATGGCCTCCATTTCTTGCCCAATTCTTTACCCTTTGAAAATAAAGATCATTTATTCATTCCTTCATTACTTCCTTCCTTCCTTCATTCATTCCTACTTCTACCTGGCTCAGTTTTCTATCTACGTTAGTTTCGGGTCAAGTAAAATCGGAAAAAATAAATTTGACATTCACCATTTTTGGGAGGTAATGAATGTGTGTGTGTGTTAGCATCACGCTGGAACGCCTGGAGCAATGTCAACCAAACTTGGCACACATATGACTTACAATCTGGACATTGCATCGTGGGGGTTAGATTATCTATAGGATACCTCTAGAACCCCTAGGGATCGGGGTGACATGTACAAATAATCGAAAAGGACCGATATTAGTGTCGAATCCAGAGTTTTCGGAGTCGCTGAGGTGAATAGTGGCACTCGCAAGTTCAGCCCCCATCGGAATTGGTGGGGGGGGGGGGGTGAGAAGTGGTGAAAAATACAATGTCCAAATTGACCGAGACTAGCGTCGAATCCATAGTCCCCGGGGTCGCTAAGCTGAGTGGTGATAGTCTTGATGACAGTTAAGCCCACGTTTAGTCGAATAGAAGGAATAGAACTGTGTAGAACCATCTAGACTCTGTAGAACCTTCTAGAAGGTTGTGGAAATGAATATAACACTGTAGAACTTTCTAGAAGCTTGTGGAACTGAATAGACCTCTGTAGAACCTTCTAGACGGCCGTGGAAATGAATAGAACTTTGTTGATTGGATACCCGGGCAAGACCGGGTAATCAGCTAGGCTTTGATAAATCTGGAGCCAAGTGTTGACAGCTTCTAGAGGCTAATGTAGCAGAGCTTTGAGTCTTGTCTAAGCTGTCTTGTCATCACTGAGTAAACACTTACTAACTTTGCCTAAACTGTCACATTTCTCCTTGTCTGACTGTCTCATAATCTCTTAGCATGTGCTTAGTTTCTTGTTTGTCACTCTTTTATTTTAACCCTCGCTTGGTAGCTCGTGTCTCTCTCCCCCTCCTTCCCTCCCCCTCCTTCCCTCCCCCTCTCCCCATCTCTCTCCCTCTCTCTGTTTACGTATAATATTGAACATAGCCAGCTATTTAAAAAACTGTCTTTTTCCTAAACCCAGGCTTAATCTGTACAAGAAAAGCCTTGCATACTCTGCAGTACAGCTTTAGAACACCATCCCCTGTCATTTAAAATCCATTAGTAATACTTCATCCTTTAACTCAACCCATTTTATTTATTTACTTTCTTGTAATTATATACCTCCATAGAATAACCAGCACTCTCTCAACCCATGACTCGCCAGCCATCAAGTACTACAAGGATATAGTTCGAAAAGTAACTGTTTGATATTGTTAGACATTTTTAAAAAGGATTTAAAAAAAACTGTTAACACACCCGCAAGTATGCTGCTAGATAAGTTCACCACCTGGCCGTGGTGAAGGTTTGTGTATTAAAATCTGATGCCTGTAAAAAATTGTACTAAATTGTGCTAGAAATTATGTTAATGATTGTTACATAATATATGTTAGAAGAACCGTACTGAAAATGTATTTTTGTTTACGGATATGTCTGTATGTGTGTGCGTGTATGTGTGCGTGAGAGCTATTTTATTAGGTTAATTACTTCTTCTCTTTTACTTTGAATGCAATAGTTTAATCTTACACTCTTTTTTATATGTTTCTTCTTTCATCGTGTAATTTGTATACTTGTGTTAAATGGAGTGTATGGGAAGAATGAAAGACGGAGTGATGAAGGGCAGAATGTAAGACGGGCCTGCGTGCCCAATTCTCTACCTTTTAAAAATAAAGATCATTCATTCATTCTCTCCCTCTCCCTCCCTCTCTCTCCATCCCTCTCTCTCCTTCTCCTTCTTTTTTTTTCATGCTTACTATGTTCAGTAATAAATGCTGAATATCTGTGAGGGAATGAAAGTTGTGTGATGAAGGCAGAATGGTAGACGGGCCTGCGTGCCCAATTCTTAACGCTTCGAAAATAAAGTCTGTTCCTTCGTTTGTTCGTTAGTTCTCCCTCTCACACTCTCCTCCTCTCTCTCCCTCTCTTCCCCTTCTCTCTCACACACTCTCTCACTCTCTCTTCCCCTTCTCTCTCACACACTCTCCCCCCTCCCACTCTCTCTCCCCTCTTCCCCTTCTCTCTCACACACTCTCTCCCTCTCTCACTCCTTCTTCCTCTTCCCCTCTCTCACTCTCTCTTCCCCTCCCCCTCCCTCTCTCTCTTCCCTTCTCTCATTCTCCTCCTCCCCGTCTCTCCCCCTCTCTTACTCAGACATAAACACTCCTCTCTATGAAGAAAATGAGCTTATTAAAAAGGACGACTGGGAAACAAACTCCAGCCTCCTGGAACGTGCCCACAAAATGGCGTGGCAGGCGACTTCCTAGTCTGTTTCCAGACCCTAATAGCTGCTTCCATCCATCAGACAATCCCTCCCCTGGGGCCAGCCCACGTGACCGCAGGCAGACTCTGGCCTGGTGAACACGGCAGCCACCTGCATCCTGTCCAAGATTGTGGAAGCCGGCTCTAACAAGGCCACCGCCTGCCCCGCCCCTTACAGCCCTCAGTCCCACTGTCTGGCCCCGGGGCTACTGATGTGATCTCAGCCCAAGATTGTCACATTGTTGAGTACAGATTGTTGAGTACAGATTGTTGGGTACAGATTGTTGGGTACACATTGTTGGGTACATATTGTTGAGTACAGATTGTTGGGTAAATATTGTTGAGTACAGATTGTTGAGTACAGATTGTTGGGTACAGATTGTTAAGTACAGATTGTTGGGTACAGATTGTTGAGTACATGTAGAATAAACAGCTACAACGTAAAATAACATAAACTTGTAATCACAAAGAGTAATATGTAAGAAAGGAATTGTAGCAATATGTAATATACAAAACCTGTTGTAGTGTTTCAGTGATAAAGTTGGATAAAACCTTCACATGCCAGCATTATTAGTCGTAGATAAAACCTTCACATGCCAGCATTATTAGTCGTAGATAAAACCTTCACATGCCAGCATTATTAGTCGTAGATAAAACCTTCACATGCCAGCATTATTAGTTGTCCATAGGGCTTTTAGTACATCTCGAGTGATATTCTATTGTGTAGCGGTGTAATATTCACATCTCGAGTGATACTCTATTGTGTAGCGGTGTAATATTCACATCTCGAGTGATACTCTATTGTGTAGCGGTGTAATATTCACATCTCGAGTGATATTCTATTGTGTCTTCTTATATCTTATATCCTTCCCGTGCCGTTAAACGTCACATAGGGCTCACTAAGTAGTTCGCCAATTTTTCCTGTCTTCGGCGAGTCTCTCAACCTCATCAAGGGATTTTATGCCTGTTAATTTGGTCTCTCTTAACAATGTCCTCTTCAGAGTTTCACGCGGTCTGCCCCTTTTTCTTTGGCCTGTTGTGTTCCACTTGATAGCTTGTTTTGGGATTCTCTGATCATTTCTTCTCATCAAGTGACCAACATATGTCCATCTCCTTTTCCTGATCACCCACGAGACTGGTTGTTGTTCGGTCATCTGTCTTATCTCGGCATTGTTCTTGAATTCGTTCCGCTTGATGCTGAGTTATTTTCCTTAGGCATTTGTTTTCAAAAGTCTAATTTCTTGTCTATTTCTTTAGTTGTTTTCCAGCTTTCGCATGCATAAATGAGGGTGGATATTACATTTGAATTGAATAGTCTTAGCTTTGTTTTTGTGCTTATAACTTTTGAATTCCATATGTTCTCAAGATTCTTGAAGATCGATGCTGCTTTTGCAATTCTGATTCTAACTTCCTTTCTGGTGTCACCATCCTGGTCTATGTAGCTGCCAAGGTATGCAAATTGATTGACTTCTTCAATATCTGTCCCTTCTATGTGTATTTTTCCATTTTGATTAATGGGAGTTTTCATTATTTTTGTTTTTTCCTTGTTAATTTCAAGTCCTATTTTGCTAGTCAGTGAAGACAGGCTATCTGTTTTTTCTTGCATGGAATTCACATTGTTACTGATAAGAGTTATGTTATCAGAAAAACCAAGATCTTCTAGTTGGGTCCCATGTACCCAAATCAATACCTGTGTTACCTGTGCAGTATTTTTTCATTATGAAGTCTGTTGTAATTCCAAAAAGCAAAGGAGACAGTATATATCCTTATTTCACACCTGTTTCAATCTGGAACCATTCACTCATTCCTTCTTCTGTTTTGAAGCACAAACATATCCATTGTAGAAGTCTTTAATGATGTTGACAATTTTAGATGGTATTTCATGTATACATAAAACTCTCCATAATAAATATGTGTGTATGCTATCAAATGCCTTTTTAAAATCTATGAAGTTCAGTATTCATGGTTTCTGCTTTTCAATATGTTCTTCAAGTATTATTCTGAGAGTAAAGATCTGGTCGAGAAGGCCTTTTTGAAATCCTGCTTGTTCTTCTCTCATTGCAGTATCCACTATATCTTTAAGTCTATTCAAAATGACCTTGCAAAATACTTTTGACACAACTAATATTAAGGTTACTCCTCTCCAGTTGTTACAGTCACTAAGGTTGCCTTTTTTTTTGTTGGTATTTTAGCAATGATTCCTTTTTTTTCCATTTAGAAGGGACCTTTTCTTCTTTCCAAATCTTGTTAAACATTCTCTGTAGTTGGCTCATGTTGTCACTGTTAATAGCTTTTAACATTTCGGGTGTTATTTCATCTTCACCTGCAGCTTTGTTGTTAGCCATTAAATTCACTGCTGTTTCAATTTCATGCAATGTAATTTCATCTCTGTTGACATTTAGTTGTGGGGCTGGTAAGTCAGTTTCAGGGTTTAACAATTCTTTTGGGTGTGGTCGATTAAGTATTTCTTGGAAGTGCCCATCTTTACTTTTCTATTGTGTAGCGGTGTAGCATTCACATCTTGAGTGATATTCTCTTGTATAGAGGTGTAATATCACACCTCCAGTGATTATTCTGTCTTATACAATGCTGCTTTCATATCTTTTGTTGGTAAGTTTCTGTTTAATATTTCTATGCTTGTCTTGAATTACTGTCATTTTATTGTCACTTTCTCTCTTAAGTCTTCTCACCTGTACTCACTTGTAGTGTTCTATGTCCTCCTACACCAAGCTTTTACACCTGTTCTTTACTTCTTCAAGATAGTTGTGTTTCAGGTCTGTGTATGTGTTTGATGTCTGTTATTTATTTATTGTCATTATTATATACTGATGAAGCAAACGAAGACAGACTAAAATGTTACAGTATAAATTTGTTACTTCATGAAAGACAGACTAAAATATTACCGTATAAATCTGTTACTTCTTGAAAGACAGACTAAAATGTTACAGTATAAATTTGTTACTTCATGAAAGACAGACTAAAATGTTACAGTATAAATTTGTTACTTCTTGAAAGACAGACTAAAATGTTACACTATAAATTTGTTACTTGCTATATATCCTGAACAGGTCATCCATTATTCCTCCTCGCATTTCTCTATGTGTCTCTCTGTCTCTCTGTCTCTCCCTGTATCTCTCTCTGTCTCTCTCTGTGTCTGTCTCTCTATCTCTCTGTCTCTCGTCATGTCTCTCTGTCTCTCTCTGATTTCCTGTCTCTCTCTGTCTCTGTGTCCCTCTGTCTATCTCTCTCTGTCTCTTTCTGTCTCTCTTCCTCTCTTTCTGTCTTTCTCTGTCTCTATGTCTCTCTGTCTGTGTCTCTGTCTCTCTCTGTCTCTCTGCCTCTCGCTGTCTCTCTCTGTCTCTTTCTCGCCGTCTTTCTCTGTCTTTATCTGTCTCTGTCTCTCTGTCTATCTGTCTCTTTCTTGCTGTCTCTCTCTGTCTGTTTCTCTCTGTCTCTCTCTGTCTCTTTCTCGCTGTTTCTCTCCGTCTCTCTGTGTCTCTTTCTCTGTCGCTCTCTGTCTCTCTCTGTGTCTCTTTCTCTGTCTCTCTCTGTCTCTTTCTCGCTGTTTCTCTCTGTCTCTCTCTGTCTCTTTCTCGCTGTTTCTCTCTGTCTCTCTCTGTCTCTTTCTCGCTGTTTCTCTCTGTCTCTCTCTCCTTGTTCCTCTCCCTCTTTTTCCCCTTGTTTCCATTCTTCCCCTTATCTTCCCCCTTTCTCTCTCCTCTCTTCTGTCCTCCCTCTCTTTCTTTCTTTCTCTTCTTCTTTCTCTCCCTCCCTGCCTCTTAATTCCTCTCTGACTTATTTCTCTGCAAGAGCGACCGTCAAACTCTCAGAGTTGACAACCCTTCTGTTTCCCGCCCTCTGTGTTGTTATCCCAGTTACCAGAAAGTGGAGGCTTCCTTCTGAATCTAATGCCACGGAAAGGTCAAGACCCGCAGGGCAGACAAATGCTTTCCTGCAGAAAGAGGGAAGGTTGAGGAGTTTGATTGCGTGGTAGGCCTGGGATAGCGAAAGATGAAAGCGCAATGAGAACACGAAAGAAAGGACGAAGCAGAGAAAGGAAGTTTAGAGAGCAAGGAAAAAATATGACGAGAGAGAAGATGTTAGGATAGTCCATGTTACAGCCACGGGGAAGTGTTCGTGTAAATAGAGGGAATGACGGGCAGGTTAGAGGATAGAAGGAATAAAGGAGTGGGAATATTGGCAGGTTAGAGGGTAGAAGGAATAAAGGAGTGGGAAACAGTGAAAGAAGGTGAAAGCATGTGTGCTAGTTTAGGGTGGAACTGCTTGTTTACCACACGAAGGAGGAGGAGGAGGAGGAAAGCTGGATATAGCATTATGTTGCTTGTAAGCCTGGAGTAATGCTATATCGTTGAGACGCCCTAGGAGGTGTGAGTGGAGGAGCAAAGCAATGAGTGGAAGTACAAGGAAATTATGAGTGGAAGTACAAGACAGTTATGAGTGGAAGTACAAGACAATTATGAGTGGAAGTACAAGGCAATTATGAGTGGAAGTACAAGGCAATTATGAGTGGAAGTACAAGACAGTTATGATTGGAAGTACAAGACAAGTATGAGTGGAAGTACAAGACAAGTATGAGTGGAAGTACAAGGCAATTATGAGTGGAAATACAAGACAATTATGAGTGGAAGTACAAGGCAATTATGAGTGGAAGTACAAGACAATTATGAGTGGAAGTACAAGGCAATTATGAGTGGAAGTACAAGGCAGTTATGATTGGAAGTACAAGACAAGTATGAGTGGAAGTACAAGGCAATTATGAGTGGAAATACAAGGCAATTATGAGTGGAAATACAAGACAATTATGAGTGGAAGTACAAGGAAATTATGAGTGGAAGTACAAGGCAAGAGTGAGCAAAGTACAAGACAAGTATGAGTGGAAGTACAAGACAAGTATGAGTGGAAGTACAAGACACGTATGAGTGGAAGTACAAGACAAGTGTGAGTGGAGGTACAAGGCAAGTATGAATGGAGGTACAAGACAAGTGTGAGTGGAGGTGCAAGACAAGTGTGAGTGGAGGTACAAGGCAAGTGTGAGTTAAGACTATATTTTTAAAAAATAGTGACAGTTTTGTTCAGTAAACAAACACAAGTGTCCAGTTACATCTTGATCATACAAAAACATACAGGACAACGGAAGTCTTGATCATACAAAAACATACAGGACAACGGAAGTCTTGATCATACCAAAACATACAGGACAACGGAAGTCTTGATCATACAAAAACATACAGGACAACGGAAGTCTTGATCATACAAAAACATACAGGACAACGGAAGTCTTGATCATACAAAAACATACAGGACAACGGAAGTCTTGATCATACAAAAACATACAGGACAGAGGAACAGTAAAATAGAGTTTACTTCACACAGGTCACGAGATAAGTGCCTCCCTCCCCCTCCCTGTGTTATATGCTTCTACTTGTAAGTGTAGCCTACCTCGTCCAGCTCGTCTATAATAAAGCGATAAGTGCCAACCTAACAGTGCTAGGCTTGTTGTTGAATAAAGCTGTTTCTTTCTTTCAGGTCCGGCTGTTTTAGCAGGATAGTTTCTTTATTAAAATAGAAACACACACAGAGGCGAGCAGTTTTTGAGCAATGTAAAAATCACACAGATATCCGCCCTCTTCTCCGACGTTCACCCTTCTCAGGTTGTGATGTTTCCGGGCAGATAACTCGTGCAGAACCCGGTAGGGATAGTACGTGCGGTTCACGCACACATTGTTATCTGCCCTTGTTTATAGCTTGTGTAAACTTATTTATGTTGGCAGACAGGACAAACATGGGGCTGCTAGAGATAACTTTCTCCTGGCACAGCTACCCACATTCGCTATCTTCGGGCTGGGAGAGGATGTAGGGGCCCGGCTGTTACCACAAACCCACGCTACCCAGACTCGCTATCTTGCGATAAAGTAGGGGCCCGGATGTAATAACAAACCCACACTACCCAAACTCGCTATCTTGGGGTAAATTAGGGGTCCAGATGTTATCACAAACCCACGCTACCCAGACTCTTGTAACCAGATCTGTTGTCTGATTCTGATAACCAGATCTATTTCTGGCTCTGATAACCAGATCTGTTGTCTGACTTTGTTAACCAGGTCTGTTTTCTGATAACCAGATCTGTTATCTGATAACCATATCTGTTGTCTGACTCTGATAACAAGATCTTTTGTCTGACTCTGATAACAAGATCTTTTGTCTGACCCTGATAACCATATCTGTTGTCTGACTCTGATAACAAGATCTTTTGTCTGACCCTGATAACCATATCTGTTGTCTGACTCTGATAACAAGATCTTTTGTCTGACTCTGATAACAAGATCTTTTGTCTGACTCTGATAACAAGATCTTTTGTCTGACTCTGATAACAAGATCTTTTGTCTGACTGATACCCGGATCTGTTGGTATATTTTGTTAGTGTTAATGAACAAAATCAACTCCGTGTTAAAGCATAGAGTAGTATCATGAACAGTAAGGTTCATCATCATCATCATCATCAATTATCTGATGTGTATTCGTTCTCTCCTTTTCCTTTACGTCGGCTTCGTTGAATTATCAGTTTCATCAAAGTAAACGCCACGCACGCACAGCTCGGCTCTGGCTTTCTGTGAACCTTTCAGACAGATCGTGATCTCCACCAACATCCCAGGCCAGGCACCTCGCTTCTGCGCACGCACAAACAATCCATTAAGCCGCCATGTTGGTAAACCTGCTCTGCCATTTCTTCATCACCGCTCCCTGTTGATAAACATATCCGCTACCCACAATTCCCTTCTCTTTCTACTTCCGTTCGTGATTTCTCAGTCTGGTAGGTCAGCTCCTGCGTGTGTCCTGACCTGCCAGTTGCAGACATTGTCTGGATCTGTTAAATGGTGGTAGCTCCACGCTGGAAGTTACTCTTCACCTCTCTGATGTTGCTTCACTTCATTTTTATGTTCATTTTTTAAATGTTCATTCATTTCATTTTTATGTTCATTTACTTCACTTTAATATTCATTGTACTTCATTGTCTTGTTCAGTAACTGAATCGTTTTCTTATTTAAATATTCATTAACTTCATTTTAATATTCATTAACTTCATTTTAATATTCATTAACTTCTTTCCCATTTCCCATTTTTATGTTCTTTCATATCATTTTTTATGGGCTTTCCTTGTATTTTAATATTCGCTTATTTCTTTATTTTAATACTCTTTTTTTTATTTCTTTCATCCACGACGAAACGTTATCCAAAAGACCATTAATCCACACCGTTCTCTGTCGGCTTGTAGCACTGTCGGGGAAGAGTTTTCTCTGTCAGCTTGTAGCACTGTCGGGGATGAGTTTTTTCCGTCGGCGTGTAGCACTATCGTGGATGAATTTTTTCTGTCGGCTTGTAGCACCGTCGGAATGAGTTTTTTTTCTGTCGGCCTGTAGCATTGTCGGGATGAGTTTTCTCTGTCGGCTTGTAGCACTGTCGGGGAAGAGTTTTCTCTGTCGGCTTGTAGCACTGTCGGGGATGAGTTAGACAGACTTCTAGGTAGTACAAACATATGCACTGTCCTTCTTCTGATCTAGGTAGTACAAACATATGCACTGTCTTTCTTCTGATCTAAGTAATGCAAACACATCCTCTGTCATTAGTTTGTGATAGTCATTGTAGTGAGAAGTGATTATAAGATGTGATAGAATAGTTTGTGATAGTCATTGTAATGAGATTTATTGCTTGGAAATAGTCTAATTTTTAGTCAAAATCTGTACCTCTTCTCTCTCTTCTACCTCTCCTCTCTCTTCTATCTCTCCTCTCTCTTCTCGCTTCTCTCCCTTCTCTCTCCCCTTTCTCTCATCTCTCTCTCATTTCTCTTCTCTCTCTCTCTCATCTCTCTTCTCTCTCTCTTCTCTCTTTCTCATCTCTCTTTCTTCTCTCTCTCTCATCTCTCTTCTCTCTCTCATCTCTCTCTCATCTCTCTTTCTTCTCTCTCTCTCATCTCTCTTTCTTCTCTCTCTTTCTCATCTCTCTTCTCTCTCTCTCTCATCTCTCTTCTCTCTCTCTCTCTCATCTCTCTCTCTCATCTCTCTTCTCCCTCTCTTCTCATCTCCCTCTTCTGTTCTCTTTCTCTTTTTTCTCTCCTCTCTCTCATTCTCTCTCTCCTTCTCCCTCTCTTTTTCCTCTTCTCTCTTCTCTCTTTCCCTCTCCTCTCTCTCTCTCTCTCTCTCAACAAGATCATCAGAATGGCGTGTTTTCTCTCTGTGTTCATTTCATCTTGTTATATCTTCTCTCTGTTTCCATCTTGTTATATCTCCTCTCTGTGTTCACCTCATATTGTTATTTTATGATTCGCATCAGTATATGTTAGCTACACAGGAACCTTCTACACAGGAACTTTCTACACAGGAACCTTCTACACAGGAACCTTCTACACTGTGTAGTGAGCAAAATCCTGGAAGGATAAATAAAACTTGATTGACGAGTTGATTATGAAAGTCTTACTAACTGTTACCAGCCAAAGACTGACTGACTGACCGGCTGAAGTGGAGAGAGTGACTGTCAATATAATAAAGTCAAAGTTTAGACACAAGTCATAGACGAGTATCTGTCTTTGAGAAAACATTGACCGAGCCAAGAAACATGTCAATGTGTGGGAGCTGAAATCTTCGCTGTTCCAGACATTTTCTCTTTGACCTAAATTTTGTTTGAAACACAAAGATTGATTGTTTGATTGATTGATTGATCTTTATTTCAAAAGGGTTAAGAATTGGGGTACGCAGGCCCGTTTGACATTCTGCCTTTTATCATGCATCTTTCACTCTATTCCAGACATTCTACAAATATGCTGTTCATATAACAAACATTAACAATAAAGTAACTACATACACATAAAATGACTAACTACATACACATATAAATGACTGATTACATACACATATAAATGACTACTTACATACACATATGTATACACATACATCCACCAAACAAAAATTTCACTACTATTCAGAATAATGAGTTCGGTGTCTGTAAGAGCAGTCTAAAATAACTTTTTAAGTTTTACAATTCATGGAGGCATGTAGTCGACACCAAATAGATATTAGAAAAGTGTGTAGCTGTAGGAAGGAGCATAGCTTATATTTTTTATACAGGATGGGAGGGTTTTAAAAAGATAAGTAGTAGAATAAGTAAAACTTTTCTCGTAAAGATCAAGTCTAGGTTTTGGAAGACATATGTTGTTCAAGCGTTGGCGGCACTTTGGGCTAAATTTAAACAGGTTCCATAGATAAGGCGGGGCATGCCGTGAAAGAATTTGATGTACTAACTTGGCTTTGTTGAAGAGGAACCTGTTCTTAAGAGGCAGTATTTTGATATGTTTGTGCTGGTTAGTTGTTTGTGCTTGATCTTTGTCACTAATAAGCTTTACTGCTCGCTTTTGGAGTTAATATAGCCTCTTTGTATTTGACACTGAGCAACCATCCCAGACTGTTGAGCAATAGTCTAAATGTGTTTGTATATGTGATATGTAGTATATCCTCCTTGTGTCTTGATCGATGAAGTGCTTGATTTTGGCTAACTGGTATACTTTTTGTGCAGTGAGTTTTGTTAGACCTTGCACATGAGAGTTCCAGATCAGATGTTGGTCAGTAATAAGACATAGTGTTTTGTGCTCGCTAACGTTTTCTATCTGTGATGTTTCCGTACAGAGCCGAAGTGTTTTTTTTTTTTTTCGCGTTTTTTAGTTTCTATCCTGATCATTGATTTTGTTTAATCAGTATTTATAATCATGCATAATTGTTGCTCCATCTAGTTGGACTGTTTAACTCGACCTGAAGAGTTGATTCAAGGTTAATATAGTCGTAGTCACTGGTTTTGATTGTGCAAAAAGAGAGAGAGAGATTGAGTGAGAGAGAGTGAGAGACAGTGAGAGAGAGTGAGTGAGTGAGAGACAGTGAGAGAGCGTGTGAGAGATAGAGAGAGACAGAGTGAGAGAGAGAGAGATAAAATTAGAGAAAGGCATGCAGGATTTTATCGTAAATGTCTACAGCTTGTCTGTTTCTTACATGCTGGACTTTTTTTTTCTGTATATTTCGGGATTTTTGTGCGGACTATCTGTCAGTTTGCCTGTCTGCCTGCCTGCCTGTCTATCTGTCTGTCCTACTGTCTTTAAGCTTGTCTGCTGCCTGCCTATTGATCTCTGTATATCTGTCTGCTTGCCTTTATCTATATGTCTAGCTATCTGGCTAGTTGGTTATCTGTCTGTCTGTCTATCTGCTTGTTTATCTGTCTGTTTGTCTGTTCATTACTCAGATCTACCACAAAACATATCAAGATTAAACAAGAAAAAAAATCTGTATTGCCCAAAAATCACAGATTAACGTGGACACGAAAGGCATTGCTTACTCTGCTGTTCACCTCTGGAATACCCTTCCATTCCACCTGTAAGTTATAAGAGATATTCCTTTTAATTTCAAACATTTTGCATACGTTCTTGAAATTAACTACATGGCCTCTTATACATTATTTTGCTCACAGCCATACTGTTTAGCAAGCAGTGAATGCTCAAATACTTCTAGTATGTGATTTGTTTATCACTATATGAGAATGTAAAATAACTGCGTTGTTGTTTATTGTGTGTGCGTAATGTAAGAATACATTACATGTAAGAGTGTACAGGTTGTTTATATTTCAGCTTTCTTTTTCCCTATACGAAGGTATACGTGTACAAGTCCAGCTGCCACGGTGACTGAGACGTTCTCAGCATAAGCTACAACGGATTATTTGTGGACAACTTTTTGGGTTATTTCTCAACGTAGTCCCCTTGTAAGTTTATGCACTTAGTCCAACGATCCTGGAGCTTACGAATCCCTTCTTTGTAAAAGTCAGCATCTTGTGCCAGTAGAAAGTGGTTTACAGCATGAATGACGTCATCATCTGAAGCAAATTTGCGACCAGTGAGCTCCTTTTTGAGTTTGATAAACAGGTAATTGTCCGAAGGGGCCAAATCTGGGGAATAAGGAGGATGTTCAAGAAGCTGGAAGCTGCATTCATGAATGGCAGCCATTACAACCGCCGACTTGTGAACTAGAGCACTGTCTTGATGAAAGATGACTCCTCTCGTCAATTTCCCTCGACGCTTTTCCTTCAATTTGACCTGCAGTTGTTTCACAAGATTAGCGTAATAGGCCCTGGTGAACGTTCTGCCCTTTTGAAGATAGTCTACCAATAGCACACCTTCTGAATCCCAGAAGATGGAAGCCATCACTTTGCCTGCAGACACAACCACCCTTGCTTTCTTTGGAGGTGGGGATCCATGATGTTTCCACTGCTTTGACTGTTCTTTAGTTTCTGGTTGAAAATGATGAACCCAAGTCTCATCCATAGTCACAAATTGCTGAAGAAGCTTTTCAGGATCTGCAGAAAAATGGCCAAGATTGTCTCTTGACATGTTGAGACTCTGTCGTTTGTGATCAGCTCCAAGAAGTTTTGGGACCCATCGAGCAGAGATCTTTGTCATTTGAAGATCATTGTGAATAATGGCATGAACACGTTCCTGGGAGATGCCCAACTCAGTAGCAATGTACCACTCAGTTAGTCGTCGATCCTCCATTATCATGTCATGGATTCTGCTGGTGGTTTCATCGGTGGTTACCGTTCTTGGTCTTCCTGGACAGGGATCATCTTCCAGACTCTCTCCTCCATGTTTGAATTGAGCTGCCCATTTCTTCACTGTGCTATAAGAAAGGGCTCTCTCCCCTAGAGTCTCTATCATATCCTCATGGATCTCTTTCGATGATAAGCCCTTGATGCAGAGGTAGCGAATGAGAAATTTTATCCATTTTCTCAATTTCTGCCACCCCTTACCACTTCAGTGGCTTGTAAAAAAAAAAAAAATTGGCTGCAGTTAATTTCTTGAAACTTCATGTTTAATCTTACATTAACTTGATCTACAAATGCACCTAATATCAACTGTGTGTTTGAAGTATTTGTACCTTATGCCGAGAACTTATCAATCACCCCTCGTAGATTGACTTGAATTCTTAGTTTAGGAAGAAGGCACACAGAGGTAGATGGCAGAATGATCGACCGACCTGTCTGTCCAGTTTTTCATCTTTTGAAATCAAAGTTAGTTCTCTCTCTCTCTCTCTCTCTCTCGTTTTCTCTCTCACTTTCTCCCTCCCTCTGTCTCTCTTTCTCTTTCTCTCCCTGTAGTGTCTCTCTCCATTTCTCCCTTTATCCCTTTCTCTCCCTGTGTCTCTCAATTTCTCCCTCCCTCTTTCTCTATTTCTCTTTCTCTCCATGTGTCTCTCTCAACTTCTCCCTCTCTCTTTCTCTCTTTTTTCTCTTTCTCTCCATGTGTCGCTCTCAACTTCTCCCTCCCTCTTTCTCTATTTCTCTTTCTCTCCTTGTGTCTCTCTCAATTTCTCCCTCCCTCTTTCTCTCTTTCTCTTTCTCTCCCTGTGTCTCTCTCAATTTCTCTCTCCCTCTTTCTTTCCCCGTAGTGTCTCTCTCCCTCCCTCTTTCTCCCTCTCTCTTACTCTCCCTGTATGTATCGCTCTCCCTTTCTCCCTCCCTCTTTCCCTCTCCCTCTTTCTCTTTCTCTCCCTGTGAGAGGTGATTTATGATGAGGTCTGTGATTGACATTCTCTGCTTGTGTAGAAAAGCTACACTCTGGCACTCCCTGGTATATTTTGATGTACAAAAACTTGAATGTCTGTGGACGGTGTAAATGTGGGCCAGCACAACCTAATTTTAGACGGTCTAAAATAAAGTCAAGAACAGAAACAATCTAAAAAAAAACGTCAAAACTATGAAAATGAAACAGTAATAACACAATAACACAGTGAAATTATTACATTTTAGAAGAAAATAATAGGAGAAATCATCATAATGATAAAATGTAAGATATATATAATAACATGATAAAATGGTAACAGAGTAAGATAAACAATATAACAACACGACAAAATGATAAAACTATAAAATTTAAAAAAAGATAAAAATGTCAGACAAACAGCCCGAGAACCCTGTAAAATAAAATCCTTGAAAACTGGATATCTAAATGTTATTCTGGCTGTCAGGTGAAACTTCTACGCAGGTGCTATTTTGATTTTTATTTTTTTTAAAAATGTCAGCGTTTGTTCTTCTTCTCTTCCTCCTCCTCGACGTCTTCTTCTTCGCGTAGTGACCTACTTATCTGCAGATCCTCCTCCGACTCTGTTTGCCTGTCAGACGGTGAGACTTCAGCTTTGTTTGTCTGCATATCTCTTTTTGCGTGATCAATTGTACACATGATTTGTGCTGAGCGTACACATGATGTGTGACGAGTTGTACACATGATTTTTTGTTGTACGTTTGCTATATGGTGGAGGGTGCAGGTGATCTGCGATAAAGATGAAGAAATGCCGGGTTTGTGAATGGCTGAGCTTGTGAACTTGTGAGTTTGTCAGGAAAGCGCGTACCAGAAAACCTTTGTTCAGAATTAGTTTGTGTGTGTGTGTGAGAGAGAGAGAGAGAGAGAATAGACCTGTGCTCACTCTCTCAGTCAACCAGTGCTCACTCTTCCAGTGCGTACACTCCCACATTGTCAGCCCCTGGCTGTTGACTGAAGCCAGGTTTCGGCAGAGCAGCTGTCGTGTTGAAGAATTCTCTACCAGTGACATTTACTTCTTCAAGTGCTGTATTTTTATCCCCTGTCTCTACCCCCCCCCCCCCAACCCCCCGGGGGCCTGGTCTAGAAGCTGCCACTCCTCGGAGCTTGGTACCGGCGTGAACTACTTGTACCATCTTGTGTAGCCCCCACATTGGCCCGTTTCTTTAGCCCGCCATTTTGTCCGCCGGTGTATGTGGCGCTTTCTTGCTAACTGGCCTGTCAGGGAAGCCATTACGGATAAACAAAACCCCATCAACATTTCTGCAAGTGTCAGCGACGCCATTTTAAACTCATTAGTACCGACAATGGCTGTAAATCTGCGAGAAAGATAGGCTCCCTCCCACAAATCATTCTCTGGAATCTGTCCCCGGGGACTTCTGTTACAAATGTTGTGGGCCAGCCCGCGGAAGCCATGGTTTTGTTTGTTGCCATGATGGAAGACAGAAGACGGAGAGTTCGCTGTGTACACACCTGCCAGGTGTGTGGTGATGAGGGTGGGGTGGGGGGGGGGGTGTGAAATCGTCATGTTTAGTGCCAAGACTATCATCATCTTGTGTCGTCTCCACACTTAAGGCTGCCTCCAGCCAGATGTTAGTTTTCTTTTTTATATCTTCCACAAAACTGGATCTTTGTTTCTCCCTGGCGCTTTAACTCTTCATACTTGCTCTACGTACAAAATACTGTTTTATCTTCGCAGAGTTCAGATATTTTAGATGTAGCATAACTAGGCAAGAATTAAAAGTATTTTAGATGTAACATAACTAGGCAAGAATTAGAAGTATTTTAGATGTAACATAACTAAGCAAGAATTAGAAGTAATTTAGATGTAGCATAACTAGGCAAGAATTACAAGTATTTTAGATATAACTAGATAAGAATTAAAAGTATTTTAGAGGCAGTATAACAGCAGAATTAAAGTATTTTAGGAATGGTATAACTATGCATGAATTAAAGTATCTAAGATAAAGTATAACAATGCAGGGATTAAAGTATCTTAGACGTAATTTAGCTATAAAGGCGTTAAAGTATTTTAGATGTAGTGTAATTATGCAGGAATTAAGGTATTTTCGATGCGGTTTCATTATGTAAGGATTAAAGTATCTTATTTAAAGTATTATAGATGTAGTTTAACTATGCAGAGATTAAAATATTTTAGATATTGTGTAACTATGCACGGATTAAAGTATTTTAGAAATAATATGACTGTACAGGAATTAAAGTTTTAGATATAATGTAACTATGCAGAGATTAAAGTGTTTGAGATATAATGTAACTATGCCAGGATTGAAGTATTTTTAAATGTAGTATAACTATTGCAGAGATTAAAGTATTTTAGATGTAGTATAACTATTGCAGGGATTAAAGTATTTTAGACATAATGTAACTATGCAGGGATTAAAGTATTCTAGATATAATGTAAGTATGCAATGATTAAAGTATTTTTAGATGTCTTCATTTTATTGCTCACATTTTCCCTTTTTTGCTCTCTCTCTCTTCTCTCTCTTTCTCTCCATAGTTCTTTTTTTCCTCTATCCATCTCTCTCTCTCTTCTTTATCTGTCTCCTGATCTCTCTCTCTCTCTCTCTCTCACACACACACGCCATTTACATTTACTCACTTCCTTACTTTTAAGTATGTTCTCTCTCTCTCTCTTTCTCTTACTCTATGTGTGTGTGTCATTCGTCTCTCTTCTCTTCCACACATACATATATTTTATTTCTGCTCTCTCTTCACATGTCTTATCTGTCTGTCTGTCTGTCTGTCTGTCTCTCTCTCTCTCTCTCTCTCTGTCTTGCTCATTCGCGTTGTGTCTTTACCGCCAGAATTATGCCCCTAGCCTTCTCTTCTCCATGTAAGTTTCTGTCCCCCCTCCTTCATATATGTCTCTCTCTCTCTCTCTCTCTCTCTCTCTCTCTCTCCTCTATTCATTCATTCATTTACATGTCCCTTGTGGAACTTTACCTCCCTAACAGCACTCCTGTAGGCCTCTCGGTTGTAAGCAAGATGGCCTGCTGCTGATGCATCTATTCACAGATCATCAACGATGTCTTGCAGCCATCTTCGCCTTGGTCTTCCTCTCTTTCTTTTCCCCATTATGTATCCTTCCAAGATGGTTTTCTCTAGATTATCACGACGTTTAATGTGTCCAAAATACTTAAGTTTTCTCTCTTTAATCCTCTTTACTAGCCAGCCTTCTTCAATATTAAGTTCTTGTAGTATGGATATATTTGTTCTTTTTTGTGTC
This sequence comes from Achatina immaculata, assembly GCA_009760885.1. Lineage (NCBI taxonomy): Eukaryota > Metazoa > Mollusca > Gastropoda > Stylommatophora > Achatinidae > Lissachatina > Lissachatina immaculata. The sequence continues at coordinate 19,194,297 of CM019706.1, read as the reverse complement.
CAAGATATTTGAAGAACTCTTCTGTAGCATTTACATTCAAAGGCATTTATGTGCTTCTCAGCTGTTTTGTTAAGTGTCCAGGTCTGACAGGCATATGTTGCGATCTCTCCTTCATACATGTCTCTATTCTCTCTCTCTCTTCCAAATATGCCTCTATTCTCTCTCTCTCTTCCACATGTCTTTGTTCTCTCTCTCTCTCTCTCACTCTTTCACACATGTTGCTATGTCTTCTCTACATATGGTTCTACTCTCTCTCTCTCTCTCTTTCTTTCTTTCTTTCTTTCTTTCTTTCTTTCTTTCACACATGATGCTACTTTATCTTTCCCCCTCTCTTATATTCTCTCCCTTTCTTTTTTGTATTTCTCTCCTTCCGTTTCTGTTCTGTTGTTCTCTCTCTTTCTCTGTTGTTCTCTCTCTGTTGTTCTTTCTCTCTGTTGTTCTCTCTCTCTGTTGTTCTCTCCCTGTTGTTCTCTCTCTTTGTTTTTCTCTCTCTTTCTCTGTTGTTCTCTCTCTGTTGTTCTCTCTCTCTTTCTCTGTTGTTCTCTCTCTATTGTTCTCTCACTCTTTCTCTGTTGTTCTCTCTGTTGTTCTCTCTCTTTCTCTGTTGTTCTCTCTCTCCCTCTGTTGTTCTCTATCTCTTTCCCTGTTGTTCTCTCGCTCCCTCTGTTGTTCTCTATCTCTTTCTCTGTTGTTCTCTCTCTCCCTCTGTTGTTCTCTATCTCTTTCTCTGTTGTTCTCTCTCTCCCTCTGTTGTTCTCTATCTCTTTCTGTGTTGTTCTCTCTCTCCCTCTGTTGTTCTTTATCTCTTTCCCTGTTGTTCTCTCTCTATTGTTCTCTCTCTCCTTCTCTGTTGTTCTCTCTCTCTCATTCTGTTGTTCTCTCTCTCTTTCTCTGTTGTTCTCTCTCTCCCTCTGTTGTTCTCTATCTCTTTCTCTGTTGTTCTCTCTCTCTTTACTCTGTTGATCTCTATATCTTTCTCTGTTGTTCTCTCTCTCTTTCTCTGGTGTTCTCTCTCTGTTGTTCTCTCTCTCTCTGTTGTTCTCTATCTCGTTCTCTGTTGTTCTCTCTCTGTTGTTCTCTCTCTCTGTTGTTCTCTATCTCTTTCTCTGTTGTTTTCTCTCTGTTGTTCTCTCTCTGGTGTTCTCTCTCTGTGTTGTTCTCTCTCTTGCTCTTTCCCTGTTGTTCTTTCTCTCTTGTTCTCTCTCTTTTTCTCTGTTGTTCTCTCTCTGTTGTTCTCTCTCTGTTTTTCTCTCTCTGTTGTTCTCTCTCTTTCTCTGTTGTTCTCTCTCTGGTGTTCTCTCCCTGTTGTTCTCTATCTCTTTCTCTGCTGTTCTCTCTCTCTGTTGTTCTCTATCTCTTTCTCTGTTGTTCTCTCTCTGTTGTTCTCTCTCTCTGTTGTTCTCTCTTTCTTTCTCTGTTGTTCTCTCTCTGTTGTTCTCTCTCTGTTGTTCTCTCTCTGTTGTTCTCTCTCTTGCTCTTTCCCTGTTGTTCTTTCTCTCTTGTTCTCTCTCTCTTTCTCTGTTGTTCTCTCTCTGTTGTTCTCTCTCTCTTTTTCTCTCTCTGTTGTTCTCTCTCTTTTTTCTTTCTCTGGTGTTCTCTCTCTCTCTGTTGTTCTCTCTCTTTCTCTGTTGTTCTCTCTCTGTTGTTCTCTCTCTCTCTCTGGTGTTCTCTTTCTCTTTCTCTGTTGTTCTCTCTCTCTGTTGTTCTCTCTCTCTTTCTTTGATGTTCTCTCTCTCTCTGTTGTTCTCTCTCTGTTGTTCTCTCTCTTTTCTCTGTTGTTCTCTCTCTCTGTTGTTCTCTCTCTCTCTCTCTCTCTCTCTCTCTCTCTCCCCGTGTTTAATTTCCTGGTTTGTTTGTTATTTTTCTAAGCACATGTTTGTGTAAAGTACGAGCATTTTCATTGGTTCATCACTCACATGTGATCCAGTCAAATTTGTCACGTACACTAATTAGTCTGCGAAGTATTCGAACATTGTCGTCCGCTGTTTGAATGGCCAATCAAAATGTATTGTTTTCTGCATGAATGTCCAATCAGAATCATCATAAATGTTTCTCTTACACAGGCCAACATCCTGACACAAGAGAAGAACTAAATAGAAGAGTCCTGTCACTTAAGTCATTTACAGAACTCGACAACCTTGTCACTTTAAGAACTCGACAACCCCGTCACTATAGAACTCTATAAAAAGTCACTTATAGAACTCCATAAAAAGTCACATATAGAACTCTATAAAAAGTCACTTGTAGAATTCTATAAAAAGCCATTTATATATCTCTAAACATATAATCACGTTATACAGCTCGACAACCTTGTCATTATAAAACTATATAAAAAGTTACTTACAGAACTCCATAAAAAGTTCCATATAGAACTCTGCAAAAAATTACGTATAGATATCTATAAAAAGTCAGTTATAGAACTCAACAACCCCGCCATTTATAGAACAAATCGGGTTCTTTTCCTCTCTTCATGTTCTTGTCGGTATTCTGGCTTCTGTGTTCTTGGCCTCTTAAAAAATGGCGTGGCTTGAACAAGAAAAACAAAGAACACTGAGAGGAACTAATATTTCAGATCTTTCAGGCCTGTTTAAGCTGATATTTCAGATCTTTCAGGCCTGTTTAAGCTGATATTTCAGATCTTTCAAGCCTGTTTAAGCTGATATTTCGGATCCTTCAGGCCAGTTTTAAGCTGATATCTCAGAACTTTCAGGCCTGTTTATCACCATTGTAAAGGGCAACTTGACATATTCATCTTCCACCAGAAGCTGTAATCACTGACATCTCTCGCATAAAATGTCTGGGATATTTTATCTAATAAAGATGTCTGCCTGGGATGTCTTATCTAATAAATATTTTCATTTTTAAGATTTTTATTTTTACCAAATTTTCTAAGACTACCCCCTCCCTCTTTATCTTATCTATCTCTTATCTATCTCTTATCTATCTTATCTATCTCTTATCTATCTCCCTCTTATCTATCTTATCTATCTATGTCTATCCCAGCCTCCCTTCCCCCAAACATCAGTTATATTGATACTGATTTTTATTTTTATTTTTAATTCCCAGAATATTTAGTGAGAGAAACTTATCATTCATGTCATCTATTGGATACATTAAATTGGATACATACACTGATGTGGTTTATGAGCTACATTTTTTAAACAAATCAGTGATGTGATTTTATAAGATACACTTCACTTTGATAAGCCGTGATTTGTGACTTACATTTATCTTTGATATAATTTGTGAGATATACTTATCATATATGTAATTTTTGATGCCCTTAACAAAGGTGTAATCTGTGACATGTATGTATAATATGTGTAGTCTGACACACACACAGACAAAACACAAACACAGACAAGCACAAGCACAAACACACACAGACAAAACACAAACACACACTTACAAAATACAAACACACAGAGACAAAACACAAACACACACATACAAAACACAAACACACAGAGACAAAACACAAACACACACATACAAAACACAAACACACACAGACAAAACACAAACACACACATACAAAACACAAACACACACATACAAAACACAAACACACACAAATAAAACATAAACACACACAGACAAAACACAAACACACACACAGACAAAACATAAACACACATACAAAACACAAACACACAAACAAAACACAAACATGCACATAGACAAAACACAAACACACTGAGACAAAACATAAACACACACATACAAAACACAAACACACAGACAAAACACAAACACACACATAGACAAAACACAAACACACAGAGACAAAACATAAACACACAAATACAAAACACAAACACACATACAAAACACAGACAAGCACAAACACAAACACACAGACAAAACACAAACACACACAGACAAGCACACACACAAACACACAGACAAAACACAAACACACACAGACAAGCACACAAACATGCACATGTACACACACGCAAAACACACATAAACACATACAGAAACACACATTTAGAAGCACACAACTGGAAACACACACTTAGGAACACACACATAGAAATACACATTTAGGAACACACACATAGAAATACACATTTAGGAACACACACATAGAAATACACATTTAGGAACAGCCAGTCGGACATCTAAAAGAGAAAAGTTTACCTATCTCACGAAACAGGACAGGTAGTAGTGGTAGACTACGTGCTCTTACCAGTTTTATATTCATATTCACTTACTACTCTACAAACATCACAACTACCATCACCACTCCACCATCATCATCACTACCTCACCACTCCATAATTATCATCCCCACCTCAGAGCATCAACATCATCATCTCTACCTCACCACTCCAACTTCATGATTGCTATCTCACCACTCCGTCATCATCATCTCTACCTCACCACTCCAACTTCATGATTGCTATCTCACCACTCCGCCATCATCATCTCTACCTCGCTACTCCAATATCAACATCTCTACCACACCACTCCATCATCATCACATCTGCCATCACTGCTCAGTTATCATCACCACTTCCATTAATATGCATCCATCATAATAACTATCATCACTACTCCATCATCATCAAGACACTATCACCACCACTCCACCATCATCAAGACACTATCACCACCACTCCACCATCATCAAAACTACCATCATTACTCCACCATTATTAAAACTATCATCACTACTCCATCATCATCAAGACTATCATCACTACTCCGTCATCATCAAGAAACTATCACCACCACTTCACCATCATCAAAACTACCATCATTATTCCAACGTCATTAAAACTATCATCACTACTCCACCATAATCAAAACTATCACCACCACTCCACCATCATAAAAACTACCATCATTATTCCACCATCATTAAAACTATCACCACCACTCCACCATCATCAAAACTACCATCATTATTCCACCATCATTAAAACTATCACCACTACTCCACCATAATCAAAACTATCACCACCACTCCACCATCATCAAAACTACCATCATTAAAACTATCACCACTACTCCACCATCATCAAAAGATCTAAGTGAAGTTTGACCAGTGCTTGTACGTGCCAGAGTGAGTCTACGGCGGGAGGTCATAGGTCAAGTGTCAAAGTTAAAGTTGGTGTTAACATCGACCAGGGTGACCTGTAAGTTTTTCTGCTGCTGGGTGAGTTCGGAGATGAAAACTGTGTGACACTTTCAGTGTCTGCGAGCAAGACATGAACAAACACTGCCAGAGCTGGCACTCGGTTCGGCCCAGAATAAACAAACAAAAACGTGGCGTCTTATCTTTAGTCCAGAAAAGAGTACAAGGAAAATAAAAGAGCAGTGATCGATAATCTGCAGATGAATGTAGCGATGGATCATGGCAGATTGCCCGAAGCTCATCCCGGCCGCATTGACAGATAATCCCCGAGTGATCGATCGGAGCTGGCTCTGGCTACAAGACTCGGCTAGAATTGTTTACAAATTAACAAATCTCTCACAGTCTCTCTTTGTTTCTTTTCTTGTCTTTCAGTCACGCAGAGATTGTTTTTCTTTGTTTCTCTCTCTCTCAGACTTCCTGAAGATGCGGCCCCAAACATCTTCCCTCATTCCCTCCCTGATTTTTGTTCACACTCTCAGCAGCTTTTGTAGCTGCTCAAATCTGGATTTTAAATGAAATTGCTCTCTAAAATTGTCTAAACTCTTGCCAGGCTCGTCAGTTCTAGGCCATATCCCAGTCCTACAGAACTCTTGCTCGTACGTAACTGTGTCTTAGAACATTACTGTACTTACATAAATGTCTTACCATAGAACATTACTGTACTTACATAAATGTCTTACCATAGGACATTACTGTACTTACATAAATGTCTTACCATAGAACATTACTGTACTTACATAAATGTCTTACCATAGAACATTACTGTACTTACATAAATGTCTTACCATAGAACATTACTGTACTTACATAAATGTCTTACCATAGAACATTACTGTACTTACATAAATGTCTTACCATAGAACATTACTGTACTTACATAAATGTCTTACCATAGAACATTACTGTACTTACATAAACGTCTTACCATAGGACATTGCCATACATAGATGAATGTAAATATGTCTTACCATAGAACGTTATCGTACTTACATAAATGTAAATATGTCTTACCATAGAATATTATCGTACTTACATAAATGTAAATACATCTTACCAAAGAACATTACCGCACATAACTAAATGTACATACGTCCTAGCATAGAACATTACCTTATATCTCTCTCTGAACCTTAAGTGCCCAGGGCACATGGGGCTTCCGCAAGGGTTTTCCACAAATGCCTGTCCTTCGCCTTTTTTTCTGCTCTTGCCCAGGTGAGCCCTCTATTGCTCAACATCCTTTCTGTTGTTCTTCTCCATGTCTCTTTTGGTCTACCCTTACTTCTGCTCCCCTGTGGTGTCCATCTTAGTGCTATTTTTGGTAGTGAGTTGTCAGTCATTCGGAGCACATGTCCCAACCATCGCCAGCGATATAATATAATAATGTGTCTTAAATAACATAAATATGACATCCAACTCATATAACCCACTCTCTATCCGAGTGCAGAACAGTAAATTAGAAAAAAATCTCATTTTGTCTTGGTTCCCTCCACCGGGCAGTCTGCTAGAGGTGCCCCCGACTGGGCAGTCTGCTAGAGGTGCCCCCGACTGGGCAGTCTGCTAGAGGTGCCCCCGACTGGGCAGTCTGCTAGAGGTGCCCCCGACTGGGCAGTCTGCTAGAGGTGTCCCCGACTGGGCAGTCTGCTAGAGGTGCCCCCGGCCGGGCGGTCTGCTAGAAGGGAACATTGACAGCAGGAGAGAGTCTGCGTTCTTTCTCGTCTGAGACATTTCAACCTAGACTGTGCTGTCTAGTCTGCGTTGTCTTGTTTGTGATGTCTAGTTTGTGCTGTCTAGTCCGTGCTGTCTAGTCTGTGCTGTCTTTAGGCAAACATATTCTCACCTCTAGTCTGTGCTTTCTGTAGGCAAACATATTCTCACCTCTAGTCTGTGCTTTCTGTAGGCAAACATATTATCACCTCTAGTCTGTGCTTTCTGTAGGCAAACATATTATCACCTCTAGTCTGTGCTTTCTGTAGGCAAACATATTCTCACCTCTAGTCTATGATGTCTGTAGGCAAACATAAGCTCACCTATACAGTCTGTGCTATCTGCAACATAATCAAAACTATCACCACCACTCCACCATCATCAAAACTACCATCATTAAAACTATCACCACTACTCCACCATCATCAAAAGATCTAAGTGAAGTTTGACCAGTGCTTGTACGTGCCAGAGTGAGTCTACGGCGGGAGGTCATAGGTCAAGTGTCAAAGTTAAAGTTGGTGTTAACATCGACCAGGGTGACCTGTAAGTTTTTCTGCTGCTGGGTGAGTTCGGAGATGAAAACTGTGTGACACTTTCAGTGTCTGCGAGCAAGACATGAACAAACACTGCCAGAGCTGGCACTCGGTTCGGCCCAGAATAAACAAACAAAAACGTGGCGTCTTATCTTTAGTCCAGAAAAGAGTACAAGGAAAATAAAAGAGCAGTGATCGATAATCTGCAGATGAATGTAGCGATGGATCATGGCAGATTGCCCGAAGCTCATCCCGGCCGCATTGACAGATAATCCCCGAGTGATCGATCGGAGCTGGCTCTGGCTACAAGACTCGGCTAGAATTGTTTACAAATTAACAAATCTCTCACAGTCTCTCTTTGTTTCTTTTCTTGTCTTTCAGTCACGCAGAGATTGTTTTTCTTTGTTTCTCTCTCCTCTCAGACTTCCCTGAAGATGCGGCCCCAAACATCTTCCCTCATTCCCTCCCTGATTTTTGTTCACACTCTCAGCAGCTTTTGTAGCTGCTCAAATCTGGATTTTAAATGAAATTGCTCTCTAAAATTGTCTAAACTCTTGCCAGGCTCGTCAGTTCTAGGCCATATCCCAGTCCTACAGAACTCTTGCTCGTACGTAACTGTGTCTTAGAACATTACTGTACTTACATAAATGTCTTACCATAGAACATTACTGTACTTACATAAATGTCTTACCATAGGACATTACTGTACTTACATAAATGTCTTACCATAGAACATTACTGTACTTACATAAATGTCTTACCATAGAACATTACTGTACTTACATAAATGTCTTACCATAGAACATTACTGTACTTACATAAATGTCTTACCATAGAACATTACTGTACTTACATAAATGTCTTACCATAGAACATTACTGTACTTACATAAATGTCTTACCATAGAACATTACTGTACTTACATAAACGTCTTACCATAGGACATTGCCATACATAGATGAATGTAAATATGTCTTACCATAGAACGTTATCGTACTTACATAAATGTAAATATGTCTTACCATAGAATATTATCGTACTTACATAAATGTAAATACATCTTACCAAAGAACATTACCGCACATAACTAAATGTACATACGTCCTAGCATAGAACATTACCTTATATCTCTCTCTGAACCTTAAGTGCCCAGGGCACATGGGGCTTCCGCAAGGGTTTTCCACAAATGCCTGTCCTTCGCCTTTTTTTCTGCTCTTGCCCAGGTGAGCCCTCTATTGCTCAACATCCTTTCTGTTGTTCTTCTCCATGTCTCTTTTGGTCTACCCTTACTTCTGCTCCCCTGTGGTGTCCATCTTAGTGCTATTTTTGGTAGTGAGTTGTCAGTCATTCGGAGCACATGTCCCAACCATCGCCAGCGATATAATATAATAATGTGTCTTAAATAACATAAATATGACATCCAACTCATATAACCCACTCTCTATCCGAGTGCAGAACAGTAAATTAGAAAAAAATCTCATTTTGTCTTGGTTCCCTCCACCGGGCAGTCTGCTAGAGGTGCCCCCGACTGGGCAGTCTGCTAGAGGTGCCCCCGACTGGGCAGTCTGCTAGAGGTGCCCCCGACTGGGCAGTCTGCTAGAGGTGCCCCCGACTGGGCAGTCTGCTAGAGGTGTCCCCGACTGGGCAGTCTGCTAGAGGTGCCCCCGGCCGGGCGGTCTGCTAGAAGGGAACATTGACAGCAGGAGAGAGTCTGCGTTCTTTCTCGTCTGAGACATTTCAACCTAGACTGTGCTGTCTAGTCTGCGTTGTCTTGTTTGTGATGTCTAGTTTGTGCTGTCTAGTCCGTGCTGTCTAGTCTGTGCTGTCTTTAGGCAAACATATTCTCACCTCTAGTCTGTGCTTTCTGTAGGCAAACATATTCTCACCTCTAGTCTGTGCTTTCTGTAGGCAAACATATTATCACCTCTAGTCTGTGCTTTCTGTAGGCAAACATATTATCACCTCTAGTCTGTGCTTTCTGTAGGCAAACATATTCTCACCTCTAGTCTATGATGTCTGTAGGCAAACATAAGCTCACCTATACAGTCTGTGCTATCTGCAACAAACATAACATCACCTCTAGTCTGTGCTGTCTACATGCAAACATATGCTCAACTCTATAGTCTGTGCTGTCTGTAGCCACGCTTATGCTCACCTGTGCTCACCTGTGCTCACCTATGCTCACCTGTGCTCACCTATGCTCACCTGTGCTCACCTGTGCTCACCTATGCTCACCTATGCTCACCTATGCTCACCTGTGCTCACCTATGCTCACCTATGCTCACCTATGCTCACCTGTGCTCACCTATGCTCACTTATGCTCACCTATGCTCACCTGTGCTCACCTATGCTCACCTGTGCTCACCTGTGCTCACCTATGCTCACCTATGCTCACATGTGCTCACCTATGCTCACCTATGCTCACCTATGCTCACCTGTGCTCACCTTTGCTCACCTATGTTCACCTGTGCTCACCTATGCTCACCTATGCTCACCTATGCTCACCTGTGCTCACCTGTGCTCACCTATGCTCACCTGTGCTCACCTATGCTCACCTGTGCTCACCTATGTTCACCTGTGCTCACCTATGCTCACCTATGCTCACCTGTGCTCACCTTTGCTCACCTATGTTCACCTGTGCTCACCTATGCTCACCTATGCTCACCTGTGCTCACCTATGCTCACCTGTGCTCACCTATGCTCACCTATGCTCACCTGTGCTCACCTGTGCTCACCTATGTTCACCTGTGCTCACCTATGCTCACCTATGCTCACCTATGCTCACCTGTGCTCACCTGTGCTCACCTATGCTCACCTGTGCTCACCTATGCTCACCTATGCTCATGAAATATTTAAAATTTGCTTTAAAAACGAGAGCGACAGGGACAGAATATATTTTTTTTATTTAGGAACTGATGAGATAAATATGTTGAATTGATGAGATAGATGTGTTGAGTTGATGATATAAATCTGTTGAGATGATGAGATAAATGTGTTGAGTTGATGAGATAAATGTGTTGAGTTGATGAGATGAATGTATTGAGTTGATGAGATAAATGTTTTGAGTTGATGTGATAAATATGTTGAGATGACGAGATAAATGTGTTGAGTTGAGGAGATAAATGTGTTGAGTTGATGAGATAAATGTATTGAGAACCCTCATCTCCACTTGCATGCAGTCCTTTATTAACAGTAGGTTAGAAAAACAAAATAAATGCCATGTCTTGTTTCTGTCATTTCTAGCAGGGCTCTAATATACAAAGATGGAAACTTCAACATTTCTTACTGAAGTATTACAGTGCTATATAGTATATGGTCTGTATAAGTTTGTGTACACGGTCTCTGCATGTTTGTGAAACTTTAACTGTATAAGGTCTGTGTATGTTTGTGAAACTTTAACTGTATAAGGTCTGTGTATGTTTGTGAAACTTTAACTGTATAAGGTCTGTGTATGTTTGTGAAATAGTTTGCTAGACAGTGGAAGTGTGTTATAGATAGATTGATAGCTTGCTAGACAGTGGAGGTGTGTTATAGATAGATTGATAGCTTGCTAGACAGTGGAGGTGTGTTATAGATAGATTGATAGCTTGCTAGACAGTGGAGGTGTGTTATAGATAGATTGATAGCTTGCTAGACAGTGGAGGTGTGTTATAGATAGATGGATATTTTGTTAGGACATAGACAGCTACACTGAAGAGATCTGCAAATCTTAGAAAAAATTTGATTATCACATTTGTATCCCTCCAACTGAAGATTAAAATAGTAGTGAAATTTCTCATGGCACATCAAGATTGATGGTTAATTTGCATCAGTGACACATGTTAAGGATTTCTGCAGTTAAATTTTGCACGGAATATTTATTAGTGGCCTGTACATAGAGATGGAGTGAGCTGTACTGAGCTGGAGTGCACTGTACTTACAGTGGGAATGGCTTGTACCTAGAGAGAGAAGGATCTGTACCTAGGGAGGGAGAGGCCTGTATCTAGGGAGGGAGAGGCCTGTATCTAGGGAGAGAGAGCCTGTATCTAAGGAGAGAGAGCCTGTATCTAGGGAGAGAGAGGCCTGTATCTAGGGAGGGAGAGGCCTGTATCTAGGGAGGGAGAGGACTGTATCTAGGGAGAGAGTGGCCTGTATCTAGGGAGAGAGTGGCCTGTATCTAGGGAGAGAGAGGCTGTATCTAGGGAGAGAGAGGCCTGTATCCAGGGAGAGAGAGGCCTGTATCCAGGGAGAGAGAGGCCTGTATCTAGGGAGAGAGAGACCTGTATCTAGGGAGGGAGTGGTCTGTATCTAGGGAGAGGGTGGCCTGTATCTAGGGAGGGAGTGGCCTGTATCTAGGGAGAGGGTGGCCTGTATCTAGGGAGAGGGTGGCCTGTATCTAGGGAGAGGGTGGCCTGTATCTAGGGAGAGGGTGGCCTGTACCCACCTAGAGTCGATGGTTTCAAGACAGGACTGACTCTAGAGTGAACCATACACAAACGACAACTCTAGAGTGAACCATACACAAACGACAACTCTAGAGTGAACCATACACAAACGACAACTCTAGAGTGAACCATACACAAACGACAACTCTAGAGTGAACCATACACAAACGACAACTCTAGAGTGAACCATACACAAACGACAACTCTAGAGTGAACCATACACAAACGACAACTCTAGAGTGAACTATGCACAAACGACAACTCTAGAGTGAACCATACACAAACGGCAACTATAGAGTGAACTATGCACAAACGACAACTATAGAGTGAACTATGCACAAACGACAACTATAGAGTGAACTAAGCACAAACGACAACTAAAGAAGTGAACCACACACAAACGACTAATATAGAGTGAACCATATACAAACGGTAACTATACAGTGAACCATACACAAACAGCAACAATAGACTGAACCGTACACAAACGACAACTCTTTTATTCCTAATTTATTGGACGTGCTCTCCCAGAATAGATTTTGATGAGATAGATGTGTTGAGTTGATGATATAAATCTGTTGAGATGATGAGATAAATGTGTTGAGTTGATGAGATAAATGTGTTGAGTTGATGAGATGAATGTATTGAGTTGATGAGATAAATGTTTTGAGTTGATGTGATAAATATGTTGAGATGACGAGATAAATGTGTTGAGTTGAGGAGATAAATGTGTTGAGTTGATGAGATAAATGTATTGAGAACCCTCATCTCCACTTGCATGCAGTCCTTTATTAACAGTAGGTTAGAAAAACAAAATAAATGCCATGTCTTGTTTCTGTCATTTCTAGCAGGGCTCTAATATACAAAGATGGAAACTTCAACATTTCTTACTGAAGTATTACAGTGCTATATAGTATATGGTCTGTATAAGTTTGTGTACACGGTCTCTGCATGTTTGTGAAACTTTAACTGTATAAGGTCTGTGTATGTTTGTGAAACTTTAACTGTATAAGGTCTGTGTATGTTTGTGAAACTTTAACTGTATAAGGTCTGTGTATGTTTGTGAAATAGTTTGCTAGACAGTGGAAGTGTGTTATAGATAGATTGATAGCTTGCTAGACAGTGGAGGTGTGTTATAGATAGATTGATAGCTTGCTAGACAGTGGAGGTGTGTTATAGATAGATTGATAGCTTGCTAGACAGTGGAGGTGTGTTATAGATAGATTGATAGCTTGCTAGACAGTGGAGGTGTGTTATAGATAGATGGATATTTTGTTAGGACATAGACAGCTACACTGAAGAGATCTGCAAATCTTAGAAAAAATTTGATTATCACATTTGTATCCCTCCAACTGAAGATTAAAATAGTAGTGAAATTTCTCATGGCACATCAAGATTGATGGTTAATTTGCATCAGTGACACATGTTAAGGATTTCTGCAGTTAAATTTTGCACGGAATATTTATTAGTGGCCTGTACATAGAGATGGAGTGAGCTGTACTGAGCTGGAGTGCACTGTACTTACAGTGGGAATGGCTTGTACCTAGAGAGAGAAGGATCTGTACCTAGGGAGGGAGAGGCCTGTATCTAGGGAGGGAGAGGCCTGTATCTAGGGAGAGAGAGCCTGTATCTAAGGAGAGAGAGCCTGTATCTAGGGAGAGAGAGGCCTGTATCTAGGGAGGGAGAGGCCTGTATCTAGGGAGGGAGAGGACTGTATCTAGGGAGAGAGTGGCCTGTATCTAGGGAGAGAGTGGCCTGTATCTAGGGAGAGAGAGGCTGTATCTAGGGAGAGAGAGGCCTGTATCCAGGGAGAGAGAGGCCTGTATCCAGGGAGAGAGAGGCCTGTATCTAGGGAGAGAGAGACCTGTATCTAGGGAGGGAGTGGTCTGTATCTAGGGAGAGGGTGGCCTGTATCTAGGGAGGGAGTGGCCTGTATCTAGGGAGAGGGTGGCCTGTATCTAGGGAGAGGGTGGCCTGTATCTAGGGAGAGGGTGGCCTGTATCTAGGGAGAGGGTGGCCTGTACCCACCTAGAGTCGATGGTTTCAAGACAGGACTGACTCTAGAGTGAACCATACACAAACGACAACTCTAGAGTGAACCATACACAAACGACAACTCTAGAGTGAACCATACACAAACGACAACTCTAGAGTGAACCATACACAAACGACAACTCTAGAGTGAACCATACACAAACGACAACTCTAGAGTGAACCATACACAAACGACAACTCTAGAGTGAACCATACACAAACGACAACTCTAGAGTGAACTATGCACAAACGACAACTCTAGAGTGAACCATACACAAACGGCAACTATAGAGTGAACTATGCACAAACGACAACTATAGAGTGAACTATGCACAAACGACAACTATAGAGTGAACTAAGCACAAACGACAACTAAAGAAGTGAACCACACACAAACGACTAATATAGAGTGAACCATATACAAACGGTAACTATACAGTGAACCATACACAAACAGCAACAATAGACTGAACCGTACACAAACGACAACTCTTTTATTCCTAATTTATTGGACGTGCTCTCCCAGAATAGATTTTGATGAGAAATTTCAGTAGAAAACTTCTGAAAGAAACTTATTGCATAATTTGAAGGCGTGGCTTGGGTTAGAAATGTGATACTTTCCTCAGTTTTCTTAGAATTTCCCTAAATATCACTGTGAGTACTGACTCTTGTGCCACTCAGTGCTAGTAGTCTGACTTCACTGACATCACTCATGATGTTCCTGTGTCACTCGTTGCTAGTAGTCTGACTTAATTGACATCACTCATGATGTTTCTATGTCACTCAGTGCTAGTAGTCTGACATCATTGACATCACTCATGATGTTCCTGTGTCACTCAGTGCTAGTAGTCTGATTTCATTGACATCACTCATGATGTTCCTGTGTCACTCACTGCTAGTAGTCTGATTTCACTCATGATGTTCCTGTGTCACTCAGTGCTAGTAGTCTGACTTCACTGACATCACTCATGGTGTTCCTGTGTCACTCAGTGCTAGTAGTCTGACATCACTCATGGTGTTCCTGTGTCACTCAGTGTTAGTAGTCTGACATCACTCATGGTGTTCCTGTGTCACTCAGTGTTAGTAGTCTGACATCACTCATGATGTTCCTGTGTCACTCGTTGCTAGTAGCCTGACTTCACTGACTTCACTCATGATGTTCTTGTGTCACTCATTGCTAGTAGTCTGACTTCACTGATGATGTTCCTGTGTCACTCGTTGCTAGTAGTCTGACATCACTGACTTCACTCATGATGTTCCTGTGTCACTCAGTGCTAGTAGTCTGACTTCACTGACTTCACTCATATTGACGCATTTTAGCTCGTCTTTCTTTCATGGAGGATATTTTTAAATCTTATGCGTTTAATTTTTCATCTGTTTTTCTTGTTTGTGTGTGTGTGTGTGTGTGATGTTTTTGCACGTGATCCTTAAAAAGGGCTTTTACCGAAATACTGGACTGTTGCGTGTTCTTCATTTATAGGTTGTTCATCTTATTTCTTGTTACTGCCCACTCTTCTCACTCTTTCAATTTCTTCTTCTTCTTCTTCTTCTTCTTTTTTGTAAGACTGAACCTTACACCTCTGTCTACTTTCCTCACTCTTTCTATTTCTCTTTTTCTTTGGTAAGACTGAACCTTTCACCTCTGTCTACTTGACACTGCCATCTGCATATCTCAGGTTATTAATTGCTGTTACGTTAACTGTTGGTATATTAACTATTGCTATGATAACTATTGCTATTGTAACTGTGCTATATTAACTATTGCTAGGTTAGCGACTGGTCCAAACTTCTCACTAACGTTCTCGTATGTTTTCTCTGTTGTCTAGCGACTTACAGAATCTGGTGTCACAAACAAACAACAAGAGCCAAGAATATGTGCCGGACATAATTACCAGAAAGATAAAGATCATGACAGTCAGCGAGAGAGAACAAAATAATCAACTGTAAACAGAAATGGAGAGGCACTAGAACAAGTGACAAGGTTCAGATATTTGGAACATATAACAGATGATGGGAAATGCGAAACAGAAGTGAATCAAGAAACAAGCATGGCCAAATATACATAGAACAAAAATGTCACACTTGTACAGACTGGAAATGTTAACAAGTACTTTTTGTTTCCCCCAGTCAACTATTCGTATTTCTATATTTATTAGTATTCGGGCATTCCACAATTAGAAAATTCGTATCCGGTTGAATACGAAAGTCTTGTATTCGGTCCGCCTCTAATAAATGGTGTCTTCAACTGTCCCACCATGAAATATAAACTTAGCTGTTTTCATGTTTTGTCTGAGCTATTTTCATATCTTTTCTGAATTATTTTAGTGACTTATATGAGCTATTTTCATGTCTTTTCTGAATTGTTTTCGTGTCTTATTTCATGTCTTATCTGAGCTATTTTCATGTCTTGTCTCATGATGTTCTTGTGTCACTCAGTGCTAGTAGTCTGACATCACTGACTTCACTCATGATGTTCTTGTGTCACTCGTTGCTAGTAGTCTGACATCACTGACTTCACTCATGATGTTCTTGTGTCACTCAGTGCTAGTATTCTGACATCACTGACTTCACTCATATTGACGCATTTTAGCTCGTCTTTCTTTCATGGAGGATATTTTTAAATCTTATGCGTTTAATTTTTCATCTGTTTTTCTTGTTTGTGTGTGTGTGTGTGTGTGATGTTTTTGCACGTGATCCTTAAAAAGGGCTTTTACCGAAATACTGGACTGTTGCGTGTTCTTCATTTATAGGTTGTTCATCTTATTTCTTGTTACTGCCCACTCTTCTCACTCTTTCAATTTCTTCTTCTTCTTCTTCTTCTTCTTTTTTGTAAGACTGAACCTTACACCTCTGTCTACTTTCCTCACTCTTTCTATTTCTCTTTTTCTTTGGTAAGACTGAACCTTTCACCTCTGTCTACTTGACACTGCCATCTGCATATCTCAGGTTATTAATTGCTGTTACGTTAACTGTTGGTATATTAACTATTGCTATGATAACTATTGCTATTGTAACTGTGCTATATTAACTATTGCTAGGTTAGCGACTGGTCCAAACTTCTCACTAACGTTCTCGTATGTTTTCTCTGTTGTCTAGCGACTTACAGAATCTGGTGTCACAAACAAACAACAAGAGCCAAGAATATGTGCCGGACATAATTACCAGAAAGATAAAGATCATGACAGTCAGCGAGAGAGAACAAAATAATCAACTGTAAACAGAAATGGAGAGGCACTAGAACAAGTGACAAGGTTCAGATATTTGGAACATATAACAGATGATGGGAAATGCGAAACAGAAGTGAATCAAGAAACAAGCATGGCCAAATATACATAGAACAAAAATGTCACACTTGTACAGACTGGAAATGTTAACAAGTACTTTTTGTTTCCCCCAGTCAACTATTCGTATTTCTATATTTATTAGTATTCGGGCATTCCACAATTAGAAAATTCGTATCCGGTTGAATACGAAAGTCTTGTATTCGGTCCGCCTCTAATAAATGGTGTCTTCAACTGTCCCACCATGAAATATAAACTTAGCTGTTTTCATGTTTTGTCTGAGCTATTTTCATATCTTTTCTGAATTATTTTAGTGACTTATATGAGCTATTTTCATGTCTTTTCTGAATTGTTTTCGTGTCTTATTTCATGTCTTATCTGAGCTATTTTCATGTCTTGTCTCAGTTTTAATGTTGTGTCTGAGTCTTCGGGTGTTTTCCTGTCTTATCTGAGCTATTTTCATGTTTCTGAATTGTTTTCTTGACTTCTCTGGGCGGATTTCATCACTTATCTGAACTGTTTTCATGACTTGTGTGGCTAATTTTATGACTTCGGGCTGTTTTCATGTCTCGTCTCCAAGTATTCACTGATTCTATTTCTATCAGCATTTATGATAATACAGAGGACCTGCCAGTGTCTTGTTTCTTATACCTCTTAGTTCGTGTCTGGAGCATAATACAGAAGGTGAAACGATAGGATGGCCTACACCTATTTACCTTTGTATCCTTTATTCTGTTTTAATGACACATCGCCGCCACATTCAGGAGTATGGGACCTTGGAACTACATGGCTGAAACTAGAATTTCAGCTACACTTAACATTCACTTGCTCCACATTCATATTCACTCTCTATTACGTTATTTCCTGACCTGTAACCTATATTCCAGAACTCCATCACCGTTCTAGATTACAAACCCTCTACCCCAACCACATTCAACCATTTCACCTACCTTTTTCTCGATTAGACTATCATCCTCTCTCTCTCTCTGTCTCTCTCTCTTTCCTGCTCTCTCTCTCTCTCTCCCGCTTTCCCGGTCCCTTTTTTATTATCAACCTATCACACGTCATAAGTCTTCAATTAAAACTATTGCTATTGTAACTGTGCTATATTAACTATTGCTAGGTTAGCGACTGGTCCAAACTTCTCACTAACGTTCTCGTATGTTTTCTCTGTTGTCTAGCGACTTACAGAATCTGGTGTCACAAACAAACAACAAGAGCCAAGAATATGTGCCGGACATAATTACCAGAAAGATAAAGATCATGACAGTCAGCGAGAGAGAACAAAATAATCAACTGTAAACAGAAATGGAGAGGCACTAGAACAAGTGACAAGGTTCAGATATTTGGAACATATAACAGATGATGGGAAATGCGAAACAGAAGTGAATCAAGAAACAAGCATGGCCAAATATACATAGAACAAAAATGTCACACTTGTACAGACTGGAAATGTTAACAAGTACTTTTTGTTTCCCCCAGTCAACTATTCGTATTTCTATATTTATTAGTATTCGGGCATTCCACAATTAGAAAATTCGTATCCGGTTGAATACGAAAGTCTTGTATTCGGTCCGCCTCTAATAAATGGTGTCTTCAACTGTCCCACCATGAAATATAAACTTAGCTGTTTTCATGTTTTGTCTGAGCTATTTTCATATCTTTTCTGAATTATTTTAGTGACTTATATGAGCTATTTTCATGTCTTTTCTGAATTGTTTTCGTGTCTTATTTCATGTCTTATCTGAGCTATTTTCATGTCTTGTCTCAGTTTTAATGTTGTGTCTGAGTCTTCGGGTGTTTTCCTGTCTTATCTGAGCTATTTTCATGTTTCTGAATTGTTTTCTTGACTTCTCTGGGCGGATTTCATCACTTATCTGAACTGTTTTCATGACTTGTGTGGCTAATTTTATGACTTCGGGCTGTTTTCATGTCTCGTCTCCAAGTATTCACTGATTCTATTTCTATCAGCATTTATGATAATACAGAGGACCTGCCAGTGTCTTGTTTCTTATACCTCTTAGTTCGTGTCTGGAGCATAATACAGAAGGTGAAACGATAGGATGGCCTACACCTATTTACCTTTGTATCCTTTATTCTGTTTTAATGACACATCGCCGCCACATTCAGGAGTATGGGACCTTGGAACTACATGGCTGAAACTAGAATTTCAGCTACACTTAACATTCACTTGCTCCACATTCATATTCACTCTCTATTACGTTATTTCCTGACCTGTAACCTATATTCCAGAACTCCATCACCGTTCTAGATTACAAACCCTCTACCCCAACCACATTCAACCATTTCACCTACCTTTTTCTCGATTAGACTATCATCCTCTCTCTCTCTCTGTCTCTCTCTCTTTCCTGCTCTCTCTCTCTCTCTCCCGCTTTCCCGGTCCCTTTTTTATTATCAACCTATCACACGTCATAAGTCTTCAATTAAAACATTCCCAATACTCTACCACGCGCATTCCATATGCAGCGTCTTCCAAGTTACAGCTAAGTGCCCTTTTTAGTCATTTCTTTCCATTTCTATTTGTTATATATCATTCACGTGAGTTTATATTTTATCTTCTTTCCCCGTTTCTTTGTCCTGTATGTTTTTTGTATGATAAAGGTGTAAACCGAAACATTAAAACCTTGCGTTCATTAATTTGTGAAGCTGTTTCTACTTTTCTTTTAAATAGTTGAACATTTTTAAAGTCCAATATCCTATAATGCCTGGACTCTGTTGTTCTTTATAAACATTCTGTGACTCTGTTGTTCTTTATAAACATTCTGTGACTTTGTTGTTCTTTATAAACATTCTGTGACTGTTATTATGAATAAACATTCTGTGACTGTTATTCTGAATAAACATTCTGTGACTCTGTTGTTCTGAATATACATTCTGTGACTGTTATTGTGAATAAACATTCTGTGACTCTGTTGTTCTTTATAAACATTTTGTGACTCTGTTGTTCTTTATAAACATTTTGTGACTCTGTTATTCTGAATAAACATTCTGCTGTGTGTGTGTGTGTGTGTGTGTGTGTGTTTAATATTGTGACCATTAGTGAGCCAATAACGATGACTAGGCAGAGTACAAGCATCAGTTGTGTACGCGAAAGTGGAAGTACACATGTGTACTAGACCAAAGGATCTGTTTCACCAGCTCTTGCTAGTTTTTATTTTGTCAGAAATTCCTCAGCAACCATACAACAATCAACACAAATATCGCCATCATCAACATACATTTCATCATTATCATTATCATCATTACCAGTATCATCATCATTATCACTATTCTCATGACTTCCTGATGATATTGTCCTTCAGTGTGCCCTGGGGTCCTGGGCCAGGCTGTGGAGTGGGTGCAGCGACCAGAGACAGTCAGTCGGAGAGAGGGCGAGAACGTGACATTTGTCTGCAGACTTAACACTGAAGATCCTAACATTATCTGGGTCAAGGACAATACAGGTGAGGCTTTCATTTTACAGATTATTTCCCAGGTTTGTACATTTTAAGAAGAAATTTAGGAACTGGAGATCTGGGAGTTTTTAAAACTGGGAACTGGAGATCTGGGAGATAAAAATCTAGGAACTGGAGATCTGGGAGGTAAAAACTGGGAACTGGAGATCTGGGATATAAAAATCTAGGAACTGGAGATCTGGGAGTTAAAAATCTGGGAACTGGAGATCTGGGAACTGGGAACCAAAAACATGGAAATTATAGATCTGAATTTAAATAATCAGTAAACTGAAAACTGGAGATCTTGGAACAAGGAATCAGAAAACTTGGAACTGGAGATCTGGGAACTACAGATCTGGAAACTAGGAACCAGAAACCTGGAGTCTAGAGATCTGGGAGTTAAATAATCAGAAACCTGGAGTCTAGAGATCTGGGAGTTAAATAATCAGAAACCTGGAGTCTAGAGATCTGGGAGTTAAATAATCAGAAACATGAGAAATAGAGATCTGGGAGTTAAATAATCAGAAACCTGGGAACTAGAGATCTCGATGTTAAATAATCAGAAACATGAGAACTGGAGATCTGGGAACTATGAACCAGAAACCTAGAAACTAGAGATCTGGGAGCTAAATAATCAGAAACCTGAGAACTGGAGATCTCGGAACTATGAACCAGAAACCTGGAAACTAGATATCTGGGAGCTATATAATCAGAAATCTGGAAACTAGATATCTGGGAGCTAAATAATCAGAAACCTTGGAAGTGGAGATCTGGAAACTAGGAACCAGAAAGCACACAGGCTGTGTAGCTTATTTAAAGTGTGGTTCTGTGCTGGGTTTATATACTCTGCGATCATCGATGTAACAGGGCGTGATGTGCACCGTGTACTCTAGCAACACTGACGTAGCGTACTCTAGCAACACTGACGTAGTGTACTCTAGCATAACTGACGTAGTGTACTCTAGCAACACTGACATAGCGTACTCTAGCAACACTGACGTAGCGTACTCTAGCAACATTGACGTAGTGTACTCTAGCAAAACTGAAGTAGCGTACTCTAGCAACACTAGTGTACTCTAGCAACACTGACATAGTGTACTCTAGCAACACTGACGTAGCGTACTTTAGCAACACTGACGTAGTGTACTCTAGCAACACTGACGTAGCGTACTCTAGCAACACTGACGTAGTGTACTCTAGAGCAACACTGATGTAGTGTACTCTAGCAACACTGACGTAGTGTACTCTAGCAATACTTACGTAGTGTACTCTAGAGCAACACTGACGTAGTGTACTCTAGCAACACTGACGTAGTGTACTCTAGCAACACTGATGTAGTGTACTCTAGCAACACTGACGTAGTGTACTCTAGCAACACTTACGTAGTGTACTCTAGAGCAACACTGACGTAGTGTACTCTAGCAACACTTACGTAGTGTACTCTAGAGCAACACTGACGTAGTGTACTCTAGCAACACTGACGTAGTGTACTCTAGCAACACTGACGTAGTGTACTCTAGCAACACTGATGTAGTGTACTCTAGCAACACTGATGTAGTATACTCTAGCAACACTGACGTAGTGTACTCTAGCAACACTGACGTAGTGTACTCTAGCAACACTGATGTAGTGTACTCTAGCAACACTGATGTAGTGTACTCTAGCAACACTGACGTAGTGTACTCTAGCAACACTGATGTAGTGTACTCTAGCAACACTGATGTAGTATACTCTAGCAACACTGATGTAGTATCCACGAATATTTCTAGAAATTTCTACCATTATTTATGAAAAAAAGAAAGACAGTGTACATACTGTACACACATTTTCCACAAGGGGGGGGGGGAGGGGGAGATGGGTGTTATGTACCAGCGGTTCTCAGACCCTTTTGCTGCACGGCCCACATTTAAAAGTCAAACATTTTTGCCTCCCACTAATAAAGTGATTTATATTTTCAAGATATAAATCTAATTTTCTAAAGTGTTATGTAATATTTTCACTACAAGTTTAACTGCATATTCATTGCTACACAAAAGTTCTTTTCATTTACCTTAAAGATGGCACTGTTTCCAGTTTGATAACATGTCTATTCTGGCTGGAATTTATGACACACTCGAAGATCATCCTCCACGTTCATTCTTGAACAATATTTGGTTTTCATGGCAGTCAATGCAGAAACTAAAACTTGGCATAAGTAAGTTGTTGAAAAAAGTAGAACTTTCATCGCCAGGGCTGACAACAACGGATATTCAGCGAAACAGTGCACCAAAAGGAAGAGATATGCACAGTGGGGTTGTTAAATGTGATTTGTAATATGTGATTGCTAGACAGTTCCGCTAATTCTTCTTGTGCACGACCGGTTAATTGAGAGGATGCACACTGAAAAAGTATTACGAATCCAATCATATGATTTAATGTCTTGGGGCGTGAAGTATTTGTCAAAACATTCAGCAAGAGATATGAGATGCTCTTTTATTACAACAAATAACTAGTGTATAAGTATACAACCATACACAAAGCACTGCAGTAAAGCTGTGTTATCAAAATATATAAAGTAAGAAAAAAGTAGGAAAGCTTTATTATTTAACGAATACAAAGTCGTGTCGTTTCAGCGCGAGCCTTAATCATACAAACACATACAGGACGAAGAATTAGATGGAGGAGACAAAGTATAGGATCACATAAAGCTATGTTAATGAAATAACAACAAATGAAAAAATTAATCAAGAAATATTACTTTGATTAATTAAAATATTCTTAAATTAATTAAAATATATTTCTTGATTAATATTTTCATTTATTATTTGTTCACCAAGAAATGTGATTTTAAAACTAAAAACACAATTGCTGAGAATTATATTTCACTTCTGCTCTCTCGTACAATCTACGCCGACTGCTCTCTAAAATGACATTGTAAAACTGCACGGTCAGAAAGACGCTGGTGTCGCACTTGAAAAGCGATGCCGTCTTTTTATGCCCCTCACATTTCTGTCTGATGCTGGAAGAAACGCTGTCTGGACCATCCTTTCTGTGTGATGTTGGAAGAAACGCTGTCTGGACCATCCTTTCTCCAACAGCCGCACTCCGGACATACTACTAAAGATTCTACGACTTGCATCCGTGCAGTCTGTCCCTATGATTGCGTGAAAAATGTGGAATAATTTTTATTGTATCTATTTTTTTCTCCTTTTTTTTTCTGCTTTGAGACTTCAGCCCGTCCCACAATATTCCCTGTCTCGGCTCTCTGATATATATATATATATATCCCCTGTAAAATAGAAGAAGAAGTCAATATGGTCCAAGCTGGTTTCAAGCAAGGAAGAGGATCAAGAGATCATATATATTTAATATAGGATTAATAATAGAGAAATGCAGAGAGTTTAATGTGAATCTATATTTATCTTTTATAGACTACTCAAAGGCATTTGATTGTGTACAACACCAGAAACTTTGGGAAATAATGGAAAAAAATGGGATTTCCAACAAATTTGACACAACTAACATCGCTGCTGTATCTAGACCAACAGGCAGCTGTAAGAATAAATGGTGAAACAACAACTTGGTTTGACATAAAACAAGGGGTCCGTCAGGGGTGCATATTATCACCTTACTTATTTAACTTGTATGATGAAAATATAATGAGGAATGTTAGAGAAGATGTAGACAAAGAATATTACGGTGCCATAACAATTGGAGGTTATGAAATACCAGAGATTAGATATGCTGATGACACAGTGTTACTGTCCACAATACAAAGAGGAATGGAAAAACTAATTATGTCAGTCCATAAGAACAGCAAAGAGCAAAACCTCTATCTTAATGCGAAGAAAACTAAATTGATGACAATTGACAAAACAAACAAGGCAGCTGATATATTTATCAATGAGGAAAAACTGGAAGAAGTGGAGAGTTTTGAATATCTTGGATCACTACTAACTAATAATGGAGATACAATGAGGGAAATTAAAAGGAGGACATCTATCGCTCTCAGAAAGTAAAACAACTAAAGAATCTGTGGAGAGGAACAGACAGAACTACAAAAGCAAGATTTTTAAGGGCATTCATTTTCCCATCGCAACATATGCCTGTGAGACTTGGACACTTAACAAAACAGCTGAGAAACACATAAATGCTTTTGAATGTAAATGCTACAGAAGAGTTCTTCAAATATCATGGACACAGAAAAGAACAAGTATATCTATATTACAAGAACTTAATATCGAAGAAAGCTGGCCAGTAAAGAGGATTAAAGAGAGAAAACTTAAATATATTGGACACGTTAAATGTCATGATAATCTAGAGAAGACCGTCTTGGAAGGATACATAATGGGAAAAAGAAAGAGAGGAAGACCAAAACGAAGATGGCTGCAGGACATCGTTGATGATCTGCAAATGGATGCAGCAGCAGCAGGCCATCTTGCTCACAACCGAGAGGCTTACAGGAGAGCTGTTAGGGAGGTGAAGTTCCACAATGAATGAATGATCCCCCATGTGGTCTAAGGGACGTAATCATGAAAATTGTAACATGAATCTTTTTGTGTCTGCGTTACTTCCCTAGAAGAATCTTTGAAGTTGTTTCACATCGCATCAGGCACATTCACAAACTGGTATCATTTTTTGTAGGAAACACGACGATCTTGTTTGTGAAGAGTGATCGGTTTGAGGCTGACCGACGATTTAATGTGATCAATAAGTACGACCTGGTCATTGTAAACATCACTAAGAAAGATAATGGCGTCTACACTTGCCGAACCAAGGACGCAGGGATACAGACAGCTAGCCTTACTGTTTTATGTAAGTTTGTGGCCCTTACTGTTTTATGTGTAAGTTTGTGGCCCTTACTGTTTTATGTGTAAGTTTGTGGCCCTTACTGTTTTATGTGTAAGTTTGTGGCCCTTACTGTTTTATGTAAGTTTGTGGCCCTTACTGTTTTATGTAAGTTTGTGGCCCTTACTGTTTTATGTGTAAGTTTGTGGCCCTTACTGTTTTATATGTAAGTTTGTGGCCCTTACTGTTTTATGTGTAAGTTTGTGGCCCTTACTGTTTTATGTAAGTTTGTGGCCCTTACTGTTTTATGTGTAAGTTTGTGGCCCTTACTGTTTTATGTGTAAGTTTGTGGCCCTTACTGTTTTATATGTAAGTTTGTGGCCCTTACTGTTTTATGTGTAAGTTTGTGGCCCTTACTGTTTTATGTGTAAGTTTGTGGCCCTTACTGTTTTGTGTAAGTTTGTGGCCCTTACTGTTTTATGTAAGTTTGTGGCCCTTACTGTTTTATGTGTAAGTTTGTGGCCCTTACTGTTTTATATGTAAGTTTGTGGCCCTTACTGTTTTATGTAAGTTTGTGGCCCTTAATGTTTTATGTGTAAGTTTGTGGCCCTTACTGTTTTATGTAAGTTTGTGGCCCTTACTGTTTTATGTGTAAGTTTGTGGCCCTAGCCTTTTTATGTGTAAGTTTGTGGCCCTAGCTTTTTTATATGTAAGTTTGTGGCCCTAAGCTTTTTATGTATAAGTTTGTTAGCATAATTGTTTTGTGTAAGTTTGTTAGCATGTCTGCTTTGTGTAAGTTTGTAACCATAACTGTTTTGTGTAAATTTGTTGCCCTTAGTGTCTTATATCTTCTTCTTCTTTGATGCCCCCCCCCCCCCCCAAAAGAGCGCTGGGTGGGTTGTGTCACAGTTAATGTGCCTACTGGTCCAGTAGATCTGACTTTGACTTGGTGACTTTTAAGACTGGGTTCGTCTTTCCAATGAGATCCTTACTCTATTGACCAGACACTGTCTGTGTTCAGGGGAGCTACTGGGAGGTAGAATAGGCTCTTGACCAGCTATGACCCACCAGCCCTGATGCAAGTAGTCAGCTATAGGTCATTCAGCTTGAGTGTATCTTCACCTCCCCTCCCCATGTCATATAAGTTTGTTGTTGGCATCACTTTGTGGCCCTGTATACATTGTCACTCCGTCTGTTCTGATAGAAATCTTGTATCATTTTGTTACTACATGAAGTTGTAATACTTTTGTTCTGTTACATACTCATATATATCACAATAACCAGTTCTTGTATTTGTTGTTACATGTTATAATTTTATAAAGATGAAATGAGATTCTGCATTATCCATACACTGTCACATTATCCTTATACTGTCACATTGTGGCTACCCTGTCACACTTTTCCTACTGTGTCATACTCTACATACTTTGTCATATTGTCCATGCTATATCACATTGTGCTTGCTCTGTCACATTGTTCCTAATATATCACATTATCACAGTTCTGTCATATTATCCATACTCTGTCACACTGTCCCTACTCTGTCACATTATGCCTATTCTTTAATATTGTCCCCACTCTGTCACACTGTCCTTACTATCTGTCATATTGTTCTTACTATGTTATATTGTTCATAATCTGTCACATTGTTCTTATTCTTTAATATTCTTCCTACTCTATCATACTGCTCCTGCTCTGCCACATTGCTCCCACTCTATCACATTGTTCCTACTCCACCATATTGCTCCTGCTCTGTCATATTGCTCCTGCTCTGTCATATTGCTCCTGCTCTGTCATATTGCTCCTGCTCTGTCATATTGCTCCCACTCTGTCACATTGCTCCCACTCTGTCACATTGCTTCTGCTGTGATATTGATCCTTTGTCACATTGTTTCTACTCTGTCACATTGTTAAAATATTTTGATTACATTTGTTGCCTTGTTGTGTCGGTAAAGTACCATTCAAGACACCACCTCATTATATCACTACATCAGATCATTATTGTTTCTCACTTTTATAAGAAATGTACTTAACTGTCTTGGTGTAATAGTGTTGTTACTGTACTGGTATTGTTACTGTATTGGTGTTGTTACAGTACTGGTATTGTTATTGTTACTATACTGGTATTGTTACTGTATTGGTGTTGCTAATGTACTGGTCTTGTTACTGTATTGGTGTTGTTACTGTACTGGTCTTGCTACTGTATTAGTGTTGTTACTGTACTGGTATTGTTACTGTATTGGTGTTGTTACTGTACTGGTCTTGCCACTGTATTTGTGTTGTTACTTTACTGGTCTTGTTACTGTACTAGTATTGTTACTGTAATATTACTGTAGTGGTGTTTTTACTGTACTAGTGTTCCTACTGTAATATTGATTTTACCAAACTGGTGTTGTTACTGTACTGGTGTTTCTCTGAACTTTTGTATTCTCCTGGCACATATCAAGATGTAAGGAACAGTTTAAAGCTGTCAGGTTAACATTCTGTATCTGTTCATGATTGTGCTGTGACTTCAGGTTGTCAGTGTTTCTTTAACTGCAGTGTTTACTCCTGTATCTGTTCAGGTTGTCAGTGTTTCTTTAACTGCAGTGTTTACTCCTGTATCTGTTCAGGTTGTCAGTGTTTCTTTAACTGCAGTGTTTACTCCTGTATCTGTTCAGGTTGTCAGTGTTTCTTTAACTGCAGTGTTTACTCCTTCCTGTATCTGGCAGTGTACCCAGGGGCACCGAAGATAACACGGGATGACCAGGGTCCAGTCTACACTGAAGGCAGTGTCGTCAGGTTTACCTGCTCATCTACAGGTGGCAACCCCAAACCTACCATCATCTGGCTCAAGAACGGCAATATTAGTTCAGGTAAAACCAGCAAACAGTTAAACCTAACAGTTACACTCAGCAAACAGTTAAACCTAACAGTTACATCCAGCAAACAGTTAAACCTAACAGTTACATCCAGCAAACAGTTAAACCTAACAGTTACACCCAGCAAACAGTTAAACCTAACAGTTACATCCAGCAAACAGTTAAACCTAACAGTTACACCCAGCAAACAGTTAAACCTAACAGTTACACCCAGCAAACAGTTAAACCTAACAGTTACACCCAGCAAACAGTTAAACCTAACAGTTACATCCAGCTAACAGTAAACAGTTAAATTAAACAAACAGCTGAACTTTACATTTAAACCCTATAAACAGTCAAACTTAACAGTTACACCCAACAAGCAGTTAAATCCAATAAACAACTAAACCAGATAAACATGATAAACAGTTAAAACAGCAAACAGAAAAGTCATAAAGACAAACACACCTGAGAATGTCATGTCTTGTCTTGTGTCATGTCTTGTGTCATGCCATGTGTCATGTCTTGATGTTTTGTGTCATGTCTTGATGTTTTGTGTCATGTCTTGATGTTTTGTGTCATGTCTTTATGTCTTGTGTCATGTCTTTATGTCTTGTGTCATGTCTTGTGTCATGTCTTGTGTCATGTCTTGATGTTTTGTGTCATGTCTTTATGTCTTGTGTCATGTCTTTATGTCTTGTGTCATGTCTTGTGTCATGTCTTGATGTTTTGTGTCATGTCTTTATGTCTTGTGTCATGCCACATCTTATGTAGATATAAAAGAGCAAGTTTCCTGTCTTGTTCCCACATTCTTTGTTTATCATTGCTTTGTTTTTCTTTGTTCAGTTTATCTTTGTTCTGTTTATTGTTGTTCTGTTTACCTTTTCTCTGTTTCAGATATTTCATTGCATTACTGCAGGCAGCATGTTTTTTAAAAAAATGCCTGCTATATTTCTTATGTTAATAATGTCCTACTGAATATGTTTTGTTATGTGATACAATATGTTTTTAGAAATGTAATGTTGTACAAATCATTTTATTATATGTGATGTTGTATGTGATGCTGTATGTGATGTTAGCATTGTCAGATGTTTCTGAAGCACAAAATTACAACAGATTCTCACAGTGATGTTAACATGATGACTGATGTATTTAATGTTACTGGTATTGCTGTTTCAGAAGTTGGTGATGTTAGAGAGGATGGAATTGTTGGTGGTGTTATCAACAACACCATTTCTGTGACCATGGACAAGTTGGACGACCGTGCCAACTATTCGTGTTTGTTGTACAACGAGCTTACCATTAACAACAAAATGATGGACAACATCGTCCTCAGCGTTATGTGTATGTATGGTAGACAACTTTCTCCTTAGTGTTATGTGTATGTATGGTAGACAACTTTCTCCTTAGTGTTATGTGTATGTATGGTGGACTTCATCATCAGTGTTATGTGTATGTATGGTGGACTTCATCATCAGTGTTATGTGTATGTATGGTAGACTTCATCATCAGTGTTATGTGTATGTATGGTGGACTTCATCATCAGTGTTATGTGTATGTATGGTGGACTTCATCATCAATGTTTATGTATGGTGGACAACATTATCCTCAGTGTTATGTGTATGTATGGTAAACAACATCATTCTTAGTGTTATGTGTATGTATGATAGACAACATCATCCTCAGTGTTATGTGTATGTATGGTAGACAACATCATTCTCAGTGTTATGTCTATGTATGGTGAACAACTTTGTCCTCAGTGTTATGTGTATGTATGGTGAACAACTTTGTCCTCAGCGTTATGTGTATGTATGGTGGACAACTGTGTCCTTAGCGTTATGTGTATGTATGGTGAACAACTTTGTCCTCAGTGTTATGTGTATGTATGGTGGACAACTGTGTCCTCAGCGTTATGTATATATATGGTGGAAACTTTGTCC
This sequence comes from Achatina immaculata, assembly GCA_009760885.1. Classification (NCBI taxonomy): domain Eukaryota; kingdom Metazoa; phylum Mollusca; class Gastropoda; order Stylommatophora; family Achatinidae; genus Lissachatina; species Lissachatina immaculata. Next base: position 19,164,173 of record CM019706.1, on the reverse strand, counting down.
TCAGTGTTATGTGTATGTATGGTGGAAGCTTCCTCCTCTTTGTTATGTGTATGTATGGTGGACAACTTTGTCCTCAGTGTTATGTGTATGTATGGTGGACAACTTTGTCCTCAGTGTTATGTGTATGTATGGTGTACAACATCGTCCTCAAATTTATGTGTATGTATGGTGGACAACATCATCCTCAAAGTTATGTGTATGTATGGTGGACAACATCGTCCTCAGTGTTATGTGTATGTATGGTGTACAACATCGTCCTCAAAGTTATGTGTATGTATGGTGGACAACATCGTTCTCACTGTTATGTGTATGTATAGTGTACAACATCGTCCTCACCGTTATGTGTATGTATGGTGGACAACATCATCCTCACTGTTATGTGTATGTATGGTGGACAACATTGTCCTCCCCATTATGTGTATGTATGGTGGACAATATCGTCCTCACTGTTATGTGTATGTATGGCTGACAACACTGTCCTCAGTATTATGTGTATGTATGGTGGACAACATCGTCCTCAGTATTATGTGTATGTATGGTGGACAACATCGTCCTCAGCGTTATGTGTACGTATGGTGGACAACATCGTCCTCAGTATTATGTGTATATATGGTGGACAGCATCGTCCTCACTGTTATGCGTATGTATGGTGGACAACATCATCCTCAGTATTATGTGTATGTATGGTGAACAACATCGTCCTCAGTGTTATGTGTATGTATGGTGGACAACATTGTCCTCATTGTTATGTGTATGTATGGTGGACAACATCGTCCTCAATGTTATGTGTATGTATGGTGGACAACATTGTCCTCATTGTTATGTGTATGTATGGTGGACAACATCGTCCTCAAAGTTATGTATATGTATGGTGGACAACATCGTCCTCAGCGTTATGTGTATGTATAGTGGACAACATCGTTCTCAAAGTTATGTGTATGTATGGTGGACAACATCGTTCTCACTGTTATGTGTATGTATGGTGGACAACATCGTCCTCACCGTTATGTGTATGTATGGTGGACAACATCATCCTCACTGTTATGTGTATGTATGGTGGACAACATTGTCCTCAGCGTTATGTGTATGTATGGTGGACAATATCGTCCTCACTGTTGTGTGTATGTATGGCTGACAACACTGTCCTCAGCATTATGTGTATGTATGGTGGACAACATCGTCCTCAGTATTATGTGTATGTATGGTGGACAACATCGTCCTCAGCGTTATGTGTACGTATGGTGGACAACATCGTCCTCAGTATTATGTGTATATATGGTGGACAGCATCGTCCTCACTGTTATGCGTATGTATGGTGGACAACATCATCCTCAGTATTATGTGTATGTATGGTGAACAACATCGTCCTCAGTGTTATGTGTATGTATGGTGGACAACATTGTCCTCAGTGTTATGTGTATGTATGGTGGACAACATCGTCCTCAATGTTATGTGTATGTATGGTGGACAACACTGTACTCACTGTTATGTGTATGTATGGTGGAAATCATTGTCTTCAGTGTTATGTGTATGTATGGTGTACAACATCATCCTCAAAGTTATGTATGGTGGACAACATCGTCCTCAAATTTATGTGCATGTATGGTGGACAACATCGTCCTCGAAGTTATGTGTACGTATGGTGTACAACATCGTCCTCAGTGTTATGTGTATGTATGGTGGACAACATCGTCCTCAGTGTTATGTGTATGTATGGTGGACAACATCGTCCTCAGCATTATGTGTATGTATGGTGGACAACTTAGTCCTCAATGTTATGTATATGTATGGTGGACAACTTAGTCCTCAGTGTTATGTGTATGTATGGTGGACAACTTAGTCCTCAGCATTATGTGTATGTGTAGCATAGCCTTGTAAGTAATGATTATAGTTATTATTATTATTATTATTATTGTTATTAGTATTAGTGACATGATCAGGAATATAGTTCAGAATGTATTGGGGGGCAGGATAGTAGAGCAAACGGCGACAAAGAAGTTATAGTTAGAGGAGCGAGGAACGGATACTCGGTACTTCAAAGACCTGATCAAAGGTAAAACCGTATCGATAGATCTGATAGATCGTGAGAGTGGTCCAGTTCTAGAGGTGCGACTTCGCGCGCACATGCAGTAGCCCAGGGGGAACAATTGACCAGTAGATCAAAGACTGAACAGAGAACGGACTAGGTCCCGAAGCAGATAACTTGAAAGAGATGAGGGACTGGGTTAATTGGAGGTAACAATTGGACCGACGGAGATGAAAGCGAATAACACGAAGAAGCCAGTTGCGACCGGTTTTGGCGTGGTCAGAACTTACGAATATAAAGAAGGGAGGAGGATTCAGGAAGGCAGCGGGCGGAGAGCAGATAGGGGTTCTGATAGAGGAGGAGAGAGGAGACGCAAAGAGGAGGGGAAGAGGCATTCAGCAAGAGAAATGTAGAGATAGAGACATAGTGTTAGATTGAACTAGTGTAGCAAGAGATCGTACAGTAATTGTTACCAAGAGCTTTTGTATTACTGAATATTGTGAACGCTGCTTAAATACTGCTTGTATAATTATGAGAATTATGATATTGTGATTTTGTGAGATTTCGTACTACTATGATGAAAATAATGAAATGTGTATAATCTTGCCTATGCATATTATTGCAAGTGATGTTATCAATTTTAAGTCAGGATAATGCTTGTCAAAATACACGATTTCTGTGAACTGTTTATGAGACTTGATCTATTGAAATGTTTGAGAATGATCGACGTGTGATTAAAGAGAAACATCTTGAATAATAAGACAGGACCAAGAACATCTTCTTGAACAATAATAGAAAATCAAATAAACATTGTTATATATGTATGGTGGACAACTTAGTCATCAGTGTTATGTGTATGTATGGTGGACAACTTAGTCCTCAGCGTTATGTGTATGTAAGGTGGACAACTTCATCTTCAGCATTATGTCTATATATGGTGGACAACTTCATTATCAGCGTTATGTGTATGTATGCTGGACATCTTCTTCCTCAGCTTTATGTGTATGTATGGTGGACAACATCGTCCTCAGCATTATGTGTATGTATGGTGAACATCATTGTTTTATGTTATATTTTATATGTAAATGTGAATTATAATATTGTCCTCTACAATGTGATGTGGACATATGGTCAGTGGCAGTGTTGTCATATAAGTTAGTACACATAATGTAAACAACAGTATCTTCAGAACTGAGTGTACATATAGTGGACAATAGTTCAGTGCTAAGTGTACATATAATGGACAACAGTTCAGAACTGAGTGTACATATGACATTGACATAAAAGGGAGCTAAGTAGTACATCTGGTGGTGACTTATGAGAAGGTTGTTTGTTGGATACCTATTAGTGACACATTCCAGGTGACCTTGCTATAAAAACAAGTTCCTGACATTCTGTGTTGAAGAATTCTGCCTCTGAAAATGGAGAATATCTGACTACAGGGTGAGGCATACCAGGTTCCACTATCTATACAAGCCTCAGCACATGAAGATAGGCTGGAAATCATGTACACAAACCAGTCCCAGAAATATGGGACTACACCACGGGCCACAACGGGACAGGCCACGGGCCACAACGGGACAGGAAGACAAAACTTCTGGCCGTAATCAGTTAAAAATGGTGGGAACTGAAATGAACATTTGATTTTTACTTCAAACTGTGTGTAATGTTTCAGAATTTTTCTAGTGTGTAAAAATTGGCCGGTTATAAAATTTGATAGATCGTGAGAGTGGTCCAGTTCTAGAGGTGCGACTTCGCGCGCACATGCAGTAGCCCAGGGGGAACAATTGACCAGTAGATCAAAGACTGAACAGAGAACGGACTAGGTCCCGAAGCAGATAACTTGAAAGAGATGAGGGACTGGGTTAATTGGAGGTAACAATTGGACCGACGGAGATGAAAGCGAATAACACGAAGAAGCCAGTTGCGACCGGTTTTGGCGTGGTCAGAACTTACGAATATAAAGAAGGGAGGAGGATTCAGGAAGGCAGCGGGCGGAGAGCAGATAGGGGTTCTGATAGAGGAGGAGAGAGGAGACGCAAAGAGGAGGGGAAGAGGCATTCAGCAAGAGAAATGTAGAGATAGAGACATAGTGTTAGATTGAACTAGTGTAGCAAGAGATCGTACAGTAATTGTTACCAAGAGCTTTTGTATTACTGAATATTGTGAACGCTGCTTAAATACTGCTTGTATAATTATGAGAATTATGATATTGTGATTTTGTGAGATTTCGTACTACTATGATGAAAATAATGAAATGTGTATAATCTTGCCTATGCATATTATTGCAAGTGATGTTATCAATTTTAAGTCAGGATAATGCTTGTCAAAATACACGATTTCTGTGAACTGTTTATGAGACTTGATCTATTGAAATGTTTGAGAATGATCGACGTGTGATTAAAGAGAAACATCTTGAATAATAAGACAGGACCAAGAACATCTTCTTGAACAATAATAGAAAATCAAATAAACATTGTTATATATGTATGGTGGACAACTTAGTCATCAGTGTTATGTGTATGTATGGTGGACAACTTAGTCCTCAGCGTTATGTGTATGTAAGGTGGACAACTTCATCTTCAGCATTATGTCTATATATGGTGGACAACTTCATTATCAGCGTTATGTGTATGTATGCTGGACATCTTCTTCCTCAGCTTTATGTGTATGTATGGTGGACAACATCGTCCTCAGCATTATGTGTATGTATGGTGAACATCATTGTTTTATGTTATATTTTATATGTAAATGTGAATTATAATATTGTCCTCTACAATGTGATGTGGACATATGGTCAGTGGCAGTGTTGTCATATAAGTTAGTACACATAATGTAAACAACAGTATCTTCAGAACTGAGTGTACATATAGTGGACAATAGTTCAGTGCTAAGTGTACATATAATGGACAACAGTTCAGAACTGAGTGTACATATGACATTGACATAAAAGGGAGCTAAGTAGTACATCTGGTGGTGACTTATGAGAAGGTTGTTTGTTGGATACCTATTAGTGACACATTCCAGGTGACCTTGCTATAAAAACAAGTTCCTGACATTCTGTGTTGAAGAATTCTGCCTCTGAAAATGGAGAATATCTGACTACAGGGTGAGGCATACCAGGTTCCACTATCTATACAAGCCTCAGCACATGAAGATAGGCTGGAAATCATGTACACAAACCAGTCCCAGAAATATGGGACTACACCACGGGCCACAACGGGACAGGCCACGGGCCACAACGGGACAGGAAGACAAAACTTCTGGCCGTAATCAGTTAAAAATGGTGGGAACTGAAATGAACATTTGATTTTTACTTCAAACTGTGTGTAATGTTTCAGAATTTTTCTAGTGTGTAAAAATTGGCCGGTTATAAAATTTGATAACTTTTTAAGCAAGAATTTATCCTTCTGTCAGCAAAATCCAGTTGAAGCCATTTTGATTAAATCAGCGATTTCTACAGAGTACACAACATTTTGTTCATTGTGTTATGTCCGATGTTGGATGTGTAGTTTGTCTGGCTCACAGACGCTGTGTCTGACTCCATCTCAGTCAAATCAGTAGCAGACCAGCCAGGAATGCACAAACCCGCCATGATCATTGCAAGTTCTGTTCATTGTCAAGGCATGTACAATTTTGTATTGTCAGCAAAATGTACTCTATATGTGCTATGTTGTGCAAGCTTACTAAAAATAAGCATAGATGCACAGACCAAGACAATTATGTACTAAGATCACAACCTGATTTGGTGTCTCTTCTGTGATGGTGAGGGAAATTAGTTTTATAATTTCGTCTTCATGTTGTGAGATGGATGAAATACAAGGCAAGAGAGACAACCTCAAAATTATTATCTGTAAAACGTGATGCAGTGATGGGCCTTATTTACCATGTTTTAATTCAGTTCTTTGCCTGCTACTGCAGATGCTCCCGCTGTTGCTTTTAGACCCTACTCGCCAGTCTACACAGTGATGGTCGGTAGCAGCACTGAGGTTATCTGTGATGTGGATGCTAACCCACCTGTAAGCTCAGTTACCTGGTACAAGGACGGAGTCAGATTAGCAGGTACATCTGTCTTTTCTGGATAGAATTTAGGTCGGCTCTTTCTGGTCCTGACTTTGGTTTCTTGTCAGACCAGTTGATGGTTCACGTGGGACTGAACTTTATCCATATCTGTGTGAGAGTTGTGCAGTGCTACATACTGTAGAAGTTAAGTGTGAGAGCTAGGTAGTGATAGATACTGTAGAAGTTAAGTGTGAGAACTAGGTAGCAATGAATGAAGCAATCACACATAATAGAAGTGAAGTGTGAGAGTTTGGTAGCAATGAATAAAGCAATCACACATAATAGAAGTGAAGTGTGAGAGTTTGGTAGCAATGAATGAAGCAATCACACATGATTCAAGTGAAGTGTGAGAGTTTGGTAGCAATGAATGAAGCAATCACACATGATTCAAGTGAAGTGTGAGAATTTGGTAGCAATGAATAGTGGAGATGGAAGTCACAAACATCCAGACAATGACTGTAAATGGTCTCCAATGATACTTTTTGATTGGTGACAGCACAAGAAAGAGGGATAGAATTGATGAAGATGACTGACAGAACACTAGAAAAACAGACAGCAGACCAGAATATTGACAGATGTCATAGCACACCAGGAAACTGACAGAATAACAAAAGACTGACAGCATGTCATAGCATACCAGGAGACTGACAGCACACCACAAAATTGACAGTATGTCATAACACACCAGGAGACTGACAGCTCAATAGAAGATTGAAAGTATGTCTTGGTGCACTACAAGACTGACAGCTTACCAGGATACTGTGATAGAAACTTACAGCACAACAGGAGAATGACAGCATGTGACAGCACAACAGGAGAATGACAGCATGTGACAGCACAACAGGAGAATGACAGCTTGTGACAGCACAACAGGAGAATGACAGCTTGTGACAGCACAACAGGAGAATGACAGCATGTGACAGCACATAACAACTTGGTGGAAAACACATAAGATGAAGCACAACTTCCAATACAGAAATATGATGACTGAAACAACATAAGGGTCACTAAAGAAACAGTTGACAGCACACACGAAATGAACTAGAAGGATGAGTTCTTGATCTCAGCTACATGGATATATAAGAGGTGAACCAGAAGGATGAGTTCTTGATTTCAGCTACATGGATATATAAGAAGTGTTGAAGCAGTTGATAGGAAACAGAGCACTTTGGACCAGATAATGTTGATATTATGTATTGTGCAACAAGTCATCCTTACATGGTTAAATCAAAGAAAATGAAAATAAAAGAAAATGTGCTGATATGTGTCTAGTTCGTACCAGTTATCTTACATTCCTTGGAGGTTTGTATCAGCTATCATTTATCAGTTCATACTAGAGGTCAGAATGTTCATATCTTCATACTAGAGGTCAGTATGTTCATATCTTCATACTAGAGGTCACTATGTTCATATCTTCATAATAGAGGTCAGTATGTTCATATCTTCATACTAGAGGTCAGTATGTTCATATCTTCATACTAGAGGTCACTATGTTCATATCTTCATACTAGAGGTCAGTATGTTCATATCTGAGAGTTGTTCCACTGAATGAAAGCTTGATCCTAGAACATTTTGGCATGTCTGGGTTCATGTAATAAATACACTTCAAACAGCAAAAGGGACCTTAAAACCTGTCTTAGGCCCCTTCAGCCTAGGGAGACAACTTACAGAAACACAGTCACTGACATTTTTTTTCTTCTTGGCTGTCACAGAGTTTCTGAGAAAATATTGCAGAAAATAATATGAAATATTTTGTTATTGTGGTTTGTGTAATGTTCTTTATTGTGCTTTGTGCAATGTTCTTTATTGTGATGTGTGTAATGTTCTTCATAGTGCTTTGTGTAATATTCTTTTCTGTGGTTTGTGTAATGTTCTTCATTGTTATTTGTGTAATATTCTTCATTGTGATTTGTGTAATGTTCTTCATAGTGCTTTGTGTAATATTCTTTTCTGTGGTTTGTGTAATGTTCTTCATTGTTATTTGTGTGATGTTCTTCATTGTGGTTTGTGTGATGTTCTTTATTGTGGTTTGTGTAATGTTCTTTATTGTGGTTTGTGTGATGTTCTTTATTGTGGTTTGTGTGATGTTCTTCATTGTGGTTTGTGTAATGTTCTTCATTGTGGTTTGTGTAATGTTCTTTATTGTGGTTTGTGTAATGTTCTTCATTGTGGTTTGTGTAATGTTCTTCATTGTGGTTTGTGTAATGTTCTTCATTGTGGTTTGTGTGATGTTCTTTATTGTGGTTTGTGTAATGTTCTTTATTGTGGTTTGTGTGATGTTCTTTATTGTGGTTTGTGTGATGTTCTTCATTGTGGTTTGTGTAATGTTCTTCATTGTGGTTTGTGTGATGTTCTTTATTGTGGTTTGTGTAATGTTCTTCATTGTGGTTTGTGTGGTGTTCTTTATTGTGGTTTGTGTAATGTTCTTTATTGTGGTTTGTGTGATGTTCTTTATTGTGGTTTGTGTGATGTTCTTTATTGTGGTTTGTGTAATGTTCTTTATTGTGGTTTGTGTGATGTTCTTTATTGTGGTTTGTGTGATGTTCTTTATTGTGGTTTGTGTGATGTTTGTTATTGCAGTTTCAGTTTTCAAACAGAATCAGCAACTTTTCTCATCACTTTTCAATTTTAGAATTGTAATGCTGAGAATAATCATGATGATGAATTGTAATGTTGAGAGCAATCATCATGATGAATTGTAATGTTGAGAGCAATCATCATGATGAATTGTAATACTCAGACCAGTCTTTATACTAGAACTTGTAAAATGTTTAACCTTTGTAGTATAAGTTCAGGCTATATGAGTATGTAGTATAAGTTCAGGCTATATGAGTATGTAGTATAAGTTCAGGCTATATGAGTATGTAGTATAAGTTCAGGCTATATGAGTATGTAGTATGTAGTATAAGTTCAGGCTATATGAGTATGTAGTATGTAGTATAAGTTCAGGCTATATGAGTATGTAGTATGTAGTATAAGTTCAGGCTATATGAGTATGTAGTATGTAGTATAAGTTCAGGCTATATGAGTATGTAGTATAAGTTCAGGCCTATATGAGTATGTAGTATAAGTTCAGGCTATATGAGTATGTAGTATGTAGTATAAGTTCAGGCCTATATGAGTATGTAGTATAAGTTCAGGCTATATGAGTATGTAGTATAAGTTCAGGCTATATGAGTATGTAGTATAAGTTCAGGCTATATGAGTATGTAGTATAAGTTCAGGCCTATATGAGTATGTAGTATAAGTTCAGGCAATATGAGTATGTAGTATGTAGTATAAGTTCAGGCTATATGAGTATGTAGTATGTAGTATAAGTTCAGGCTATATGAGTATGTAGTATAAGTTCAGGCTATATGAGTATGTAGTATGTAGTATAAGTTCAGGCAATATGAGTATGTAGTATGTAGTATAAGTTCAGGCCTATATGAGTATGTAGTATAAGTTCAGGCTATATGAGTATGTAGTATAAGTTCAGGCCTATATGAGTATGTAGTATAAGTTCAGGCCTATATGAGTATGTAGTATAAGTTCAGGCTATATGAGTATGTAGTATAAGTTCAGGCTATATGAGTATGTAGTATAAGTTCAGGCTATATGAGTATGTAGTATAAGTTCAGGCCTATATGAGTATGTAGTATAAGTTCAGGCAATATGAGTATGTAGTATGTAGTATAAGTTCAGGCCTATATGAGTATGTAGTATAAGTTCAGGCCTATATGAGTATGTAGTATAAGTTCAGGCCTATATGAGTATGTAGTAAAAATTCAGGCCTGTATGAGTTTGAGGTACATCATAAATTCTGACCTGTGTGAGTACTAGAAATCATAAATTCTGACCTGTGTGAGTACTAGAAATCATAAATTCTGACCTGTGTGAGTACTAGAAATCATAAATTCTGACCTGTGTGAGTACTAGAAATCATAAATTCTGACCTATGTGAGTACTAGAAATCATAAATTCTGACCTGTGTGAGTACTAGAAATCATAAATTCTGACCTGTGTGAGTACTAGAAATCATAAATTCTGACCTGTGTGAGTACTAGAAATTTTGTGCCTGTGTGTAAACACCTGATATTTCATACCAAAGTGTGGAGTTCAGTGTGTGGTTCAGCGTGGAGTTCACTGTGTAGTTCAGTGTGTGTGGTTCAGTGTGTGGTTTAGTGTGTAGTTCAGTGTGTGGTTCAATGTGTAGTTCAGTGTGTATTCAGCTTGTAGCTCAGTGTATAGTTCAGTGTGTGTAGTTCAGTGTATAGTTCAGTGTGTGTAGTTCAGTGTATAGTTCAGTGTGTGTAGTTCAGTGTATAGTTCAGTGTGTGTAGTTCAGTGTATAGTTCAGTGTGTGTAGTTCAGTGTATAGTTCAGTGTGTGTAGTTCAGTGTATAGTTCAGTGTGTGTAGTTCAGTGTATAGTTCAGTGTGTGTAGTTCAGTATGTGTAGTTCAGTGTGTATTCAGCTTGTAGCTCAGTGTATAGTTCAGTGTGTGTAGTTCAGTGTATAGTTTAGTGTGTGTAGTTCAGTGTGGTTCAGTGTGTGGTTCAGTGCATGTAGTTCAGTATGTGTAGTTCAGTGTATGATCCCTTATTTCTTCATGTAGTTCAGTATGTGTAGTTCAGTGTATGACCCCTTATTTCTTCATGTAGTTCAGTATGTGTAGTTCAGTGTATGACCCCTTATTTCTTCATGTAGTTCAGTATGTGTAGTTCAGTGTATGACCCCTTATTTCTTCATGTTTTTTAAATTCTTCTCCAGGAAATAGCCCAGTGCGGAAGTTCTCGGCAGTGACAAAAGCTAATCATGGGAACTATACATGTTCAGCTAAAAACAGCATTGGAGAGCGTTCAGGGTCATTGGAGGTGAATGTTCAGTGTGAGTAAATGTTATACTTTCACTGTGTAACATCAGGCATGAGGCCTTCAGAGCCGTCAGCATCATCAAAGCCAGCAGATTATACATGACATTGTCATCTGAAGCAGTGGTGTGTATTTGACTTTGTCATTTGAGGCAGTGTACCAGATCTGACATTGTAATCAGAGGCAGTAAAACATAGCTGACATTGTCATCTGAAAAGTAACTGTACATGCAGTTACAGATCATTATATATGTCTTGTCTTCTCTCCTTCCTCTTATACCTTTCAGAACTGAGAAGACAAACGTGTGTTTTGATAGGGTTTGACAATTTGCTTCAAAGAATGGGATATTTAAATTTTCTATAATTTCCTCCTTCTATCTCTTGTGTGAGTGACCTCTTCATCTGTTTCCTAAAGTTCTTTGTGTGAATGTTTCCTGTGCTATACTATCTGGCCATAGTCACGTAACATGGCCAAACTATTTGACTTCTTGTTTCTGAATGTATGCACTATTGGTGTTACTCCAATCTTTTCCTTGATGGTGTCCTTTCTTATTTGGTCTCTGCTTGTCACATTTACTATTCTCCTTAAACATATCATTTCTGTCATGATGATTTTCTTTTTTGTTTTTTGCTGTTAGCGTTCATGTCTGTCACTGACAGCATAGAGCTGTGAGGAAAACTGTGATGTACATCGCTCTTTTTGTTTCAGTTGTGATGTATTTGTTTTTCAGTAAAGATGTCATTTGTCCAATGAGCAGATTAACTTTACTGCTTCCGTTCTAAAACTCGGCATCAATGTTCCCCGGGGACGATACAGTGCTACACAGATATTTGAAATGTTCCACTTGTTTCAAGGGCTGGTTGTCTAGGAAGATCTTTGTTGGGACTTCTTCTCTTTCTGCTTCTTTGTCAACACTGATCTTTATGTTGCGGCTTTTACATGCCCTTGCATTTGATTGTGTACAACACCAGAAACTTTGGGAAAAAATGGAATTACCATCACATTTGGTACAGTTAACATCACTGCTGTATCTAGACCAACAAGCAGCAGTAAGAATAAATAAATGGTGAAACAACAACTTGGTTTGACATAAAACAAGGGGTCCGTCAGGGGTGCATATTATCACCTTACTTATTTAACTTGTATACTGAAAATATAATGAGGAATGTTAGAGAAGATGTAGACAAAGAATATTACAATGCCATAACAATTGGAGGTTATGAAATACCAGAGATTAGATATGCTGATGACACAGTATTACTGTCCACAACACAAAAAAGAATGGAAAAACTAATTATGTCAGTCCATAAGAACAGCGAGGCCAAGTTAACAGGCATAAAATCCTTTGATGAGGTTGAAAGACTCGCCGAAGACAGGAAAAATTGGCGAACTACTTTGCGAGCCCTATGTGACGTCTAACGGCACGGGAAGGATATAAGATATAAGATAAGATAAGAACAGCGAGGAGCAAAGCCTCTATCTTAATGCAAAGAAAACTAAATTGATGACAACTGGCAAAACAAATAAGGCAGCTGATATATGTATCAATACAGAAAAACTGGAAGAAGTGGAGAATTTGGAATATCTTGGATCACTGCTAACTAATAATGGAGATACAATGAGGAAAATTAAAAGGAGGACATCTATCGCTTTTCAGAAAGTAAAACAACTAAAGAATCTATGGAGAGGAACAGACAGAACTACAAAAATAAGATTTTTAAGGGCATGCATCTTTCCCATCGCAACATATGCCTGTGAGACTTGGACACTTAACAAAACAGCTGAGAAACATATAAATGCCTTTGAATGTAAATGCTACAGAAAAGTTCTTCAGATATCATGGACACAAAAAACAACAAATATATCCATACTACAAGAGCTTAATATTGAAGAAGGCTGGCTAGTAAAGAGGATTAAACAAAGAAAACTTAAATATTTTGGACACATTAAACGTTATGATAATATAGAGAAGACCATTTTGGAAGGATACATAATGGGAAAAAGAAAGAGAGGAAGACCAAGGCAAAGATGGCTGCAAGACATCATTGATGGATCTGCAAATAGATGCATCAGCAGCAGGCTATCTTGCTCACAACTGAGAGCCCTATAGGAGTGCTGTTAGGGAGGCAAAGTTCTGCAAGGGACATGCAAATGAATGAATGAATATAAGCCATGTGCAATATCTGATTGTGTTTGGCTGATTTTTCTGTTAGTTGTTTCAGGGAAAAGATTGCATCTCTACAGCTTCTATTTTTCCTAAATTCCATCTGAGTTAACTGTGGTTCAGTCTTTGGCCAAGGTCTTTTCTCTAGGATTTTGTGGAAAGCATGAAAAGCAATTTCCTCTCTAGGTGGTAAAAGTATGGTTGACCATTTCTTGGTAAAAGTATGGTTGACCATTCTTTTATAAAAGTATGGTAGACCATTCCTTTGTAAAAGTATGGTTGACCATTCCTTGGTAAAACTTGGTTGACCACTCCTTGGTAAAAGTATGGTTGACCAGTCATTGGTAAAACTTGGTTGACCACTCCTTGGTAAAAGTATGGTTGACCAGTCATTGGTAAAACTTGGTTGACCACTCCTTGGTAAAAAAGAGAACTAAATAGTTTCCTGAAATTAACTGAAGGTTCCCTAGATCATATTTCTATTGATTTCAGGATATCTACCACCACCACTCTGTCAAGTTCCAGCCTAGCAACACCACTCTGTTAAGTTCCCTAGCAACACCACTCTGTCAAGTTCCCTAGCAACACCACTCTGTTAAGTTCCCTAGCAACACCACTCTGTCAAGTTCCCTAGCAACACCACTCTGTCAAGTTCCAGCCTAGCAACACCACTCTGTCAAGTTCCAGCCTAGCAACACCACTCTGTCAAGTTCCAACCTAGCAACACCACTCTGTCAAGTTCCCTAGCAACACCACTCTATCAAGCTCCCTAGCAACACCACTCTATCAAGTTCCCTAGCAACACCACTCTATCAAGTTCCCTAGCAAAACCACTCTATCAAGCTCCCTAGCAACACCACTCTATCAAGTTCCCTAGCAAAACCACTCTGTCAAGTTCCCTAGCAACACCACTCTGTCAAGTTCCAGCCTAGCAACACCACTCTGTCAAGTTCCCTAGCAACACCACTCTGTCAAGTTCTAGCCTAGCAGCACCACTCTGTCAAGTTCCAGCCTGTAGCATTCCTATGGCATGAGCAATTTCTTGCTGCTTCAGACAATGTCTGACTACTCTAAGCAGCAAATCTTTACAGTCAAGTTTGCTTATCTTGACTTGACTTGGTCATAGACAAATATTTCTGCATGGATTTGCATCATAAAACTTAGTGAAAAATTACAATGACATGACAGCCATGTTAAGTTCTCAGTTTCTATGAAATGTGTTCATGAAAGAGTGTGCTTCCATCTGAGCTAAGTTACATTTTGTAGAAGTCTTCTTCTTCTTCTTCGTTCACTTCTACCACCAAAAACCGCACTGTGAACCTACTGAATTCACACATGTGGTCCTCGTTAGGTCCCGTGGTCCCCTGTGTGGTCCAAAATAGACCACACGAGTTCCACGAAAGGACCACAAGGGGTTCAGAGTATCACAGTGCTTTAGCCTGTATTCTTGGTGGGTCTCAGAAGCGGGATTGCGTGACACCGTGGTTTTCATTGCACCAGTTTGGTCTAGGGTTGGACTTTATCACCGGAAGACCTCGACGTGTTTGGAATATCAGTGCATCCCCGCTGGGTGAGAGGCGTTAGCCCACCCAGGCCAGAGTTGGACTTTCTCACCGGAAAACCTCGACGTGTTTTGAGATACCCGTGTATCACCGCCGGGTGAGAGGTGGTTGCCCATCCAGTCCAGGGTTGGACTTTCTCACCGGAAAACCTCAGCGTGATTAGGATACGCAGACATCCCCGCCGGGTGAGAGGTGGTTGCCTATCTAGACTTCCCTGGTCCAGTGTCTCCGACTTCAGCATTTTGCGGTTGTGGCCGCTACCCTTCCTAGTTGTGACCAGGATGGAGCTTTTGTCCAGGAGGACGAATCCTCGCCACTAGTGACTTCTACCCCTGGGTTGAGCCGGTTTAGGCATTTCCCAGTATGGGCGTGTTTGGGACGGGACCGACCTCTGGGGCAGAGGTACTGTGACATTCATAGCCTTCAAGATTCACCCCTGGTATGAGCCGGTTTAGGCCAAAATTCACCAGTATGGGTGTTTATCAGGCGTTACCGACCTCTAGAGCGGAGGTGGCATGACATGTCTAGCCATCGAGTTCCACCCCTGGTGTGTGCCGGTTTAGGCATATTTCACCAGTGTAGGTGTATTTCGGACGTAGGCGGCCTCTAGAGCAGAGGCGCTGTGGTATAGCTCTCGTAGCCATACTACTGGACATACCAGGTTAAGCTTCACTTTCCACCACCTTTTCCCATCGGCGCCGCACAGCAACCTTTATTTCCGCATTTACTTCCTTAACCGGGAGGAGCTTCACTCCACGCGCGGCATTTGAAGAGTCAAGCCAGCAGTGACTTAACCTCTGGGACAAGCCGGTTCATGCATTTCACCCGATATGACTGCACTCAGGACGTGGCCGACCTCCAGACCAGAGGTGCCTTGATTTGACTGTTTGCTTCGATTTATCCTTTCAACCACCTTTTCCGCAGTGATGCTGCGCGGCAACCTCATTTGCAAATTTCTTCATTGGCCGGGAAGAGCACCGCTCCACGCACGGCAGCTGAAGATCTCGCCAACAGCGGAAGCATATGACTACTGGCAGGATCAACCAGATAGCTTTCTTCACCGAACCTTTGTCGGATATCTGCCGACAGACCGACGCGGGGCAAGGGAGACAGCGCTCTGCTCAGAGCGGATCCCTTTCGACCCCGGCGGCGTTTCATTTCCTTTAACCGGCGGGGGCGGCTCTCTCTGCTCTAACGAGCGGAAAAGAAAGCCTGGCCACCCACAAACAACACACGTTACATACTGCAGACCCGATACTCTTTGCGAGAGATGGGCCAATTTCGAGACCATCGGTCGACAAAACCGTACTACATCGTTATCACGAACCTGGCTGGCTAGCCGTTTACATGCTTCGCTCGACGGACAAACCACTTGCTTCTGCATCGAAACACCTTAACTCTCGCCGTCCGGGAAGGGAGCGAAAGCCTGTCTCCCCACGCACGGAACTCGAGAGCGCTTTTTCGCCAAAAGAACGGTCGGCCCGCGCAACAGCAACCGCCCGCGCTGTGCAGGTCGGCGCAGCTCTGCGCGGCTGACATTTTGTAGAAGTGAAACTGACAAAAACAAAAATATTCACATATGTGTTTGCTGAACTTTTTTGTGAGTGTATACGTATGTAAAAACAAAAGTATGAAAAACTTCATACATAGAAAGCCAAAGTGTGCAAAAATTTCTCCATCACTAAATAAAATGGAGACTTCATTCAGTAAACATGTTTAGCACAGTAAACACAAAAATATGACAAATTAAAGTCAGATCCAAGTTTTCATTTCATTTTACCTTTTTATTCCTAAGATGCCCCAATCATTAACGTGCCACCAGCTGTCACAGTCAATGAAGGTGCTGATGTGACGGTGACATGTGAAATTGATGCTAATCCACCTACTTATGAGGTACAGTGGTTCAGGATGACTTCCCCAGACGGTTCAGTCCAACCGGTTATCAACTCTCGGACCTTGAGATTAGTCAACATAGACAGGACAGGGGCAGGCAACTACACGTGCCGAGCCCAGAGTCAGTTGAGAGTCTCCGGAAAAAGTGCAGAGTTTGTGTCATCAGAGGGTTTCACGTACATTTATGTTCAGTGTAAGTTTTTCCACATACATTTCTCTCCAGTGCAGGTTGTTTCATATACATTTCCATTCAGTGCAGATTGTTTCACATAAAGTTCTGTTCAGTGTAAGTTTTTTTTTTTACATACTATTTTATGCCCAGTGTAACTTAAGAGGTCTCAGTCACGGAAGGAGGTGAGTGGACCTTTCTGGCAAGTGAATGCGGCAGTGACCAGATACCCAGGAGAAGGGAGACTGTCAATGTGAGAAAATTAACTTTTGGAAAGTTCATCACCAAGAAGATCTTCATACAACTAAACATTTTTTTTAAAAACTAAAATGTCTGTTTCTTAATCAGAATGACTGTTTCTTATCGGAATGTCTGTTTCTCAACTTTGTTGTTATTTTTGTATCTGGACATGTTGGGTCACTTGAGAGACAATGAATGATGTGAGTAGCTTGGACTTGTGTGTAAAGTCTGTTAGAATGTTACTATGAGTGGTGAGAGAGACAATGAATGATGTGAGCAGCTTAGACTTGTATGTAAAGTCTGTTAGAATGTTACTATGAGTGGTGAGAGAGACAATGAATGATGTGAGCAGCTTAGACTTGTATGTAAACTCTGTTAGAATGTTACTATAAGTAGTGAGAGAGACATTGAATGATGTGAGCAGCTTAGACTTGTATGTAAAGTCTGTTAGAATGTTACTATAAGTAGTGAGAGAGACATTGAATGATGTGAGCAGCTTGGACTTGTATGTAAAGTCTGTTAGAATGTTACTATAAGTAGTGAGAGAGACATTGAATGATGTGAGCAGCTTGGACTTGTATGTAAAGTCTGTTAGAATGTCACTGTAAGTGATGAGAAAAACCACAAGTCTCATAGTGAATGGCAAGAAACTCCAGGTCACAGCAGCACCAAACTATGCACACACTACAGCATCAGCAGCCATTTCAGATTTTGTTTATAGCTACAAAAGATGGCCAAGTTCTTCACTGTAGTTCATCCTGTGTCATAGAAACAAAGATGCTGTCATAGACAGATCCACCACTCTGACAAATGTTGGTGATAATATAAAAGATATATTTTTATCTCACCCAGACAAACCTGGATCAGCCTCTGTAAGTCTTGTCCCAGATCTGGATGTTGGAGCTAAACTTGAGATCACATGTACTGCCACACCCAGAGGTCAGTTATCAGAAGTAACAACAAACACAATACTAAGTATCACACATGACTGAATACATGGCATCACACATGACTGAATACATGGCATCATGTATGACTGGAAAAACAATGTAATATGCAGGGCAACTTGTATGACTGGAAACAGGATGTAATATAAAGGACAATTTGTATGACTGAATACATAACATCATAAATGACTGAATACTGGATGTAATATGTAAGACTGTGTGACTGAATACAGGATGTAATATGTAAGACTATGTGTAACTGAATATAGGATGGAATATGTAAGATATGTGTATGACTGAATCAAGGAGAGTAAATGTGGCTGAATGCAGAAGTTATTTTTGTATAACTGACATGGAGACATCACAAATAAAAGAATATAGGTCATCATACTGACCATCTGCCTGGAGCTCTTTGTTCATGTTTTCACTACCCCAAGGTTGACCACCCAAATCCTTCATTCTTGATAACAACACAAATAACATCCCTTGATGAGCTTGAAAAGCTCACCAAAAACAGGAAAACTTGGCACACTACCATGCGAGACCTATGTGATGTTTAACGGCATAGGAAGAATGTAAGATGTAAGACGTTTTACACCCCAACTCCTTTATTCTCAGTAGCCACACAGATTCACGGTTGTCAATGAAGTCCTTTGTTCGACAAACATCTCTTTGTAGTACTGATGGTGTCTGCCTGATCCATCAGCTGCCTTTCCTCCATGACAGCTGAGCTGCAACTTATCAACTCTTTCATTTCCCCTGACATGTGGCATGGCCTGGTACAAAAATGAAGGTCATTTGATGGCACTGTGACATCTGTGGAAGCCACTGTTGTCTTAGAGAGCCTGCCCATATTTTCTTCAGCATGACTTGGGAACATCACAAATAAAGGAACATAGGACATTATACTGACCAGCTGTAACATAGGACATTGTACTGACCAGCTGTAACATAGGACATTGTACTGACCAGCTGTAACATAGGACATTGTACTGACCAGCTGTAACATGGACATTATACTGACCAGCTGTAACATAGGACATTGTACTGACCAGCTGTAACATGGACATTGTACTGACCAGCTGTAACATGGACATTATACTGACCAGCTGTAACATAGGACATTGTACTGACCAGCTGTAACATAGGACATTATACTGACCAGCTGTAACATAGACATTATACTGACCAGCTGTAACATAGGACATTGTACTGACCAGCTGTAACATAGGACATTGTACTGACCAGCTGTAACATGGACATTATACTGACCAGCTGTAACATAGACATTATACTGACCAGCTGTAACATAGACATTATACTGACCAGCTGTAACATGGACATTATACTGACCAGCTGTAACATAGGACATTGTACTGACCAGCTGTAACATAGACATTATACTGACCAGCTGTAACATAGGACATTGTACTGACCAGCTGTAACATAGGACATTGTACTGACCAGCTGTAACATGGACATTATACTGACCAGCTGTAACATAGACATTATACTGACCAGCTGTAACATAGACATTATACTGACCAGCTGTAACATGGACATTGTACTGACCAGCTGTAACATAGGACATTGTACTGACCAGCTGTAACATGGACATTGTACTGACCAGCTGTAACATGGACATTATACTGACCAGCTGTAATATGGACATTGTACTGACCAGCTGTAACATGGACATTATACTGACCAGCTGTAACATGGACATTATACTGACCAGCTGTAACATGGACATTATACTGACCAGCTGTAACATGGACATTATACTGACCAGCTGTAACATAGGACATTGTACTGACCAGCTGTAACATGGACATTATACTGACCAGCTGTAACATGGACATTATACTGACCAGCTGTAACATGGACATTATACTGACCAGCTGTAACATAGGACATTATACTGACCAGCTGTAACATGGACATTGTACTGACCAGCTGTAACATGGACATTATACTGACCAGCTGTAACATGGACATTATACTGACCAGCTGTAACACAGATTTAAAAAAAAAATTCTTGTTGGGCATATTCTATTCCTGATATCAGAGACATTTTTCATCTGTTATTAGTGTGACCAAATATTTGAGTGTTTGCTCTTGTCTCAAGGTTGTTCCTTGTACTTTAACACTGCATTTAGATGGGCTCTTTTTCTGTGATATAACCGTTGTTTCTATTTCCTTGCTATTTAGAGTTAAGTCCCTTCTTATCACTCTCTTTCATCACTATATTTCTCATACTTTGTGTAGAGTACAACTAGGCATTCATATTGCAGCCTCCAAATCAAATTCCTGATTTGTTTTTGATTTCCCTCATATTTTCACTGTACAGTGAGAACAAATCTGGTGAGAGGGCACAACTTTTTGCTTGATTTGTTGAAATGTGTCTTATATTTTCTACCCTGATGGCTGTTTCTTGACACTTGTGAATCTACCACTGTATGTGCAGTCATGTGACCATATATAACCAGACGTTCCATCTTCTGCCAGGTTTCCCTGAGGCTGTCTATGCCTGGACTAAAGATGGAAGGGCATTATCACAAAGCAGGCAGACGCTGACTGTATCTTCTGTCAGCCTCAAGGACAATGGTCGCTACAGCTGTACTCCCTCAAATATCCGAGGCTCCGGAGATCCAGCAGGAGTAGATGTGCGGGTGTTTGGTAAGTCATTGTTTTATAAGTTAAAAAAAAAAAAAAAAAGATTAGATCACCAACAAACATCAGCAGAATTATTTGTGATGTCACAGTTTCTTTGTATTTCTCATGTATTTCTCACATTCACATCCCAACACAATATGAAAACTTTTATGAGAATTCTGTTAAAGCCAGCTAGGTTTCTGTGAAAACTAATTTGATTATTCTGTGAAAGCCAATTACATTCTGTGAAAACTGATTTGATTATTCTGAGAAAGCTAATTCAAAGATATGTGAAAACTGATTTGATTATGCTGAGAAAGCTGATTCAAAGTTTGTGTGAAAACTGATTTGATTATTCTGAGAAAGCTGAGTGAATCATTTAATTTAGAAAATCTAGTAGAAGGTTTGAATTGAATGTATCAGAAATAATGAACTATTAGAAAGTTGTAGGTTAATGTTTTGTTATTTTTCATTTACAGGTGTAGAATGGTTGGTTTTCATCCTAAATAGGGCACTGAATTTAGGAAACCTTTATAAAACAAACACATACACGGAGAAATAAATTGGTTTGTAGCTGTAACATAATATACATGCCATACTTCACAGCAAAGAAAATGTGATCTTTGAAACAATAACACTTATTTTAGATGAGTCTTTCCTGTTATAATGCTTTGATATTGATCAGATACTAAGCAACTTTGTGATGGATAAAACATAATATTTAGATTTTGATGGAGGAAAAATAATATTTAGGCTTTGATGGAGGAAACATAATATTTAGATTTTGATGGAGAAAACATAATATTTAGATTTTGATAGAGAAAACATAATATTTAGATTTTGATGGAGGAAACATAATATTTAGTTTTTGATGGAGAAAACATAATGTTAAGATTTTGATGGAGAAAGCATAATAGTAAGATTTTGATGGAGAAAACATAATGTTTAGATTTTGATGGAGAAAACATAATGTTTAGATTTTCATGGAGGAAATATAATATTTACATTTTGATAGAGAAAACATAATATTTAGATTTTGATGGAGGAAACATAATATTTAGATTTTGATGGAGGAAACATAATAGTAAGATTTTGATGAAGAAAACATAATATTTAGATTTTGATAGAGAAAACATAATATTTATTTTTTGATGAAAGAAACATAATATTTAAATTTTTATGGAGGAAACATAATGTTAAGATTTTGATGAAGAAGGCATAATAGTAAAATTTTGATGGAGAAAACATAATATTTAGATTTTGATAGAGGAAACATAATATTAAGATTTAGATGAAAAAACTTAGTAGTAAGATTCTGATGGAGAAAACATAATATTAAGATTGTGATGGAGAAAATATAATATTTAGAATTTGACTGAGAAAACACACAAACTCCAGAGTGTTTTGCAAGTCTCCATCTTGCAATTCATATGTTCAGTTGTCCATGTCAGGAACGTTTGTATGTTTTGTTTCTTTAAGTGTTTTTGGAAACAGTAAACTGTGACATTCTGCACTTACTGAAATCCAAACTGTGAAAGTTGGATGAAGCATATAAAACAATATTTTCTTCTATTTTATCATGTCTTTAAAATCTTTATGAAATCTCTAAATTCCAAGATTGTGCAATCAATGTTTAGTGTTTTAATATAAAAAAAAAATAATTCACAGGCCACATCTAATTACAGTGCTAGAAGTATTTTATGAGCCTCAGTCTAGAAGTAAATCATTAACCCTTTAATTCTGTTCTCTGTTTCCCCAACATCCCTTACAGAGCCCCCATCAATCATTCGGGAACCTCAGGCAGAAATAAGTGTCTACTTGACAGACACAAACCCCCTGAACTTGACCTGTGTTGCCAAGGGTTACCCTCAGCCTAGGATTATGTGGTTCCAGGATGGGGAAACACAACCGCTCAACATGAAAGTAGATCTGTTTACGGTTATTACAAAAGCCAGCGCTGTTGATGGGTTCAGTGTTGCAATAGAAAGCACTCTCCAGTTTAGAGGTAATTTTTAGTCCAATTAAACTGTTGCTTGCTTCTGACTGGTTGACTTCATGGTCACATGGTGTGGCTGGTTAAGTTCACGTTTACTTGCTTGTAATTAGTTAAGTTCATGATTTCATATTGTGACTGGTTAAGTTCATGGTTGCAAGTTGTGACTGGTTAAGTTCATGTTTACTTGCTTGTAATTAGTTAAGTTCATGATTTCATATTGTGACTGGTTGAGTTCTTGACTGCATATTGTGACTGGTTAAGTTCATGGTTGCAAGTTGTGACTGGTTATATTCATGACTGCATGTTATGACTGGTTAAGCTGATAGTTGTACCGTGTAAGGACAAGACACACAGCTTTATTTTCTCTCCACGCCAGGATCTGGACGAGGGAGGCCATCAAAGACAAATCAGATATTGACGGGTCTGCAGATCAGAGACATGGCCAACTACACCTGTCAGGTAGAGTCAGACAAACATTCAGACAAACCTGCTGTGCACTCAAGGCTGTTGATAAACTGTAAGTTGTCATGACGTATCCCTTAAACTGAAAATTGTCATGATGTATCTAACTGTAAGTTGTCATGACATATCCCTTAAATTGTAAGTTGTCATTAAGTATCTCTTAAACTGCAGAGGTGACACCTTCCCATAACTGACATGTTTGTGGGGGCGGGGGTAACACCTTCCCATAACTGACATGTTTGTGGGGGCGGGGATGACACCTTCCCATAACTGACATGTTTGTGGAGGGAGGGCGGAGGTGACACCTTCCCATAACTGATATGTTTGTGGGGGGGGGGTGGAGGTGACACCTTCCCATAACTGACATGTTTGTGGGGGCGGGGGTAACACCTTCCCATAACTGACATGTTTGTGGGGGCGGGGATGACACCTTCCCATAACTGACATGTTTGTGGAGGGAGGGCGGAGGTGACACCTTCCCATAACTGATATGTTTGTGGGGGGGGGGTGGAGGTGACACCTTCCCATAACTGACATGTTTGTGGGGGCGGGGGCGAAGGTGACATCTTCCCATAACTGACATGTTTGTGGGGGCGGGGGTGACACCTTCCCATAACTGACATGTTTGTGGGGGCGGAGGCGGAGGTGACACCTTCCCATAACTGACATGTTTGTGGGGGCGGGGGTGACACCTTCCCATAACTGACATGTTTGTGGGGGCGGGGGTGACACTTTCCCATAACTGACATGTTTGTGGGGGCGGGGATGACACCTTTCCATAACTGACATGTTTGATAACTGAATTATCTTCATCTTTCTTCACTTCAGACACTGAAAGAAGGTTATTTTCTGGTTATATCAAACCAAAGTTATCATCATCATCATGTAGCTTTCATTCTTCCACTGCATGGTTAATAGTTTCTGCTGTTTATTATTTCTGTACATGAGAGAAACTGTTCAGAAAAATTATGCTCTGAAAAGAATCAGCAAACAGCATTTGTCTGCTCAGAAAAAATCAACAACCAACATTTGTCTACTCAGAAAAAAAATCAACAACCAACATTTGTCTGCTCAGAAAAAAAAATCAACAACCAACATTTGTCTACTCAGAAAAAAAAAATCAACAACCAACATTTGTCTGCTCAGAAGAAAAAACAGTTAACATTTGACTGCTTCAAAACATTCTACAACAAAAGTGCCATGATATTTCTGTATGGTAGCCAAGCTGTGAAACCCCAAGATTAGAATATGTCCACTTAATAAGGATGTAAAATAACCCTAAGTTTGTATGAGTATAAAATGACACTTTTGATCTAAAATGTGAGTGTGAAGCAGTCAGATATCAGCTGTTGTGGGTTTTGTTGAACATCATCATCATTCCTATGCTCTCCTATCATGGCTGGCTATAGCAATGTTGGATTTGTGTGTACGAATGTTGGATTTGTGTTTACGAATGTTGGATTTGTGTGTACGAATGTTGGATTTGTGTGTACGGATGTTGGATTTGCGTGTACAAATGTACTAACTAAAATTATGAAAAGTACACGCTTAAATGTTTGTTAATAAAAAAAATTGCTGCAAAAGGTGTAAACATGCTTCAAATGTTTAATGTTTGTCAAAGTTTTGTTTGACAGTCCTTCGTGTATTCCAGTCCCACCAGTGTTAGAAGCAACGCCAACCCGGCTAGCAGTTTCAAGACTGGATAAAGCTGAACTGACCTGCTCAGCCCAGGCACATCCGCAGCCCGTTTTTACCTGGTTCTTCCAAGGGCAGCAACTTATCTCAGGTCGGGCAGGGGTGGTAATCACTCAGGAAACTCTGGCAGGAGTGGGGCGGGCCAGGAGCAAGCTGACTGTGTTGACTGTGGCTGATAGGTCCTATGGGCTGTACAGATGTGTTGTCACAAATCTGCTTGGAAACATCAGTCAGGACCTAACACTTTCCATGAAGTGTAAGTAGATGTGCTCCTCATCATTTGTCAGACTTTTTAAAAATGTTATTATCTCTTTGTACAGGTGAGAGAGGTGATAGAGAAAACAAAGAAACTTCTGTCTTTTGATCCTGGAGCTGTTTGATGTGAGGATCTGAAGAATTTCTCTTCAGAAAAGTGCCTGTAATCTTTGACCTTTACAACAACATCAGCTTTTTTTTTGTGCATCTATGTTCCATATTTCTGAAAATCTTGCATTCTGTAGATGATGATATTGTCAGTCTGTGAGGGTGGCTTGTTGGTCAGTGAGGGTGACTTGTTGGTCAGTGAGGGTGACTTGTTGGTAAGTGAGGGTGACTTGTTGGTAAGTGAGAGTGGCTTGTTGGTCAGTGAGGGTGGCTTGTTGGTAAGTGAGGGTGACTTGTTGGTAAGTGAGGGTGACTTGTTAGTCAGTGATGGTGACTTGTTGGTCAGTGAGGGTGACTTGTTGGTCAATAAGGGTGACTTGTTGGTCAGTGATGGTGACTTGTTAGTCAGTTATGGTGACTTGTTGGTCACTGAGGGTGATTGTTGGTCAGTGAGGGTGACTTGTTGGTAAGTGAGGGTGATTTGTTGGTAAGTGAGGGTGATTTGTTGGTAAGTGAGGGTGATTTGTTGGTCAGTGAGGGTGGCTTGTTGGTAAGTGAGGGTGATTTGTTGGTAAGTGAGGGTGACTTGTTGGTAAGTGAGGGTGGCTTGTTGATAAGTGAGGATGATTTGTTGAGCAGAGAATCCCAAAACAAGCTATCAAGTGGAACACAACAGGCCGAAGAAAAAGGGGCAGACCGCGTGAAACTCTGAAGAGAACATTATTAAGAGAGGCCAAGTTAACAGGCATAAAATCCTTTGTTGAGGTTGAAAGACTCGCCGAAGACAGGAAATATTGGCGAACTACTTTGCGAGCCCTATGTGACGTCTAACGGCACGGGAAGGATATAAGATAAGATAAGAGGGTGATTTGTTGGTAAGTGAGGGTAATATGTTGGTAAGTGAGGTTGGCTTGTTGGTAAGTGAGGGTGATTTGTTGGTAAGTGAGGGTGCCTTGTTGGTATGTGAGGGTGATTTGTTGGTAAGTGAGGGTGGCTTGTTGGTAAGTGAGGGTGATTTGTTGGTAAGTGAGGGTGATTTGTTGGTCAGTGAGGGTGACTTGTTGGACAGTAAGGGTGACTATTTGAAATATGTGGTAAAAGAATAGAAATGACCGAGTTTGTCTGGTAATACATGTGAGTCCAGTGATGTGAACATGACTATAGTTTCATCATAGATATCCTTATCAGCATAATCATCATCATTTTCAGTTTATTAAACATAAAAAATGTGCTTTGCCAGCCCCACCTGAAGCACCTACCAACCTGACATCGACAGGGAGCACCTGGGAGTCTGTCATGCTTACCTGGGTGCCAGGCTTTGATGGTGGCCACCCTCAGACATTCTACATCCACAAGTCTGGTGAGACAGGTCCAGTTCACAAGATCCAGGTCTCACCTGTCTCATCTACATCTTTTAATGTTACAAGTGAGTACACCTGGCTCCTCTTTCTGTTACAAGTACTATAAGTACATCTGGCTCTTGTGTTACAAATGAGTACATTCAGCTCCTGTTTGTTCAGCAAGTGAGTGCATTTTGCAAACAATTTTGTGTAATGCGTCACATTTTCAATAGCTCTACAAAGCCAACTTAAATAATAAACTGTAATGTGTCAGTAAAATATTTACACCTGGCTTCACTTTCTCTAACACAGTCACTGACCAGGGACCACAAGTGGGACACAAATCTGTTCCAGACATTGATGTTCTGTTAAGGATTGCTTGTTGCCTAGAAACAAATGACGCGATATTGAGGATTACCTGTGAACTAGAAACAAATGATGTGATATTGAGGATTACTTATGAGCTAGAAGCAAATGACGTGATGTTGAGGGTTACCTGTGACCTAGAAACAAATGACATGATGTTCAGGATTACCTGTGACCTAGAAACAAATGACGTGATGTTGAGGATTACCTGTGACCTAGAAACAAATGACGTGATGTTGAGGATTACCTGTGACCTAGAAACAAATGATGTGATGTTGAGGATTACCTGTGACCTAGAAACAAATGACGTGATGTTGAGGATTACCTGTGACCTAGAAACAAATGATGTGATGTTGGAGACTGGAAAAAAATGAAGTTTTTCTTTTCTATAATAATAAAAGTAATAAAACTTTTTTAAAAAATGTGATTTTTTTTTGTCATAAAATAATGTAAAGATGTACAACAAAATGCAAAATTATTTTATTCTGAAAAATATAACACTGAAGCTGACAAAGTAGAGGTCGAACTGATAGAGTACAGACACTGGCTGACAGAGTAGAGACAATAGCTGATAAAAGCTGATATAGAGATAGAAGCTGATATGGTAGAGATAATAGCTGATAGAAGCTGATATGGTGGAGATAATAGCTGATAGAAGCTGATATGGTGGAGATAATAGCTGATAGAAGCTGATATAGTAGACATAATAGCTAAAAGATTAATCATTTCAATTCTGTCACAAATGATTAATAACAAAACAGTTAATAACAAATTTGAATCATGAAATGAGACAACTTGGGATGATAATGCTGTTAGTTACATTACAGGTTGATAATACTGTCAGTTACAACACAAAATAACAGTGCTGTTAGTTACAACACAGGATGATTGTTTTGTTAGTTACAAAACAGATGATAGTGCTGTTAGTTACAACACAGGATGATAGTGCTGTTAGTTACAACACAGGATGATAGTGCTGTTATAACACAGGATGATAGTGCTGTTATAACACAGGATGATAGTGCTGTTACAACACAGGATGATAGTGCTGTTATAACACAGGATGATAGTGCTGTTATAACACAGGATGATAGTGCTGTTATAACACAGGATGATAGTGCTGTTACAACACAGGATGATAGTGCTGTTACAACACAGGATGATAGTGCTGTTATAACACAGGATGATAGTGCTGTTATAACACAGGATGATAGTGCTGTTATAACACAGGATGATAGTGCTGTTATAACACAGGATGATAGTGCTGTTATAACACAGGATGATAGTGCTGTTATAACACAGGATGATAGTGCTGTTATAACACAGGATGATAGTGCTGTTATAACACAGGATGATAGTGCTGTTATAACACAGGATGATAGTGCTGTTATAACACAGGATGATAGTGCTGTTACAACACAGGATGATAGTGCTGTTATAACACAGGATGATAGTGCTGTTATAACACAGGATGATAGTGCTGTTACAACACAGGATGATAGTGCTGTTACAACAAATCAAAAAAATGTTTTGTTTCTCTCCTCAGAACTACACCCCTCCAGCACGTACACATTCCAAGTTGTTGCAGTAAATCAGATCGGTTCCAGTCCTTTGTCTCAGCCTCACGTTGTCACTACCAGCTGTAGGTATTTGGTTCTAGTCCTTTGTCTCAGCCTTATGTTGTCTTTGTCTCAGCCTCACACTGTCTTTGTCTCAGCCTCACATTGTCACTACCAGCTGTAGGTATTTGGTTCTAGTCCTTTGTCTCAGCCGTATGTTGTCTTTGTCTCAGCCTCACACTGTCTTTGTCTCAGCCTCACATTGTCACTACCAGCTGTAGGTATTTGGTTCTAGTCCTTTGTCTCAGCCTTATGTTGTCTTTGTCTCAGCCTCACACTGTCTTTGTCTCAGCCTCACATTGTCACTACCAGCTGTAGGTATTTGGTTCTAGTCCTTTGTCTCAGCCTTATGTTGTCTTTGTCTCAGCCTCACATTGTCACTACCAGCTGTAGGTATTTGGTTCTAGTCCTTTGTCTCAGCCTTATGTTGTCTTTGTCTCAGCCTCACACTGTCTTTGTCTCAGCCTCACATTGTCACTACCAGCTGTAGGTATTTGGTTCTAGTCCTTTGTCTCAGCCTTATGTTGTCTTTGTCTCAGCCTTATGTTGTCTTTGTCTCAGCCTTATGTTGTCTTTGTCTCAGCCTTATGTTGTCTTTGTCTCAGCCTCACGTTGTCACTACCAGCTGTAGGTATTTGGTTCTAGTCCTTTGTCTCAACCTTATATTGTCTTTGTCTCAGCCTCATGTTGTCTTTGTCTCAGCCTCATGTTGTCTTTGTCACAGCCTCACATTGTCTTTGTCTCAGCCTCACACTGTCTTTGTCTCAGCCTTATGTTGTCTTTGTCTCAGCCTCATGTTGTCTTTGTCTCAGCCTCATGTTGTCTTTGTCTCTGCCTCACACTCTTTGTCTCAGCCTCACACTGTCTTTGTCTCAGCCTCATGTTGTCTTTGTCTCAGCCTCACACTGTCTTTGTCTCAGCCTCACACTGTCTTTGTCTCAGCCTCATGTTGTCTTTTTCTCAGCCTCATGTTGTCTTTGTCTCAGCTTCACATTGTCTTTGTCTCAGCCTCACACTGTCTTTGTCTCAGCCTCATGTTGTCTTTGTCTCAGCCTCATGTTGTCTTTGTCTCAGCCTCATGTTGTCTTTGTCTCAGCCTCACACTGTCACTACTAGCTGTAAGTAGGTCACTAGTGTTGCTGTTGTTATTAACTGGCTGTGTGCAGTCCTGTTTAAGCATGTAAGCATGCAGCTGATGTAATGTAAGAGAATGACATTGTTTGTAACATTGCAGTTAAGTTGAAGAAGATGAAGAAAGTGGATCTAGGTCACCTCCATCAATCTCCAGCCAACCTGGAAGGCAGAAGTGGACACAGAACCTCACAAACAAAGCCCACTAGCATGATTACACCATTGTTGTAAACTGATTAATTGAAGAAAAAAATAGCAGCATAGTTTCTTAAACTATAAAAGTGACATGGTGAAACAAGTTTCTTAAACTATAAAAGTGACATGGTGAAACAAGTTTCTTAAACTATAAAAGTGACATGGTGAAACAAGTTTCTTAAACTATAAAAGTGACATGGTGAAACGAGTTTCTTAAACTATAAAAGTGACATGGTGAAACGAGTTTCTTAAACTATAAAAGTGACATGGTGAAACGAGTTTCTTAAACTATAAAAGTGACATGGTGAAACGAGTTTCTTAAACTATAAAAGTGACATGGTGAAACGAGTTTCTTAAACTATAAAAGTGACATGGTGAAACGAGTTTCTTAAACTATAAAAGTGACATGGTGAAACGAGTTTCTTAAACTATAAAAGTGACATGGTGAAACAAGTTTCTTAAACTATAAAAGTGACATGGTGAAACAAGTTTCTTAAACTATAAAAGTGACATGGTGAAACAAGTTTCTTAAACTATAAAAGTGACATGGTGAAACAAGTTTCTTAAACTATAAAAGTGACATGGTGAAACAAGTTTCTTAAACTATAAAAGTGACATGGTGAAACAAGTTTCTTAAACTATAAAAGTGACATGGTGAAACAAGTTTCTTAAACTATAAAAGTGACATGGTGAAACAAGTTTCTTAAACTATAAAAGTGACATGGTGAAACAAGTTTCTTAAACTATAAAAGTGACATGGTGAAACAAGTTTCTTAAACTATAAAAGTGACATGGTGAAACAAGTTTCTTAAACTATAAAAGTGACATGGTGAAACAAGTTTCTTAAACTATAAAAGTGACATGGTGAAACAAGTTTCTTAAACTATAAAAGTGACATGGTGAAACAAGTTTCTTAAACTATAAAAGTGACATGGTGAAACAAGTTTCTTAAACTATAAAAGTGACATGGTGAAACAAGTTTCTTAAACTATAAAAGTGACATGGTGAAACAAGTTTCTTAAACTATAAAAGTGACATGGTGAAACAAGTTTCTTAAACTATAAAAGTGACATGGTGAAACAAAATCCACCTGCATACCTGGCACGAACTTGCACTAGAAAACTTTTTTTTTTTTTTTGGACAGATCTACAGATTCCAAGTCAGCCTAAAGTTCCAGTGTTTGAGGCTCGACTGAGAAAGCTGATGGTGGCATCACCGTCTCAGAACAGCGACTACTGTCTCCGGGTGGAAGTGAAGACTGAGTCAGGTGTGTGGAGTCCCATTAATGGGTGCATTAAGGTGAGTGAGATTTGCTTTTTGCTCAAAGATGCATGTTACCTCAAGACAGTTGATAATCTAGATTATATGTTATTAGCTGTACAGAATATGATTATAACACTTTTCATATGATACTTTTTTTTCTCATATTTCCTGATCTAATCCTAATGATATCCAATTTTTTTTCTTTTCAAAACCACTATCATTTTAATTGTTGGAGATTTTTTTTTTTAATCTTTGTTTTCCTACATTCAGGCAAGTAAGAGGATCAAGAGATCATATATTCAATCTAAGATTAATAATAGAGAAGTGCAGAGAGTTTAATGTGAATCTATATTTATCCTTTATAGACTACTCAAAGGCATTTGATTGTGTACAACACCAGAAACTTTGGGAAATAATGGAAAAAATGGGATTTCCAACACATTTGATACAATTAACATCACTGCTGTATTTAGACCAACAAGCAGCAGTAAGAATAAATGGTGAAACAACAAGTTGGTTTGACATAAAACAAGGGGTCCGTCAGGGGTGCATATTGTCACCCTACTTATTTAACTTGTATACTGAAAATATAATGAGGAATGTTAGAGAAGATGTAGACAAAGAATATTACGATGCCATAACAGTTGGAGGTTATGAAATACCAGAGATTAGATATGCTGATGACACAGTATTGCTGTCCACAACACAAGAAGGAATGGAAAAACTAATTATGTCAGTCCACAAGAACAGCGAAGAGCAGAACCTCTATCTTAATGCAAAGAAAACTAAAGTGATGACAACTGACAAAACAGACAAGGCAACTGAAATATGTATCAGTGAGGAAAAACTGGAAGAAGTGGAGAGTTTTGAATATCTTGGATCACTACTAACTAATAATGGAGATACAATGAGGGAAATTAAAAGGAGGACATCTATTGCTCTTCAGAAAGTAAAACAAATAAAGAATCTGTGGAGAGGAGCAGACAGAACCACAAAAATAAGATTTTTAAGGGCATGCATCTTTCCCATCGCAACATATGCCTGTGAGACCTGGACACTTAACAAAACAGCTGAGAAGCACATAAATGCCTTTGAATGTAAATGCTATAGAAGAGTTCTCCAAATATCGTGGACACAAAAAAGAACAAATATATCTATACTACAAGAGCTTAATATTGAAGAAGGCTGGCTAGTAAAGAGGATTAAAGAGAGAAAACTTAAATATTTTGGACACATTAAACGTCATGATACTTTAGAGAAGACCGTATTGGAAGGATACATAATGGGAAAAAGAAAAAGAGGAAGACCGAAACGAAGATGGCTGCAAGACATCGTTGATGATCTGGAAATGGATGCAGCAGCAGCAGGCCATCTTGCTCACAACCGAGAGGCCTACAGGAGTGCTGTTTGGGAGGCAAAGTTCCGCAAGGGACAAGCAAAGGAATGAATGAATTTCCTACATTCTGTATTTCTTACCTTAAGTTGCTCTCTCCTTACATGCTATATTTCTTAGCTTAAGTTGCTCTCTTCTTACATGCTATATTTCTTAGCTTAAGTTGCTCTCTTCTTACATGCTATATTTCTTAGCTTAAGTTGCTCTCTTCTTACATGCTATATTTCTTAGCTTAAGTTGCTCTCTTCTTACATGCTATATTTCTAGGTTAAAGTTGTTCTCTTCCTACATGCTATATTTCTTCTCTAAAGTTG
Organism: Achatina immaculata; assembly: GCA_009760885.1. Taxonomy (NCBI): domain Eukaryota; kingdom Metazoa; phylum Mollusca; class Gastropoda; order Stylommatophora; family Achatinidae; genus Lissachatina; species Lissachatina immaculata. The sequence goes on along the minus strand of CM019706.1, from coordinate 19,131,465 downwards.
TTCTCTTCCTACATGCTATATTTCTAGGTTAAAGTTGTTCTCTTCCTACATGCTATATTTCTAGGTTAAAGTTGTTCTCTTCCTACATGCTATATTTCTTCTCTAAAGTTGTTCTCTTCCTACATGCTATATTTCTAGGTTAAAGTTGTTCTCTTCCTACATGCTATATTTCTAGGTTAAAGTTGTTCTCTTCCTACATGCTATATTTCTTGATGTAGTGATCTGGAATGTGACTACATTCAGACAGGTTTGATGATGTGTGACATGTGACTAAAATCAGACTGGCTTGATGTGTGACATGTGACTAAAATCAGACTTGCTTGATGTGTGACATGTGACTAAAATCAGACTGGCTTGATGTGTGACATGTGACTAAAATCAGACTATGGTGATATGTGCCATGTGACAACAGTCAGTCTGGCTTGATGTGTGACATGTGACTAAAATCAGGCTATGGTGATATGTACCATGTGACAACAGTCAGTCTGGCTTGATGTGTGACATGTGACTAAAATCAGGCTATGGTGATATGTGCCATGTGACTACAGCTAGACTGGCTTGATGATGTGTGATATGTGACTAAAATCAAGCTCATGTGATGATGTGTGACATGTGACTACAGTCAGGCTGCTGTAGTGATGTGTGATATGTGACTAAAATCAGGCTGCTATGGTGATATGTGCCATGTGACTACACCTAGACTGGCTTGATGATGTGTGATATGTGACTAAAATCAAGCTCATGTGATGTGTGACATGTGACTACAGTCAGGCTGCTGTAGTGATGTGTGACATGTGACTAAAATCAGGCTGCTATGGTGATATGTGCCATGTGACTACAGCTAGACTGGCTTGATGTGTGACATGTGACTACAGTCAGGCTGCTGTAGTGGTATGTGACATGTAACTAAAACAAACTGATGTGATGATATGTGACACGTGACATATCATTCTTTCCATATAGAGTTATAACATCTCTCTTATTGCTTATCTCTTATTTTGGCCAAATGAAATAATATTTTAACCCTGTTTTTTTTTCTCTTCTGTTATCATAAACAAATACAATAATGTTTATTTTACGATTTTTAAAAACTTTTTTGTCACAGATAAATCTAATAATGAGTATGTTATGATTTTTATCTGGCATCTTGAATAAACAGAGTAATGTTTTTGTTGTCTGTTGTGGCCAGGTTGTTGGAGAGTCGTTGGAAATTTCACAAATTGGAGTTGTGGCCATTAATGTGTCGGTATGTCTGAGCCACCGATCAGATGTTTGCGGACCTCCTATGTCTGCAGAAATACGTAAGTAGCCATGTTACCTTCAAAATATTTCAGAAAAAAGTCAGAACAGCTTTATTAGTTAATGAGTACACAGTTGTGACATTGTGGTTTGCACCGTAATCAGACAAAAACATACAGGACAAAGAAATAGGAAAGATAAAATATAAAGTCACATGAATAAATTCTCTATGATGGAGTCAAATGTGAGTCCTGCAATGTAATGTATGCCATTGTTTGAAAAGATGTAGGATAACGTATTGGAGAAATTGGTCTTAGATAGAGTGGCTGCCTGCAGAAACTGTATGACATTGCCCAGCATGCTTCTCAGTTCCTAATCATTTTTACAGCCCAAACCACAGAGACAAGTCTGATTTTCTAGTAACAGTCATTAAACAATGTCACTCTGATGACAGAAGCTGCATGGCGCTTGAGAACTGCTACATTCAGGAATATAGGATACTGGAACCACATGGTTTTAACTTGAAATTCAGCTGCACTTAACTCTCCCTTTCTCTTCAGTCATATTCCCTCTGAACTAAATTCTACTCCTTCCTTATCTACAACACATATTTCAGAGCCTCCTCATTGCATTAAATTAAAAACCCTCTACCCCAATCACATTTACTTAGTCCACCCACCCTTCTCTTGGCTAGACTACCATAGTCCACACATTCTTTTCTCTGCTAGATTATCATAGTCCATACACCCTTTTCTCAGCTAGACTGTCATAGTCCACACACCCTTCTCTCTGCTAGATTATCATAGTTCACCTTTCTCTCTGCTAGACTATCATAGTCCACATACCCTTCTCTCTGCTAGAATACCATAGTCCACACCCCTTCTCTTAGCTAGACTATTGTAGTTCATACACCCTTCTCTTGGCTAGACTGCCAGAGTCCACACACCCTTCTTTTGGCTAGATTGTCATAGTCCACACACCCTTGTCTTGGCTAGATTATCATAATCCACACACTCTTCTCTTGGCTAGATTATAATAGTCCACACACCCTTCTCTCTGCTGGACTACCATAGTCCACCCACACTTCTCTTGGTTAGACTACCATCTACCATAATCCACCCACACTTCTCTTGGTTAGACTACCATAGTCCACCCACACTTCTCTTGACTAGACTACCATAGTCAACCCACATTTCTCTTGGCTAGACTACCATAGTCCATACAGCCTTCTCTTGACTAGACTACCATAGTCCATACAGCCTTCTCTTGACTAGACTACCATAGTCCACCCACACTTCTCTTGGCTAGACTACCATAGTCCACCCACACTTCTCTTGGTTAGACTACCATAGTCCACCCACACTTCTCTTGACTAGACTACCATAGTCCACCCACACTTCTCTTGGTTAGACTACCATAGTCCACCCACACTTCTCTTGGTTAGACTACCATAGTCCACCCACACTTCTCTTGGTTAGACTACCATAGTCCACCCACACTTCTCTTGACTAGACTACCATAGTCAACCCACATTTCTCTTGGCTAGACTACCATAGTCCACCCACACTTCTCTTGGCTAGACTACCATAGTCCATACAGCCTTCTCTTGACTAGACTACCATAGTCCATACAGCCTTCTCTTGGCTAGACTACCATAGTCCACCCACACTTCTCTTGGCTAGACTACCATAGTCCATACAGCCTTCTTTTGGCTAGACTACCATAGTCCACCCACACTTCTCTTGGTTAGACTACCATAGTCCACCCACACTTCTCTTGGCTAGACTACCATAGTCTACCCACACTTCTCTTGGCAAGACTACCATAGTCCACCCACATTTCTCTTGGCTAGACTACCATAGTCCACCCACACTTCTCTTGGCTAGACTACCATAGTCCACACAGCCTTCTCTTAGCTAGACTACTGCTGTATCACTCTCTCCCCTTTCCATAGTCCCCACCCCGTTGTTACTACCTACTTATCACATGTCACAAGCCTCCATTTCTACATTCTCAACACTCTACCATGCCCACTCTTGGACACAGCTTCTTACAAGTCACAGCTAAGTGCTCCATTTATTCTGGGTTTTTTTTTTTCATTCCAATTTGTTGTGTAGCATTCATGTGAACTTATATTTTTATCTTCTTTCCATATTTCTTTATCCTGTATGTTTCTGTATGATTAAGATGCAAACATAAAATATCATAGCTGTGTGCTTGTTAATTAATAAAGCTGTTCCTACTTTTTTCTTAAATAATTTTAACATTTTGTTATTACGCTTTACTGCAGTGACTTCGTGTATAGTTATATATTCAATTTTACATACTTATACGCTAATTATTCAAGAAGTAGCAATGTTAGCACTGCCCGTCCAGCCCGTAGCTGCTGTTGCAGCTGCAGTTATGAAAAACAGTTAGTTACTGTAATTGTAACAGTGGCTGGGACACTATAATGTATACACAGCTGTTATTCACCCACTCATTTTTAGTTCTTGCACGTATTTTTCTTTTGCTCTATTATTAACAAGTAATACAGTCTGATGCCTAGCACTTTCAGTTCTCCTAAAGTACTACTACTACCACCTTTAGTTCTACTATTAGCATTGCTAGCACTTTCAGTTCTCCTAAATTACTACTGCTAGCACCTTTAGATCTAGTACTAGCATTGCTAGCTCTTTCATTTGTTGTAAAGTACTACTACTAGCATCTTTAGTTCTACTACTACCACTGCTAGCACTTTTAATACTACTGCTAGCATTTCTAGCACCGTTAGTTTTACTTCTAACATTGCTAGCACTTTTAGTTCTACTACTAGCATTGTTAGCACTTTTATATATTATTTACACCATGTTTGTATGTACTCTAAACAACTGTTGTATATACAGTACTTAAGCTAAAAGTACTGTATGAAAAGATAAACATTTATTTATGTGGTACAAGTTAAATTATGATTGTGAGAAGTACAATCAATCAATCAAGTGCCGTGCCGCGTGGCGTAGGCGATCATTTCTCTCCACAGTTCCGTCTTTAGACTTGATTATGAGATCCGCCGGTGACTTTCTTCCTAGCCACACTGAAGCCCATTCAGTAACTTCTCTCTCTCTCTCTCTCTGTCTCTCTCTGTCTCTCTCTCTGTCTCTGTCTCTGTCTCTCTGTCTCTCTGTCTCTCTCTCTCTCTCTCTCTCTCTCTCTCTCTTCCTGTCTCTTCTTCCTTCATTTTTCTCCAGTTGCCACAATGTGTTCCAATTTTCCTCTTCTCAGAAAATGTCCTACAAATCTCGCTTGTCTGCCTCTGATCTTTGCTATAATTTGCCTTTTAACTCTAGCCTCTCTTAAGACGTCTTCGTTGATTTTCTTAGCTGTCCATGGTACCTTCAACATCATTATTATAGACCACATTTCCATGGCCTCCATTTCTCCCTATCTCTCTTATTCATGGACCATGCTTCATATCCATAAAACAAACTTGGCTCGATTTAAGTACTCGGAATCTTGTTTCCATTGATATAGATCTGTTACACAAGATGTTTCTCATTTTCTGGAATTCTGATTTGGTCTGAGCACGTCTGCTTTTTATTTAGTTGTGATATTTCCCATCCGTTGTTATAATTATTCCTAAGTACTTGAATTTATCAACTTGTTTCAGATCTGTGCCATCGATGGTAATGCTACATTTTGATGGCATTCTTTTCTTTGAGATAACCATCACTTCAGTCTTCTTTTTGTTCAGGCTGAGACCTTTACTTTTTACTTTCACGAACCACGATGTCCAGAAGAGTCTGTAGCTCCCCTTCACTTTTAGCAATTAGAACTGTGTCGTCTGCATATCTTAAGTTTTTAAGGTTGTACCCGCCAACTGATATTCCTGACACTCTCTCTATATTTCTCATTATGTCTTGAGAAGAGGTCAGGAGATAGAACACATCCTTGTCTCATTCCCACTTTTATGTCTTGGAATGCTCCTATTTGGTTCTCAACCCTCATTGCTGCTAGTTTTTTGTGAGTTTCAGATCTTTCCTATCTATGTTGATGTCTTCCAGCATTCTTATAATTTCTGTGTGTCTCACTTTATCGAATGCTTTACAGTAGTCTATGAAGCATAAGTATAGGTCCGTCTTTACTTCTAGTGGTCTTTCCATAAATGTTTATATATATATATATATATATATATATATATATATATATATATATATATATATATATATATATATGGCAATGTGAGAAGTACACCAGGCGTAAAATTGTTTTGAACACAATTATCATTTTGTAAAACTTCATATTTCCAAATATCTACAAGTCTTAACAACTGCAAGCATCTACACCGAGTACATGGCTATAGAATTTCGATTTTGAAGGAAAGTTTGGTAGCCATTATGGCAGGAGAGGACATGCTGGTTTTCAAGACTGCTTTTTTGCCTCCCACGAGCACAATCTCAGATATTCTCCCAAGCAGGGCCTCAGATATTCTCCCAAGCAGGGCCTCAAATATTCTCCCAAGCAGGGCCTCAGATATTCTCCCAAGCAGGGCCTCAGAGAAATTTTCTAGACGGGTAACCAACCCCTTCCCCCACCCCTTAAAAATATACCACAGAGGTGATTAGTAACTGATCAATATCAAAGCATTATAACAGCAAAGACTCACCTAAAATGCTGTGAAATATGGCAAGTATATTATGTTACCGCTACAAACCAATTTATTTCTCCGTGTATGTGTTTGTTTTGTAAAGGTTTCCTGAATTCAGTGCCCTACTTAGGATGAAAATCAACCATTCTACACCTGTAAATGAAATATAACACAACATTAACCTACAACTTTCTAACAGTTCATTATTTCTGATACATTCATTTCAAACCTTTCATTAGTTTTTCTAAATTAAATTATTCATTCAGCTTTCTCAGAATAGTCAGATAAAATTTCACACAAACTTTATATCAGCTTTCACAGAATATTCAAATCAATTTTCACATAAACGTAAATGGCTTTCACAGAATTCTCATAAAAGTTTTCATATTGTGTTGATATGAACATGAGAAATACAGGAGAAATACATGAAAAATACAAAGAAACTGTGACATCACAAATAATTCTGCTGATATATTTTGGTGATCTGACTTTTTCACGCTGTTTTGATAGTGGCAATTGGACATCACGTGATCTGTTAAAATGTTTTGATTTGACCAGACATTATACCAGTTTCTTCAATCTCGTCCAGTTTCCGTGTGTATGGTCGGATTTTCGACATTTCCGGTGGTCCCAAGCCACCGTATGGTCGAAAAATCGACAATTCTTTGTTTCATTAAAACAAGTGGTGTAACATTTAGATTGTACATATTTCGTCCGCGATTCCGGTGACACTTTTCAAGATGGCGAAAGAGTGCCCAGTTAAGAGCGATGCCGAGCGAGAACAAGGACGCGAAGCATGGAAATTTTTCAATTTTTGACGATGTAGATAGGGGTATGGACATAGCCTATGGCCACCCCGCTGCTCTTGAATGTTTTCTAAGTAGATTTAGACATATTTAGACGACTGGAGAAGTAGTTAGGAGGTTAGTTCAGACATTCATTCAGCGAGAATGCAATACGGAGTCACAATACGAGATCGACAAGTAGATCTACACATCTCAGATGGTAAGTAGCGCGGATCTAGACCTAGCCAATGGCGAGCTGGCCACAATCAGTGTCTAAAAACATCACATTACTTCTTTTTTCCTAAAAAACTCTGCATTTATGAAAATTTCATTCATTTAGCTATACTTTTAAACATATTAAGTATACGGAAGTACATGGAACTACTGTTTTCCATTCCATTTTACAACTAGACCCCCTTACAGTCAAGACCCACGTTTTTACTCCCGCAACCAACGACACGTCCGTGTTTCTTCTACCGCACGGAAAGAGTTAATGCTCTTATTTTCAGCTGTCCCTGCCTCCCCCCGGTCTTCCACGACCCTATGGTCTTCAGATTTCTTGTCGGTTGTTCAAAGATGGAAAATATTAACATTGTTCTGTTAAATTCTGTCAATCAGAGAATTCCCAACAAGCTATCAAATGGAACACAACAGGCCGAATAAAAAAGAAGTCGACCACGTGAAACTCCAAAGGGGACATTGTTAAGGGAAGCCAATTTTGTGGGCATAACACCACTTGATGAGATTGAAAAACTCGCCGAAGACAGGATATCTTGGCGAACTACCATGCGGGCCCTACGTGACATTTAACGGCACGGGAAAGATATAAGATGTTTTGACTTTTCCTAAACTGCAGGACGCGCTGACATCTTTTGGCAGCTGTCTGGGCTTGACAGACTCTCTGCTCCGTCTGTTTGTTTTACTGCCGACGTGATGGACGTGTCCAAGTTTTCGCTTTGAATGTTCATGAATTGTGTTACTTTTATCGTTGTTGATCCACACAAACTTGTTTTGTGCCTCTCCCACCCCCACATGGGCACTGTCCAGGGAAACCAAGTGCATGGGGGCCCAACCAGCCCATGGAAATCTATGAAATCCTGACATTACTTGCATAGGTTAGAGAGGAATAGTGGGGCCCCAGTGCATTACTTTGCCAGGGGCCCCGGATGCAGCTAAGATGGCCCTGCCCCACCCCCTTTGTTATATAGATCGAGTTACTGTTTGTGTGTGCATGTGTATGAACTTGGTCTATGGTGGCACATGTTTACTGCGGTAAGAAAGCAGGCTTTACAAATTTATGTCAGAAAACTATGAGCACTGATGGCTGAGACAGAACAACCGGGTGGTTATTTGATGAATCAGAGCTAAGACAGAACAACCGCGTGGTTATTTGATGAATTAGAGCTAAGACACAACAACCGCGTGGTTATTTGATGAATCAGAGCTAAGACAGAACAACCACGTGGTTATTTGTTCTGTCTTAGCTCTGATTCATCAAATAACCACGTGGTTATGTGACGAATCAGAGCTAAGACAGAACGACCGCGTGGTTATTTGACGAATCAGAGTTGGCAAACAGGGCCTCTGAGACGAATTTTGGAAGCCCATGTAAAACTGTTTCCGCTTATGTCCTGCTTATCCCCTCCTCCTTTACCATATTCATGAGCCATTCTGTTTTCATCCATTATGACCCTCGGGCCCCGGAAGACTGCTCGGGCTGGACCCCCTCTCAGTTGGTTCTGCTGGCAAAGACCATATCCTGCCGCTTTATGGTGATCCAAGTATCAGGCTGATGTGCCACTACTTCAGCCTGGGTATTGTGCTGTGGTAGAGTTTGACATGGGGGGAGGCTTGCTGGCCCGACATCCCTTCTGGCATCTGACATACGAAGCTTCAGATTTATGACGGCGTTGCTTGCAAAGATTGACAGTTCTGTGAACTGTTCCGAAAGGCTAGAAGAAGATGAAGAAGACGAAGGAAGATGTGTTTTAGTGTCTGAGCGGTTGCTAGTTTCCTTGATGTGCGAGGTTTGATTCTCAGAGACATTCTCTGATGAAGTTTATTCCTCGCGTGTCCATTAATCGAGGATTTTTCAGATCCTTTAACATACATTTCGTCTTCTTCTTGTTGTATTAATATTAAGTATTTGTAGTTTCAGAGTGGAACTATCAAGTAGACCACAACAGGCCGAAGAAAAAGAGGCCGACCATGGGGAAACTCTAAAGGGGACATTGTTAAGAGAGGGCAAATTAATAGGCATAAAATCCCTTGATGGGGTTGAAAAGCTCACCGAAAACAGGACACATTGGCGAACTACCTTGCGAGCCCTATGTGACGTTTAACGGCACGGGAAGGATATAAAGTTTCAGAGACTAATTTCAAAATGTTCCCTACGGTATGATAAGTGTTAACCGTCAATTATCAGTAAATTACCGTTAAAAAAAACCGGAACTTTTGGAGATCGTCGATTACCATAACTGGTTTTATATTATCAAAAACCTGAAGGATCAAAGGTTCAAAAACCAGACTCCGACGTCATACTGCATTCAAGACAGCCCTATACATGCCCCGCCGCATGCCGCAGCGTCCACCCAAGAGTAAGTTGGTTAACAGTTCCTATCAGGCGTTGGTTCATATGATGCGTTTCCTACCAGCAGACTTAATTTGTCCTGTCTCCAGCATCGCTTCACAATTACATTGTTCTTCCAAAAACCTAGTATAAAGCAACCTATGAAATCGGCTGGAGGATAACTGTAGGATGATGATGCTCAGTTTGCGTGGAAGAGAATCAGCCAGTTTTGACTTTGGTTCAGCGTGTTCTTTCTTAAGGAAAGGGGGGTGGGGGGGGGTGGGATCATATAAATATTTAATTTCCGCTAATGTTTGTAAAGCGTTTATTTTACATCAGAAAAAAAAGCGTGTAAAGTACCGAATGTTGTACTCACACAACCGGTACAGGGTCAGAAAAAAAAAGGTATAAAGTACCGAATGTTGTACTGACACAACCGGTACAGGGTCAGGAAAAAAAGGTATAAAGTACCGAATGTTGTACTGACAAAACTGGTACAGGGTAAAAAAAAAAAAAAGGTATAAAGTACCGAATGTTGTACTCACAAAACCGGTACAGGGTCAGGAAAAAAAGGCATAAAGTTCCGAATGTTGTACTGACAAAACCGGTACAGGGTCAGAAAAAAAAGGTATAAAGTACCGAATGTTGTACTGACACAACCGGTACAGGGTAAAAAAAAGGTATAAAGTACCGAATGTTGTACTGACACAACCGGTACCGGGTCAGAAAAAAAAGGTATAAAGTACCGAATGTTGTACTCACACAACCGGTACAGGATCAGGAAAAAAAAAGATATAAAGTACCGAATGTTGTACTGACAAAACCGGTACAGGGTCCAAAAAAAAAGTATAAAGTACCGAATGTTGTACTGACAAAACCAGTACAGGCTCCGAAAAAAAAAAGTGTAAAGTACCGAATGTTGTGCTCACAAAACCGGGACAGGCTCAAAACCTTCAGAAAGAACTTCATGCAAGATGAAAGACCGGTTTCGAAAAATTCCTAGCGCGATCACTGACCAAGTATCAAAGACACACCTTGTCCACCGCGTGGTCTCGCTCTGTCTGTCTGTCTGTCATGTGACTGGCGTGTCGTCGGAGGTACGAAACTTCATCTGTGGGCGTGGCTGACCCGAGCAGGGAATCTGAAGGTCATGGCCAGTTTTGGGTCTTGTATTGTGTATCAGCAGTGACAGACACAGCAAGCGTATATAAGCTGTAGCCAAAGACAGCGTTCTCTCTCTCCCCCACCCCCCCCCCCCGCTCTATGTGTATGTGTGTGTGTGTGAGTGTGTGTGAAGGCACTCAGTGGTGACATAAACGTATTGTATGTTCTATGCCAGAATTTAAGGATGTATGTTATGTGTTAAAGTGTAATATAATGCTGTGTTTTGTATGTTAGAGTGTAGTGTAAAGCTGTGTGTGGTGAATGTAGTGTAAGGGCATGTGTGGTGAGTGTAGTGTGTTAAAGAGTGTGTTGTAAGGCTTATTTATACATACAAAGATGACTTCACATAACCACACATACAAAGATAACTTCACGCCACCCACACAAAGAGAACATATTATCACACACATAAAGAGTGATTCATATCATCGCACATACATAGAGAATCTCACATCACCGCACATACAAAGAAAATTTCATACCATTATATATACAGGCATAAAATCCCTTGATGAGGTTGAAAGACTCGCCGAAGACAGGAAAAATTAGAGAACTACTTTGCGAGCCCTATGTGACGTTTAACGGCACGGGAAGGATATAAGATAAGATATATACAGAGAGAATCACACATACGTTGAGAACCTCACATCGCTACACACATAGAGGACCCTTTCACATCAGCAAACATACAAAGAGGACCCTACATCACAGCGAACCTCACATCAACACACACGCATGCAGAGACCTCTCATATCAGCACACATACAAAAGAGAACCCTCACGGCCATTCACTCATATGTCAGCACACGAACAAGGACACATACATTTCTGCACTCACACGACAGATGTGTATAAAGTGTGGACTATGAAGTGAGACACGAACAAGGGCATTCATCTCACTGTACTCATACAAAAGGTGTGCCTTGTGAACTATAAAGTGGGAGGTAACTTGGACCATCTCCCAGCATAAACCAAACCAAGTTTTCCAGACCAAGTTACTAACCCAGCCAATAGAAACTTCCCGTCCGCCATGTTGTCTTCCTTAACATTGTGTAAGCTTTAGTTTAGTTTCTTGCCTCTTTTTTATTGATCTTTTTGTTCTTGTTGTTCCCAGTTCAGATTTATGGGATACTTTTAATTGGTAAGCACACGTTTATTGTCGGCGTGCTATACGTATATTAGGGCTGAATTATCCATATTTTGACATTTATTGCGTTGATTATTATCCTGGTTTCTTTGTTACACCGAATGGAAGAAGAAAAACTTGAATTTCATCTAGCAGACAAACTTTATCATGTGCCAGAGTTAATTCATATTTTTTGTGATTCAGTTGATCAGAAGGCGAATTTTCTGTTGCATTCAACAGTTAAAACGAACTTAGAATCGACTTTGAAAGTGTTTGTATGACTTTTTGAACCCACGTCTTGGAGGACATGATGGCTTCTTGTTTCAGTACATCTTGACTGAGTTTTTTTTTCTGTTATTTCATCTAGGCCCGCAAAGAGGAAATAATTGTCCACCCCCCACTCAGTTGTGATTCACTAGGTTAAAAAAAATCCGACTCTTAACTCCATTATCACGTTGTAACCAGCCACTTAAAGGATGACATGGTAAACATTGTCTCACGAATTGATGCCAGTTTCTGGGTTTGTCGCGCATATTAAGTTCATGTTTATCAGTTTTTCCCTCGAGGTCGTTTTACCAAATAAAAACCAGTGTTCAAAGTCAGCTTTTCCAGTAGTTGCTGGCACTCTGTCGTAAACAGGTTCTCCATTAGTTGCTAGCACTCTGTGGTAACCCTTCACTTGCCAGCCCAGCATTGATTTTTGTATGGGCTGTTATCTGGGTGACGTTATGACGCATTGTCAGTCAAATTCCCCACGTTTTTCCCAACGAGTCATAATTATTGTGGTCCCCATATAGTTACAACTACACATTTTTGAGTTCTTATGTACAGACACCATCAGTTCGTGCTGTCATATTCTGCTGTTAAATCCTATTTGCTGTAAGATACTATTTCAGCATTCCTGTAAGTTCTTGGTGGCTTTAACATGCCTGATGTTTGTGCATTTTTTGTGAGATATTAGTGGCTTTTCTCACATTGTTTGTGCTTTTCATTCTTCAGTGATAGCTAGATCAATCAGCATTAGGTTTGTTTCTGAAACTTGTTCAAAATATGTTTAAAAATTGTGTTCAGTAAGAGTAATCTAATAGTCAAATTTGTGTTTAGTAAGAGTAATCTAATAGTCAAATTTGTGTTTAATAAGAGTAATCTAATAGTCAAATATGTGTTTAGTAAGACTAATCTAATAGTCAAATTTGTGTTTAGTAAGAGTAATCTAATGGTCAAATATGTGTTCAGTAAGAGTAATCTAATAGTCAAATTTGTGTTTAGTAAAAGTAATCTAATAGTCAAATTTGTGTTTAATAAGAGTAATCTAATAGTCAAATATGTGTTCAGTAAGAGTAATCTAATAGTCAAATTTGTGTTTAGTAAGAGTAATCTAATAGTCAAATTTGTGTTTAGTAAGAGTAATCTAATAGTCAGATATGTGTTTAGTAAGAGTAATCTAATAGTCAAATTTCTGTTTAGTAAGAGTAATCTAATAGTCAAATTTGTGTTTAGTAAGAGTAATCTAATAGTCAAATTTCTGTTTAGTAAGAGTAATCTAATAGTCAGATATGTGTTCAGTAAGAGTAATCTAATAGTCAAATTTGTGGTTAGTAAGAGTAATCTAATAGTCAGAGTTTTGTTTAGTAAGAGTAATCTAATAGTCAAAAATGTGTTTAGTAAGAGTAATCTAATAGTCAAATTTGTGTTTAGTAAGAGTAATCTAATAGTCAAAGTTTTGTTTAGTAAGAGTAATCTAATAGTCAGATATGTGTTCAGTAAGAGTAATCTAATAGTCAAATTTGTGTTTAGTAAGAGTAATCTAATAGTCAAATTTGTGTTCAGTAAGAGTAATCTAATAGTCAAATTTGTGTTTAGTAAGAGTAATCTAATAGTCAAATTTGTGTTTAGTAAGAGTAATCTAATAGTCAAAGTTTTGTTCAGTAAGAGTAATCTGATAGAGTTAAACAGTTTTGATAAGAAGTTAATGTATTACATCTACTTTGTGTGCTTATATTGATCACTTCCATGCAGAAAACATCAATATGTGATGGAGTGCTTGCTGATAAAGTAACAGCAAGGTTCTTATTCTTTGAAATCTGTGAAGTTTTCAACATTTGGGCGGGAAAAAAAAAACTTTATAATTTTCAAGACAAAGACATTGTGGACATCTATTCTGCATTTGAGTATTTTAAGAGGGAAAAAATACACACAAAAAAAGTATAGAAAAGGTGGTCATCATCTGCGTGGTGAATCCACACTTGGACACACTTTTCTCAAGATCAAGAAAAGATGGGAGGTAACACATTGTGTTGGTTGTCTGTTCAGCAACATTTTGTTTTGTTATATAATGTCTTTGTTTACATCATAACATGTTGAGCTAGTGACAGTCAGGTCTATAAGTTCTTGTGCCATGTGTATAGTCTCAAAAAAGTTAATGTGATAGAAGACTATATACTAGCTGTAGAGTGCATAGTCTTGAAAGCTGATGTGATAGAAAGCACACATTTCTGTCTTGTACATGCTGCAGTGCATTCTTCTATTACATCTGCCTGTGTATTGGATGAGGTCACCAGTTTGCCTCTGAGTGAATGTACGGCCTGGTCTGCTGTATATAGACCCGCAGACAAAGTCTAGTTTTTGGCATGTTGTTTGTTGCTGATATTCCCAGGTGGCAAGTGATTGTGGCAGAGACAAAGAGCTTGTTGATGAATGTTGGCATGATAGAGATGAGCTGTTTGTGTGGTGTGTCTCCTGGCAGGTGAACTGGTGTGAGTGGCAGCTTGTTGGACAGCTGTTCACCCTGACCCTGCCTACAATAGTTGTATTCTGTGGGAGTGAACTTTTACACCTGAGTCAGTGCTTAATGTGCTTCAGCAAGTGTAGGGGACAAAACAAAACAGAATTTACAGATCATCAGAGGAATACACCACCCAGACAGATGTTTTAGCCATCTAAACTCTTGACACTCTGGAAAGGAGGAGGGGAGTAGGATAGAAGGAGTGGGCATGTCTGGATTATGACTCCCAGAAGTCTGTAAGACTTTTATGAGGCAGTTTTAACAGTATCATGGTACAGTAGTTTCATCATCGTCGTCATCATGTGCCTTCTCCAGAACGAAGGTTGGCAGTGACAGATCTTCAGTTCCCTCACTCCCTGACCTTGATGGTGCACTCATCCAGGCTGTGACCTGTCCATTCTTGTATGTTATCTTCCCATCTACATATCTGTCTTCCTCTTGTATGTTATCTTCCCATCTACATCTCTGTCTTCCTCTTGCTCTTTTTCCTTCCATCTTTCCTTCTAGTATGGTCTTCAGTATATTGTTATGTCTTGATATGGCCAGAGTATTTTGTTTTCCTCATCCTTATTTCTTTGAGAATTTCACACTGCACTTGGAGCTTTTCTAAAACTTGTGCATTTGCTCTTTTCATTCTCCATGTTATATGATCAAGTTTTCTGTAGAACCACATTTCTGCTGCGTTAATCTTTCTCTCCATCTTTTTGCTTAGAGTCCAGCTTTCTTCTCCATACAGTAAAACAGAGTAGATATAGCATTTTACAAATCTTAATTTTGTTTTTATGATCAGATTTCAGGATAACAGCACTGTTTTCAAGGTGTTTAATATATGTTTTGCAGTTCCTATTCTTTTCTTTATCTTCATCTCAAAGTCCTAGGTAGTAGTAGTTTGTCACTTGTTCCAGTCTTTGTTTTTGGTTATATCCATCTGTGGCTTCTGATCTTTCCTGCTGAACACCATTAACTTTGGTCTTCTTGATATTGATCTCAAGTCTCCAATCTTGACTTGTGTTGTGCCTCATAAATGTCTTAGTCCACCTACAGATTTCCATCCATCCATCCATCCATCCACCCACCATCCATCCACCCATCCATCCACCCTTCCTTCCTCCCTCCCTCCGGGTTCTGAGAATCTCTCATTGTTGGTGAATCTGTAGAGTGTCCATCAGGTGATTTCAGTGGAGTTGATTACTTGAATTATAAAGAATTTCCCACTCTAAGTGACTTCTGAGAATTTCCCACTCTAAGTGACTTCTGAGAAACTCATTGTAAGCCTGAGTATCTAATGTAAGAAACTAAATGTAAGATAATTACAGAGGGGTGTAATCAAGTACATCAGGTAAAAAAATGGCAGGACACAAGTCAAATGTAAAACATTTGAAATAGTACCAGTACTTGTCTTGTTTTGCTTTGTCTTATCTTGTCTTATCACATATCAAGATAGAATTTGTGACAGAACTTGGTGATTTCATCATCATCATCGCCTTTCACTCCCTTGAGAGCACAAGCCACAGATAGAGACCCTCCAGTCATCCCTGTTCTTGGAATTATTCTCTGCTTACTTCCATGTGTATCCCTTGTCTCTGAGCACTGTCATAATTTCTCTTCTCCAAGTAAGCCTAGGTCTTCCTCGTTTTCTATTTCCTTGAGGATTCCATGTCAGTGCCTGTCTTTCTGTGCTGTGTCTCATTCCTGATCTTTTCTTGGCATTTAATTAATGTTTAAAAATCCTCCTCAAGCAGTAGTTCATGAATGTTTGTATCCTCTGTTGTGTTGTCTTGGTCCTTACCCCTTGTTTCTAAACCATATAGCAGGACAGTCTTTACGTTTGTAGTGAAAAGTCTAAGTTTGGTTCTTGTTTTGATGTTCTTAGATGATCATATTTTGTTAAGTTGGATAAATGCTGTCCTGGCCTTGGTTATTCTAGCTTTAACATCCTTTTCTTTTCTCTCATATTTATCCACTATGCTGCCTAAATATGTGAAATACTCTACCTCCTGAATTGGCACTCCCTCAGTTACCATGAGGCTATTGCTTGCACTTTTACTTTTCATCATCTTAATTTTTTTTGTCTGATGATATATAGTCCCAGTTTAGCTGAATTCTTGCTTAAGATCTGAAGTTTCTCTTGTATTTGTTTGGTGATTTGCTTCATACAATATACGTATACTTGTATGTACCTTCTTTTAGCAATTACCTACTGCTTGTGCTTGTTGTTTTCATATATTTATTTATATCCCTCACTAGCACACAGCTGATGCATGGTTGAGTGAAGCACTCACTAAAAGAAGATAGTTTTGTTTGCAGATCCTGGCTACATACACTAACATTTCTTTCTGCCTTCTCCTTCTTGTTTTCTGTGCGTGAGGAAAATTCGGGTCAGCATGAAGAGTGCACGGCTGCTTGCAGGCTGGAAACAGCAGGTACCAGCTCACACACAGCAAGAGTTAGTTTTGATGTAGGAAACAGTTGGCAGTCATGTCCCGTTTCTATGCTACTGTTTGTTAGTGGGTCTGTCTGCATATTAGACCAGCCCAGAAAGATGCTGTCCGATATGTTGTCATATTTCTGAAGATATATAGGTCCAAGTGGTTTTCTCTAGGGCGACTTTTTTCTATGACAGTCTATGACTTTTTTCATTCAATCTCTCTCCCCCTCCCCCCCTCTCTCTCTCTCTCTCTCTCTCTCACCACGCTGGAACTTCACAGATAGAACATGTTAGTGAACATAAAACTCTAGGTCTCATGATTGACCACCACCTCAGCTGGAATCATTATGTAGACAGTCTAACCAAACTCATTGCATAAAAAGTTTACCAATTTACTAAAATTAAATATTTTCTTAAAAGCCCCAGAGGAGTGGAAAACTGGGCTTATAGTAAAACTACCAAAGAAGGGTGACATCAGAGATTGCGGGAACTGGAGAGGCATTACCCTACTGCCACTCACCAGTAAAGTATTTTGCAGAATAATCATCAACAGAATTGTACCAACACTTGAGGAAAAACTTCGGAAAGAGCAGGCAGGATTTAGGAAAGGAAGATCATGCATAGACCACATATTTGCACTTAGACAAATATTAGAACAGGCAAATGAGTGGCATAGCACAACATATGCATTATTCATAGATTTTGAGAACGCCTTTGACAGTGTCAACAGAGATGCACTGTGGAAAATCCTAAGATGGCATGGCCTCCCCCATAAAATAGTTAATGTAATCAAAGCCCTATACGAGGGTTTTCAGTGCAAAGTTATCTGTGGAGAACATACCTCCAGCAGCTTTAGGGTACAAACAGGAGTGAAACAGGGATGTGTACTATCACCAACATTATTTATCTTGGCAGTAGACTGGTTAATGAAGGAGGCAACATCAGACAAACGCAGAGGATTACAATGGACCCTTGACACAGTGCTGGAGGACCTTGACTTTGCAGACGACATTTGTCTGTTATCAAGCAGTCACAAAGATATGCAAGATAAAATAAACAAGCTAACCCAGAATGCAAACAACATAGGACTAAAGATCAACGTAGGAAAGACAAAGTTAATGAAGCAAAATGTGAACAACAGAAATGTACTCAGAGCAGATAACAAGTTAGTGGAGGAGGTCAACGAATTTGTATACCTTGGCAGCAGAGTAGTAGAAAATGGAGACAGCACAGAGGACATCAACAGCAGACTTACTAGAGCAAACCAGGCTTTTGCAATGCTGCAGACTATATGGAAATAAAAAAAAACTAAGCATAAATATGAAAATCAGGATATTTAAGAGTAATGTTCTAAGTGTACTACTCTGTGGAAGTGAATGCCGGAAAATCACCAAAACCACAGAAAACAAGTTGAATTCTTTCCAGACTAAATTTTTACGAAGAATTAGAAAAATATTTTGGCCAAACACTATAAGAAATAACATCTTATTAGCAGAAATGCAGATGAAACCACTGACAACAATTATTGAGGAAAGACGCTGGCGATGGTTGGGACATGTGCTCCGAATGACTGACAACTCACTACCAAAAATAGCACTAAGATGGACACCACAGCGGAGCAGAAGTAAGGGTAGACCAAAAGAGACATGGAGAAGAACAACAGAAAGGATGTCGAGCAATAGAGGGCTCACCTGGGCAAGAGCAGAAAAAAAGGCGAAGGACAGACATTTGTGGAAAACCCTTGTGGAAGCCCCATGTGCCCTGGGCACTTAAGGTTCAGAGAGAGAGAAATATTTTCTTGACATAGACGCCAGAAGAATATACTACATATATATAGCAGACAGGAACCCATCCATGTGTAACATATGGTGCCAGTGGATTTATTTCCTGCACTGTCGATAAGACCATGGTTACAGCATTGACTATAAGACTGCCTGCACAGACGAGACCAGTGTTGCTCCACACTCCAGGCAGAGAGCAGTGTTCCAGTAGATAGTGTGTGTTAAACAGGCCAAGGCTTGTCATGTAATGGTGGATTTCCTGCCGGTTTGTTTTCTTCCTATGCCCACTTGGACACGGTTGCCAACTCATCATCTGAAAAAGTCGCGAGCTCTCCTTTACTCAGAGCAAACATACCTTGTACTGGAAGTCAGATCATCACAAACAGCAGATTTTCGTCGCCATCGTCGTTGTTATTAGGTGCCCACCACAACTACGCTTGGCTTCACTCTTTGGAGAAGATCAAATGAAAATATTAGGAGTACAACAACCCATGTTTGATGATTGAAACAATCGATCCCAGTCATTCTGCCATTTTCATATTTCTTTCATTCTTTGTGTTGCTTGTCTGCCTGGAAGTTTAGATATTGTCATTACCAGTCTCTCTCATTCTCTCTCTCTCTCTGTCTGTCTGTCTCTCTCCACACACACACCCCCACACACAGCAAGAGAAAGTGTAATGCGTCTTGTGTAGAGTGAAAGTATAAGCAGGTATTAGAGCCGTGGGACAGTGCTGACACGAGCTAGAGGAGAAAGCTAGGAACCTAGAACTCAGAGAGAACACCACGCACCCACCACCTGACCAAGCTGTTCTACTCGCAGATACAAACTGCTACAAAATTCTCCATTCGCCATTACATAGAAATGTTTGTTTTTCATGTCATTGTTTTATGTCTTCTTTAAAATTCGAGGGCTTTTGTGTTTCCAGAATCATAGCACCCACGTGGAACATATTTGGTAATTGAGTAACAGTTTGCTATGACAGTGATTAGTTTCTGTGTGTGTGACGTAGAAGAGATACTGTAACAGATGTGTGTGTGACGTAGAAGAGATACTGTAACAGATGTGTGTGACGTAGAAGAGATACTGTAACAGATGTCCGTGACGTAGAAGAGATACTGTAACAGATGTCCGTGACGTAGAAGAGATACTGTAACAGATGTCCGTGACGTAGAAAAGATACTGTAACAGATGTGTGTGTGACGTAGAAGAGATAATGTAACAGATGTGTGTGACGTAGAAGAGATACAGTAACAGATGTCTGTGACATAGAGGAGATACTGTAACATGTGTGTGACGTAGAAGAGATACTATAACAGATATATGTGACGTAGAAGAGATACTGTAACAGATGTGTGTGACGTAGAAGAGGTACTGTAACAGATGTATGTGATGTAGAAGAGATACTGTAACAGATGTGTGTGTGACGTAGAAGAGATACTGTAACAGATGTGTCTGTGACGTAGAAGAGGTACTGTAACAGATGTGTGTGTGTGACGTAGAAGAGGTACTGTAACAGATGTCTGTGACGTAGAAGAGATACTGTAACAGATGTATGTCATAAGCTAATGGTGATCCCTGGGATATGTTGTGCCGGAATACATGATCTACAAAATGGTCAGCCTTCTACGCTGACATATTTTCTTTTCTACTGTGACTTTCTTTTCATCTTGGAATAACGTAGAGCCAACACTCAGACGTAGCACCGTCTCAGGCCTGTTCTTCCATGTCTGTACATCTGATAGAAATACAATCTTATATAGCAGATTTGATCTATAATTTCATTAAAAGAAAATGGGTTACTTATATAAGCATGAGATTAAGAGCCACTTGATAACCTTACAGAGACAGTGGAGGGGGGCGGGGCGGGGCAGTTTGTTTGTGTGGAGACCGTGAGAAGCGAGCCAGCCATAGCTGTTCAAACTGTAGGAGAAGCTAAGTCAATAGGTAAGCCGCCAGCCATGTAGAGGCTGAAGACACTCCGCAGAAAGAAAGAAGAAGGGAAAACACAAGTCTTTTACCAGGTTTAGTGTTTGCTGGGTCAGGAAGTGGTAAAGCTCCAGTTTACATCCGGCTAGTTTTCTTCTTCCGTGAAGAAAGTTGCTTTGTCAGGGCAGTTCCCACGACTGTTTGTATACACAGACTTTACGTTCTGCCCAGCCTGTTTTGTGTTGCTGGGCTGAGCCTGTGGCCTCTGTTCTAGCGCTGCCAGCAGAGTGTTCTGTGCTGTGGATGTGGTGAAGATGTTGTGGAGCGAGGGCTGAGTTGCGGCGGTTGAAGGCTTCTCCACCGACACCGCTGCCGCCATGTGGGCCAGAGTCTCCTAGAGGTAGCCCAGAATTTTGCTCAGCCGTGGTTGACTGGTCCTTCCAACTCACAGCAGCACGTGTATCTTCGCGAAACTATTTGCCGACCAGCACACATGTAGATCTGTTATTTTTACAGTATGTTACTTATCCCCAGCCGTTAACTTTTGTGACATTTGTACTGCTCGATTCAGTCTCCAAACTTGTGATTTTTCTGTTTTTTCTTCTTCTTCTTCTTCTTCTTCTTCTTCTTATTATTATTATTATTATTATTCGTTCGCTTCTACCACCAAGACCGCCCCGTGATCCTCAATAGGTCCCGGGTCCCTGAAAGACCACACGAGATCCACGAGAGGACCACAAGAGGTTCAGAGTATCGCAGGACTTGAGCCTGTGTTCTTGGTGGGTCTTAGAAGCGGGATTGCGTGACACCGTGGTTTTCGTTGCACCAGTTTAATCTAGAGTTGGACTTTCTCACCGGAAAACCTCGACGTGTTTTGAGATACCCGTGTATCACCGTCGGGTGAGAGGTGTGTGCCCATCAGTCCAGGGTTGGACTTTCTCACCGGAAAACATCAGCGTGATTAGGATACGCATACATCCCCGTCGGGTGAGAGGTGGTTACCTATCTAGACTGCCCTGGTCCAGTGTCTCCGAACTCAGCATTTTGTGGTCGTGGCCGCTACCCTTCCTAGTTGTGACCAGGACGGAGCTTTTGTCCAGGAAGACGAATCCTCGCCACTAGTGACTTCCACCCTGGGTTGAGCCGGTTTAGGCAGATTATCCCAGCATGGGCGTGTTTAGGGCGTGACCGACCTAGAGCGGAGGTACCGTGACATGAGTAGCCATCAAGTTTCACCCCTGGTTTAAGCAGGTTTAGGCATATTTCACTATTATGGGTGTAGAGCGGACGTCGCCGGCCTCTAGAGCAGAGACTACTGGACATACCAATTGAGCTTCACTTTATCATTTCCATCACCTTTTCACATCGGCGCCGCACGGCAACCCTGATTGCTTTTCCAGATTTTCTTCATTGGCCAGGAGGAGTGCACTCCACGCGCGGCATCCAAAGAGTCTCGACAGCAGCGTCTTAATGCCTGGGTTAAGCTGGCTCAGGCAATTCGCCCGGTATGAGTGTACATGGGACGTGGCCGACCTCCAGAGCAGCGGTGCCGTGATTTGAGCAGTCCTGACCTTGAGACTTACTTATTACTTCAGTTACTCCTTTCTTTCACCTTTTCCACAGTGCCACACGGCAACCCATAATCACACCTTTCTTCACTGGCTGGGAGGAGCCCTACTTCATGCACGGCAGCTGAATAATCTCGCCAGCAGTGGTAGTGGTAGATGAGCTACCAAACATGACTCTCATCTACCCGAAGCGTCTGGTTTTCAGGCGCCAGATATTCGCCTTCGCCCCTTCTCCTGTCAGTTTAAACAGTTCTGCCACAAGAAGGCCAGGAGCTGGACTTGACTGCCAGAGGCTATTTGAGACGTACGCCGTTGGAGTGGAGAGCGTATCCTCCACCCCACCTCCCGCAGTAACAGTCCTTAGAACCTTCTATCTGTTAACTTTTATGATTTTTCTGTCCCTAGCTCTTCAGAAGGTAAAACAACTAAAGAATCTTTGGAGAGGAACAGACAGAACTACAAAAATAAGATTTTTAATGGCATGCATCTTTCCCATCACAACATATGCCTGTGAGACCAGGACACTTAACAAAACAGCTGAGAAACACATAAATGTCTTTGAGTGTAAATGCTACAGAAGAGTTCTTCAGATATCATGGACACAAAAACAAACAAATATGTCTATACTACAAGAACTTAATATTGAATAAGGCTGGCTAGTAAAGAGGATTAAAAAGAGAAAACTTAAATATTTTGGACACATTAAACATCATGATAATCTAGAGAAAACCGTCTTGGAAGGGTACATAATTGGAAAAAGAAAGAGAGGAAGACCAAGGTGAAGATGGCTGCAAGACATCATTGATGATCTGCAAATGGATGCATCAGCAGCAGGGCATCTTGCTCACAACCGAGAGGCCTACAGGAGTGCTATTAGGGAGGCAAAGTTCCGTAAAGGACATGCAAATGACTGACTGAGCTTCTATCTGTTAACTTTTGTGATTTTTCTATCACTAGCTTTACTTTTGTGATTTTTCTATCACTAGCTTCTATCTGTTAACTTTTGTGATTTTTCTATCACTAGCTTCTATCTGTTAACTTTTGTGATTTTTCTATCACTAGCTTCTATCTGTTAACGTTTGTGATTTTTTGAGGTCTAATCCTACAAAACTGTGTTCTCTTACCTTACCATACGAAAACCTCGATGTTTCCTGTTTATAAAAAAAAAAGTGTTTCTGAAACTAACTTTATGTAATAAGTATTCATTTGTTTGTTATTATTGTTCAAATATGCATCAGACATGACAGGAGACCATGTGTATGTTTGTTTAAAATGTTGGTACCTGCTAGACAGACTAAATCTAAGCTACGGAATTTCTTTGTCATGACCTCGTCTGAGTGTCATGTCCCTCGTGTCTACTGAACAGTTACTAATGACTATGCCAATAAATACCTTTTTTTTTGGGGGGGGGAGGGGGGGTGCTAGTTGGCTAAGTTGATAGTACGCTGTTCTATCGTGGCTGGACTTCTGCTCATCCTACCGGAGTCCGTGTTCGAATCCCAGGTGATTTTTCTTTCCCTCACGTGTCGCTAAAGTGCTTTGTCTACATTTTTTTCTAGGTCTGATCCTACAAAACTGTGTTCTCTTACCTTAACGTATGAAAGTCTCGATGTTTCTTATTTATAAAAAAAATTGTTCCTAGCCATCCCAGTGTTTCATATTTCTGCATGTGGCTACATCAACATCTAGCCATCCCAGTGTTTCATATTTCTACGTGTGGCTACATCAACATCTAGCCACCCCAGTGTTTCATATTTCTGCATGTGGCTACATCAACATCTAGCCATCCCAGTGTTTCATATTTCTGCATGTGGCTACATCAACATCTAGCCATCCCAGTGTTTCATATTTCTGCATGTGGCTACATCAGCATCTAGCCATCCCAGTGTTTCATATTTCTGCATGTGGCTACATCAATATCTAGCCATCCCAGTGTTTCATATTTCTACGTGTGGCTACATCAACATCTAGCCATCTCAGTGTTTCATATTTCTGCATGTGGCTACATCAACATCTAGCCATCCCAGTGTTTCATATTTCTGCATGTGGCTACATCAACATCTAGCCATGTCAATATTTTATCAATACAGGTGGACTTTCAGTTTACATAACATCAGCAGACTTTGTAATTTCACACAACAAACTGGTAACAAAATCTTACATCTTACATCCTTCCCGTGCTGCATAGGACCCACAAGGTAGTTCGCCAAGATTTCCTGTCTTCGGCAAGTTTTTCACTCTCATCACTGAACTGGCCTCTCTTAACAGTGTCCTCTTTAGAGAGTTTCACATGGTTGAACTCTTTTTCTTCAGCCTGTTGTGTTCCACTTGATAGCTTGTTTGGGGATTCTCTGATTATTTCTTCTTGTCACATGACCGACATATGTCCATCTTCTTTTTCTGATCACCCATGAGACAGGTTGTTGTTTGCTCATCTGTCTTATCTCTGCATTGTTCTTGAATTCTTTCCATTTTATACCAAGTATTTTCCTTAGGCATTTGTTTTCGAAAGAGTCTAATTTCTTGTCTATTTCTTTAGTTGTTTTCCAGCTTTCACATACATAAATGAGGATGGATATTATATTTGAATTGAATAATCTTAACTTGGTTTTTGTGCTTATAACTTTTGAATTTCATATGGTCTCAAGATTCTTGAAGGTCAGTGCTGCTTTTGCAATTCTAATTCTAACTTCCTTTCTGGTGTCACCATCCTTGTCTATGTAGCTGCAGAGATATGCAAAATGGTTTACTTCTTCAACACCTGTTCCTTCTGCGTATATTCTTCCTTCATGGTTAATGAGAAGTTTCATTATTTTTGTTTTGTCCTTGTTAATTTCGAGTCCTATTTTACTAACCACTGAAGACAGGATATCTGTTTTTTCCTGCATAGAATTCACATTGTCACTGATAAGAGTTATGTCATCAGCAAAATCAAGATCTTCCAGTTGGGTCCCATGTATCCAATCAATGCCCGTTTTACCTAAGCAGCATTTTTTTCATTATGAAGTCTATGGCAATTCCAAAAAGCAAGGGAGATAATATACATCCTTGTTTCATTCCTTTTTTAATCTGGAACCATTCATTCATTCCTTCTTCTGTTTTGACTGCACAAACATATCCATTGTAGAGGTCCTTAATGATGTTGACAGTCTTAGATGGTATTCCATGTATTCTTAAAATTCTCCACAGTGAATCTCTTTGTATGATATCAAATGCCTTTTTAAAGTCTATGAAGTTCAGGATTAATGGTTTTTGCTTTTCAATATGTTCTTCAAGTATTATTCTTAGAGTAAAGATCTGGTCGAGACAGCTTCTCCTTTTCGAAATCCTGCCTGTTCTTCTCTTGTTGCAGTATCTGCTATATCTTGAATTCTATTCAAATTAACTTTGCAAAATACTTTGGACACAACTGATAGTAAGGTTAATCTTCTCCAGTTATTGCAGTTATTGCAGTTTGCATTTTTTCTGTATTTTAACAATAGTTCATTTTTTCCATTGAGAAGGGACCTTTTCTTCTTTCCAAACTTTATTGAACATTCTCTGTATTTGTTTCATATTGTCATTGTTAATAGCCTTTAACATTTTGGGTGTTATTTTGTCTTCACCTGCAGCTTTGTTATTAGCCATTAAATTCATTGCTGTTTCAATTTCATGCAATGTAATTTCATCTAGATTGACATTTAGTTGTGGGATTGGTAAATCAGTTTCAAGGTATTTCAATTCTTTTGAGTGTGGTCGATTAAGTATTTCTTGAAAGTGTTCAGCTCATCTTTCTTTTGGTCTTTACTTGATGTCAATAGTGTGCCAGATTTACTAAGGGTTGGTCTTTCTTTAGATGCAGTAGTACCTGTTAGCCTCTTTTGTATGTTATATAGAGTTTTGCTGTCTCCTGTTTTTGCTGCCTTCTCTGCTTCTTTCACCATAATGTCCATATATTCTCTTTTATCCCTTCTAGATTTACTTTTTTTTTACTTTATTCTCTAGTTCTTTGTATGTTGCTTTTGCCAAATCTCTTCCAAGATCTGTCTTTACATTCAACATGGCTAATTTGGCTGCTCGTCTTTCTTGTATGTATTTCCATGTGTTATCTGATATTCATGCTTTTCTACTTGTTGTTTGTTGTCCAGCACTTGTTTTAACTGCTGTAATTATAGCTGTGCTGTAAGAATGCCTTCAGTTTTAGTCTAATACACAGGTTGTGATCACTGTTGACATCTGCACCCCTTTATGCTCTTATATCTATCAGAGATGTTCTGTCTTGCTTTCTAATACAAAAATGATCTATCTGGTTTCTATCATCTGGAGATATCTTTGTTGTTTTATGTATCTCTTTGTGTGGAAATATTGTGCCTCCAATGACCATGCCATCTGTTAGACATATTTCAAATAATCTTTCTCTGTTCTGATTTACCGTATCAATTTCTTCTTTCCTCATTACTTTTTCGACATCGGTGTTATCTTTTCCTACCTTGGCGTTGAAGTCCCCTATAGCAGTTAGGATGTCGTGTTCAGGGACTGTGTTAATGATTTGTTGTAGTTGGTGATAGAAATTGTCTTTTATTTTGTCATCTGCATCATTCGTGGAGCTTAACATTGTATGATTGTCATTTTTCCATGTTTTATTTGGAATTGTGCTTTTAATATACGACTGTTCACTGGTTCCCATTCTGTAAGGCTCTTTGCTGCCGCAGTTGACATAATTATACCCACTCCTTCTTGATATTTCCCATTGTCTCTGCCTGAATGTATGATTAACTTATGGTTTTTGGCTGATCTTTTCCCTGCTTCTGGCCAACGCATTTCACTGATGCCCAGGACGTCTAGGTGATAACTATCCATTTCTTGGATTACTTCAGCAGTTTTTGATGTTGCGGCCATTGTTCTTACTTTCCAGAATCCGATCTTTGTCACATACTTGGAGTCGATGAGTATGTTCTTTTGGCTTCTCTGAGTTGGTATCCCCGATGCTTGATTGAATTTGATGTGAGTTTCCCTAATGGTTGGTTTTTTTCTCCATCTAGAGTGATGGGTCTCAGGATAAGGTTGTTGGCCTTATGTCCAACTCCCATTTTATGATAAGTGTCAACGCAAAAGATTCATACGAAAGTATGTTGGCAAAAGCGTTAAAAAGCTGCCATATTTTACGTCACCCGGAAGTAAAAAGACATAAAATACTCTTTGTTAATTAGTTAGTCGATGGACATCCTAATTGCACATTGGATGATTAATTACTATATAAGGTAATAAACATGGCTCCACATTTTGTAAAAATTGACTGATATATAGGGCAGCATTACAGTTCAGTTATATAAGTTGGGAAGTTTGTGTATGGGCATGTCATTATCTTTTCTTTTAGACCTGGCATTTCAGAGCTTCACAGTAATAAACATTTCCTTTAGTCTTGGTTTTTTATTTGTCATTCTTTTTTTGTTCCCCTTGATAGTGGTTTTATTTTCTCTCATACATCACATTTTCTCTTTATTTCCTGTAGTAATATTGTAATGTTTTCTTTATTTCCTACAGTAATATTGTTTTTTTTGTATTGTTTTGCTGTAGAAAAATTAATATTTGTCTGTTGTTTGCTGTAGTAATGAATGTAATGTTTTCCCATTGCTTCTTGTGATAGGTGTGGTATGGAAGTATTTGATGTTGTGTAAATTGAGAGTCTAAGATGTCCTGACAGAATATTTTTTTTATGATTGTTATAATCATTCAAGCATTTGTTTTTGCTCAGCAGATTCAAATGAGAAAGAAGCTACACTAACAGAGGTGCATGTGATCATCATTGCTTGTGTCTGTGGATTCATCATCATCTGCCTCCTCATTGTTCTTTTCTGTTTTATCTTCAGAAGGAGACGAAATGCTGGTAAGACATCATATCCACAGTTTTGTCAGTGCCATGTTATGACAGTATTTGTTGAGATGGCTGAAAAGTTTGCTTTAGCCTTTTAGTCAGACAGCAAGATAGTTGAGAAGAAAGGTTTCTTTGAGAACTCTTCCATTAAATCTCATCAGTAAAAACAAGGCAGGGGAATATCATCAGTTCTTATCAGTAAAAACATCAAGGCAAGGAGAATTATCACCAGTTCTTATCAATAAAAACATCAAGGCAAGGGATAATATCACCAGTTCTTATCAGTAAAAACATCAAGGCAAGGAGAATTATCACCAGTTCTTATCAGTAAAAACATCAAGGCAAGGAGAATTATCACCAGTTCTTATCAATAAAAACATCAAGGCAAGGGATAATATCACCAGTTCTTATCAGTAAAAACATCAAGGCAAGGAGAATTATCACCAGTTCTTATCAATAAAAACATCAAGGCAAGGGATAATATCACCAGTTCTTATCTATAGAAACATCAAGGCAAGGAAAAATATCACCAGTTCTTATCAATAAAAACATCAAGGCAAGGAAAAATATCACCAGTTCTTATCAGTAAAAACATCAGAGCAAGGAGAATTATCACTAGTTCTTATCAATAAAAGCGTAGAACTAGAAACAGTATTGTCATTTCTCATAAACATAACTAGAGACAAGAGATAAATAATCAAGATGATACATGTGTCTCATATTGTTAGAAGTACCTCGGAGTGCTACAAGTACCCCAGACTGTCAGTAGTAGGTCAGATTGCTTCAGGTACCCCTACTGTCATAAGTAGCTTAGAATGTGACAAGTATCCCAGATTGTGACAAAGTAGCTCAGATTGTTGCAAGTAGCTCTATGTTGTAGCCACCTTATGATGGTCATGTTTACCGAATGATCAGCACAGAAATGTCAGTGAATGTGACAAAGTTTGAAAACATTGGCTGTTTCTTGAACACAGTAACCTGGAGCTGGCTTGTTGCTTGGAATGTTCCGTGTTTTGTTTTCCTTGTATGATGTACAGATTTTAGCTGTTGAATGTGTTAGCATCTTACCATATGTAGTGTCAGCCAAACTTTAGGGTGTGAGGTTTAAGCATAAAATACTTGTTACATCACTTGATACATGCTGCTGTAAAGTTGGTCTTTATTCTCATCCTCAGCCAAAGCTTATCATGGAGGCAATCCAGGGTAAGTCACTTGTTTCTTTGTATCATCATCAGTGTTTAGTCACTTGATTGTTGTCCTTATCATAACATGAGTTTTATACAACACAATTCATGAGAGATTTTAATCACCATGATACAAACATACCAAAAAAAATAGAAAATGAATGGGGTGAGAAGTTTATAGATGAGGGAAAGTGGTTGATGGAGAGATTGTAGATAAGAGAAAGTGTTTGATGGAGAGATTTTAGATGAGAGAAAGTGTTTGATTGAGAGATTGTAGATAAGAGAAGGTGTTTGATGGAGAGATTGTAGATGAGAGAAAGTGTTTGGTGGAGAGATTGTAGATAAGAGAAGGTATTTGATGGAGAGATTGTAGATGAGAGAAAGTGGTTGATGGAGAGATTGTGGATGAGAGAAAGTGTTTGATGGAGAGATTGTGGATGAGAGAAAGTGTTTGATGGAGAGATTGTAGATGAGAGAAAGTGTTTGATGGAGAGATTGTTGATGATAGAAAGTGGTTGATGGAGAGATTGTAGATAAGAGAAAGTGTTTAAGAAATAGAAGGGAAGGAAGTAGATAATGCCAGAAGAAAAAAAAAAATTGATATAGGAACTGTTAGAAATATAAGGTTCATGTGTTTGGTCAGAATATGATCATTTTGAGAGTTGATTGTCTGTAATGTTAAAATTTGCCTCATGTCATCAGTGGTATTTAGAGCAGAACTGTCTTTCTTGCAGTGATCCACCACCCTACAGTGCTGTTTCTCCACACAAGAAAACACAAGTTTATGACAATCAAGGTATGGACACCTCAGACCTGCAGCTGACAACAATCTCAACTGGGGTTCTGCCTTCAGCACCGCCATCTCCTCCTTACTTCATGCATGCTCATTCCAACAGTTTTACTAACAATAGTTGTGAGTAGTTAGTCATGATGTGTCACTCTCTCTACATGCACACACAAACATTTCTACACAGTTAACATTTCCTGGAATCTTGCTTGGTTTACCAAGTGAACAATCTTACACGGGGAAATGTTTGGTGATTGTTTAGAGAGCAACATGTCACAAACTGCATGTTACTACTCATTCAGTTTAAACATTTTCTCTTGTCTTTTGTCTAATTGTCACAAACTGCATGTCACTGCTAATTATAAACATTTTTTCCTCTGTGTTTTATATATGTTGTATCTGTGGGAAATCTTTGTCTCTCAGTGACCTGCATGTCTTTCACTGACATGTGTTTCAGTGACCTGTATGTCTTTCAGTGACCTGTATGTCTATCAATGACCTGCATGTCTTTCAGTGACCTGTATGTCTTTCAGTGACCTGTATGTCTATCAGTGACCTGCATGTCTTTCAGTGACCTGTATGTCTATCAATGACCTGCATGTCTTTCAGTGACCTGTATGTCTTTCAGTGATCTGTATGTCTATCAATGACCTGCATGTCTTTCAGTGACCTGTATGTCTATCAATGACCTGCATGTCTTTCAGTGATCTGTATGTCTATCAATGACCTGCATGTCTTTCAGTGATCTGTATGTCTATCAATGACCTGCATGTCTTTCAGTGATCTGTATGTCTATCAATGACCTGCATGTCTTTTAGTGATCTGTATGTCTATCAATGACCTGCATGTCTTTTAGTGATCTGTATGTCTATCAATGACCTGCATGTCTTTTAGTGACCTGTATGTCTTTCAGTGACATGCATGTCTTTCAGTGATCTGTATGTCTGTCAATGACCTGCATGTCTATCAATGACCTGCATATCTTTCAGTGATCTGTATGTCTGTCAATGACCTGCATGTCTATCAATGACCTGCATATCTTTCAGTGATCTGTATGTCTGTCAATGACCTGCATGTCTATCAATGACCTGCATATCTTTCAGTGATCTGTATGTCTGTCAATGACCTGCATGTCTTCTAGTGATCTGTCTGTCCATCATCATCTAGTAATAAACATAGTTCACAATGTATATAACAATCAGATGTCAGTACCAACACATGCTTGTCTGGTGAGCAGTCAGAAATAGACTACATCACTGGTTGTGCGAGGAAGTTATGTATAGTGGATTATACTTGACGGATTATAATGTGGAGGATGAATATTAACTTGGTCAAAAATCACATTGTAAAGTAGGGTCACAATGTGTATTGGTTCACATAACACAGATTGTAGTTACTGTGTTGTTATTTCAGCCTGTATTTAATTATTCACTGCATTTTTTTCTGTCTATATATTTTGATGTACCCCAGTGATTCATTCTTATTTCAGTTGCCCAGATTTGATGACAGCTTTTGCTTCAGTCTGAATCTTGACAGCTGTGTTTAGCACAAACTGTGTACTTGATGTTTACCAACACTTATATTTGAGCTCACAGCAGTCTCCCAGCTTTCTAGTACTTTCATGTAAGATTTGTCACTAACAGAACACAACAGACATGATCTGGTCCCAGTGGTTTCTCATCATATGTCTGTTTTCACAAACCATCTTCACCTGCAGCTCAGCTGGTCTGCAGGCTTTACAGATCTTTTTGTGAACATTTTGAGCAGGTCTTATCTTTTAGATATTAAGAACCTTGGTTCCTCCTACCCAACACTTGTTCCTCATGTCATCCATTGTTCCTCCTACCCAACACTGTTCCTTCTGTCATCCATTGTTCCTCCTACCCAACACTTGTTCATTTCATCATCCATTGTTCCTCCTACCAAACACTTGTTCATTTCATCATCCATTGTTTCTCCTACCCAACACTTGTTCCTCATATCATCCATTGTTCCTCCCACCCAACACTTGTTCCTCATATCATCCATTGTTCCTCCCACCCAACACTTGTTCCTCATATCACCCATTGTTCCTCTTACCCAACACTTGTTCCTCATATCATCCATTGTTCCTCCCACCCAACACTTGTTCCTCATATCATCCATTGTTCCTCTCACCCAACACTTGTTCCTCATATCATCCATTGTTCCTCTCACCCAACACTTGTTCCTCATATCATCCATTGTTCCTCCCACCCAACACTTGTTCCTCATATCATCCATTGTTCCTCTTACCCAACACTTGTTCCTCATATCATCCATTGTTCCTCTTACCCAACACTTGTTCCTCATATCATCCATTGTTCCTCTTACCCAACACTTGTTCCTCATATCATCTAGTGTTCCTCCCACCCAACACTTGTTCCTCATATCATCCATTGTTCCTCTTACCCAACACTTGTTCCTCATATCATCCATTGTTCCTCCCACCCAACACTTGTTCCTCATATCATCCATTGTTCCTCTCACCCAACACTTGTTCCTCATATCATCCATTGTTCCTTTTACCCAACACTTGTTCCTTCTGTCATCAGGATTGTTTTAAGATTTACTTATTATATGTGGTCCTGTTTTCTGTGGTCTTCTCTCTTGTCCTTAAACATTCTGATCCTATACTCTGTGATCTTCTCTCTTGTCCTTGAACATTCTGATACTATACTCTGTAATCTTCTCTTGTCCTTGAACATTCTGATCCTATACTCTGTGATCTTCTCTCTTGTCCTTAAACATTCTGATCCTATACTCTGTGATCTTCTCTCTTGTCCTTAAACATTCTGATCCTATACTCTGTGATCTTTTTTTCATGTCCTTAAACATTCTGATCCTATACTCTGTGATCTTCTCTCTTGTCCTTAAACATTCTTATCCTATACTCTGTAGAATTCTCTCTTGTCCTTGAACATTCTGATCCTATACTCTGTGGTCTTCTCTCTTGTCCTTGAACATTCTGATCCTATACTCTGTGATCTTCTCTCTTGTCCTTAAACATTCTGATCCTATACTATGTGATCTTCTCTCTTGTCCTTGAACATTCTGATCCTATACTCTGTGGTCTTCTCTCTTGTCCTTGAACATTCTGATCCTATACTCTGTGATCTTCTCTCTTGTCCTTGAACATTCTGATCCTATACTCTGTGATCTTCTCTCTTGTCCTTGAACATTCTGATCCTATACTTTGTGATCTTCTCTCTTGTCCTTGAACATTCTGATCCTATACTCTGTGATCTTCTCTCTTGTCCTTGAACATTCTGATCATATACTCTATGATCTTCTCTCTTGTCCTTGAACATTCTGATCCTGTACTCTGTGATCTTCTCTCTTGTCCTTGAACATTCTGATCCTATACTCTGTGATCTTCTCTCTTGTCCTTGAACATTCTGATCCTATACTCTGTGGTCTTCTCTCTTGTCCTTGAACATTCTGATCCTATACTCTGTGATCTTCTCTCTTGTCCTTGAACATTCTGATCCTATACTCTGTGATCTTCTCTCTTGTCCTTGAACATTCTGATCCTATACTTTGTGATCTTCTCTCTTGTCCTTGAACATTCTGATCCTATACTCTGTGATCTTCTCTCTTGTCCTTGAACATTCTGATCATATACTCTATGATCTTCTCTCTTGTCCTTGAACATTCTGATCCTGTACTCTGTGATCTTCTCTCTTGTCCTTGAACATTCTGATCCTATACTCTGTGATCTTCTCTCTTGCCTTTAAACATTCTGATCCTATACTCTGTGATCTTCTCTCTTGTCCTTAAACATTCTTATCCTATACTCTGTAGAATTCTCTCTTGTCCTTGAACATTCTGATTCTATACTCTGTGATCTTCTCTATTGTCCTTGAACATTCTGATCCAATACGCTGTGATCTTTTTTTCATGTCCTTAAACATTCTGATCCTATACTCTGTGATCTTTTCTCTTGTCCTTGAACATTCTGATCCTATACTCTGTGGTCTTCTCTCTTGTCCTTGAACATTCTGATCCTATACTCTGTGATCTTCTCTCTTGTCCTTGAACATTCTGATCCTATACTCTGTGATCTTCTCTCTTGTCCTTGAACATTCTGATCCTATACTCTGTGATCTTCTCTCTTGTCCTTAAACATTCTGATCCTATACTCTGTGATCTTCTCTCTTGTCCTTGAACATTCTGATCTTATACTCTGTGGTCTTCTCTCTTGTCCTTGAACATTCTGATCCTATACTCTGTGATCTTCTCTCTTGTCCTTGAACATTCTGATCCTATACTCTGTGATCTTCTCTCTTGTCCTTGAACATTCTGATCCTATACTCTGTGATCTTCTCTCTTGTCCTTAAACATTCTGATCCTATACTCTGTGATCTTCTCTCTTGTCCTTGAACATTCTGATCCTATACTCTGTGATCTTCTCTCTTGTCCTTGAACATTCTGATCCTATACTTTGTGATCTTCTCTCTTGTCCTTAAACATTCTTATCCTATACTCTGTAGAATTCTCTCTTGTCCTTGAACATTCTGATCCTATACGCTGTGATCTTTTTTTCATGTCCTTAAACATTCTGATCCTATACTCTGTGATCTTCTCTCTTGTCCTTGAACATTCTTATCCTATACTCCATGATCTTCTTTCCTGTCCTTGATCATTCTGATCCTATAATCTGTGATCTTTTTTCCTGTCTTTGAACATTCTGATCTTCTGTGATCTTATTCCTTGATGGATTCTGTCTTTCAGCCTGCACTTGACATGCACACAAACTTAACCTAATCTTTGATGGATTCTGTCTTTCAGCCTTCACTTGACATGCACACAAACTTAACCTAATCTTTGATGGATTCTGTCTTTCAACCTTCACTTGACATGCACACAAACTTAGCCTAATTTTTGATGGATGCCATCTTTCAACCTGCACTCGACAAGCACACAAACTTAACCTAATCTTTGATGGATGCCATCTTTCAACCTGCACTTGACATGCACACAAACTTAACCTAATCT
This sequence comes from Achatina immaculata, assembly GCA_009760885.1. Lineage (NCBI taxonomy): Eukaryota > Metazoa > Mollusca > Gastropoda > Stylommatophora > Achatinidae > Lissachatina > Lissachatina immaculata. The sequence continues at coordinate 19,096,628 of CM019706.1, read as the reverse complement.
TTGATGGATGCCATCTTTCAACCTGCACTTGACATGCACACAAACTTAACCTAATCTTTGATGGATGCCATCTTTCAACCTGCACTTGACATGCACACAAACTTAACCTAATCTTTGATGGATGCCATCTTTCATCCTGCACTTGACATGCACAGATGGAGCCCAGGAACTTCACACTGGCTACAGCATCCAGTACCCAGGATTCATGTCAGGCCCCAGACAGGAAAACATGAAAGATGCGTGGTCAGGCACACAGAACAGATCTCTTTCTACAGATAACACAAAGTTTACATATAAATGTATGTCATGCAAGATTTGCTTTTTTACTTTGCTACTTGCCTGTATCAAACAAGATTTTTATTTTGCTTGCCTGCTTCCAACAACCAGATCAGATTTTCTTTTTGTTTGCGGCTTCCCTGATTCAGACCCACATACACTTTCTAAATATATACAAACTTGCATACACTTTCTAAGTATACAAATTTACATACGGTTTCTAAATATACAGACCTACAAACAGTTTCTAAATATACAGACCTACATATAGTTTCAAAGTATACAGACTAGTTTTTAAATGTAGAGACCTACATTTAGTAGCAGTTGCTTCACAAAAGTAGCGTAATGGTGACCGTTCTGCCCTTTCGAAGATGGTCTACCTTCTGAATCCCAAAAGATAGAAGCCATCACTTTCCCTGCAGACAGAACCACCCTTACTTTCTTTGGAGGTGGGGATCCATGATGTTTCCACTGCTTTGATTGTTCTTTGGTTTCTGGTTGAAAATGATGAACCCAAGTCTCATCCATAGTCACAAATTGCTGAAGAAACTTTTCAGGATCTGCAGAAAAATGGCCAAGATTGTCACTTGACACGTTGAGATGCTGTCGTTTGTGATCAGCTCCAAGAAGTTTCAGAACCCATTGAGCAGAGACCTTTGTCATTTGATGATCATTGTGAATAATGACATGAACACATTCCTGGGTGACGGCCAACTTAGTAGCAATGTACCACTCAGTTAGTCATCGATCCTCCATTACCATGTCATGGATTCTGCCGGTGGTTACCATTCTTGGTCTTCCTGGATGGGGATCATCTTCCAGACTCACCCTTCCATGTTTGAATTGAGCTGCCCATTTCTTCACTGTGCCGTAAGAAGGGGCACTCTCCCCTAGAGTCTCTACCATATCCTCATGGATCTCCTTCGATGATAAGCCCTTGATGCAGAGGTAGTGAATGACTGCTCAATGAGAAATGTTATCCATTTTCTCAATTTCTGCCACCCCTTACCACTTCAGTAGCCTGTAAAAAAAAAAATTGATTGCAGTTAATTTCTTGAAACTTGATGTTTAATCTTACATTAACCTGATCTGCAAATGCACCTAATATCAACTGTGTGTTTCAAGTATTTGTACCTTATGCTGAGAACTTATCAATCACCCCTTGTAGCTTTTCACTGTCTAATCTTGTTTGAGATAGCAATGGTTATCTTTTTTTTTGCGGCTTCCCTGATTCAGACCCACATACACTTTCTAAATATATACAAACTTGCATACACTTTCTAAGTATACAAATTTACATACGGTTTCTAAATATACAGACCTACAAACAGTTTCTAAATATACAGACCTACATATAGTTTCAAAGTATACAGACTAGTTTTTAAATGTAGAGACCTACATTTAGTAGCAGTTGCTTCACAAAAGTAGCGTAATGGTGACCGTTCTGCCCTTTCGAAGATGGTCTACCTTCTGAATCCCAAAAGATAGAAGCCATCACTTTCCCTGCAGACAGAACCACCCTTACTTTCTTTGGAGGTGGGGATCCATGATGTTTCCACTGCTTTGATTGTTCTTTGGTTTCTGGTTGAAAATGATGAACCCAAGTCTCATCCATAGTCACAAATTGCTGAAGAAACTTTTCAGGATCTGCAGAAAAATGGCCAAGATTGTCACTTGACACGTTGAGATGCTGTCGTTTGTGATCAGCTCCAAGAAGTTTCAGAACCCATTGAGCAGAGACCTTTGTCATTTGATGATCATTGTGAATAATGACATGAACACATTCCTGGGTGACGGCCAACTTAGTAGCAATGTACCACTCAGTTAGTCATCGATCCTCCATTACCATGTCATGGATTCTGCCGGTGGTTACCATTCTTGGTCTTCCTGGATGGGGATCATCTTCCAGACTCACCCTTCCATGTTTGAATTGAGCTGCCCATTTCTTCACTGTGCCGTAAGAAGGGGCACTCTCCCCTAGAGTCTCTACCATATCCTCATGGATCTCCTTCGATGATAAGCCCTTGATGCAGAGGTAGTGAATGACTGCTCAATGAGAAATGTTATCCATTTTCTCAATTTCTGCCACCCCTTACCACTTCAGTAGCCTGTAAAAAAAAAAATTGATTGCAGTTAATTTCTTGAAACTTGATGTTTAATCTTACATTAACCTGATCTGCAAATGCACCTAATATCAACTGTGTGTTTCAAGTATTTGTACCTTATGCTGAGAACTTATCAATCACCCCTTGTAGCTTTTCACTGTCTAATCTTGTTTGAGATAGCAATGGTTATCTTTTTTTTTGCTGTCTAATCTTGTTTGATTTTCACTGTCTAATCTTGTTTCTTGTTTGAGATGGCAGTAGTTATCTTTTCATGATCTGATCTTGTTTGAGATGACAATAGTTAGCTTTTCACTGCCTCATCTTGTTTGAGATTACAGTAGTTATCTTTTCACTGTCTACATTTTGTTTGACATGACAATAATTATCTTTTCACTGTCTAATCTTGTTTGAGATGACAGTAGATCTCTACTGTATGCTATATTTTAATCTCTACTGTATGCTGTATTTTAATCTCTACTGTATGCTATATTTTAATTTCTACTGTCTGCTGTATTTTAAATTCTACTGTATGCTATATTTTAATCTCTACTGTATGCTTTATTTTAATCTCTACTGTATGCTATATTTTAATCTCTACTGTATGCTATATTTTAATCTTGCTCAGTTCTTCAAGAAATATCTGCCAGGCAAATGTCACAGCTTGAGCATTTAATATGTGTTTGTATGTGTGCTACAGGTTTTGTTTTTGCATGCTTTAACTGCCATATCTGTATGCATATAACATGTGGGTTACACACAGTTTTTATAGAGCACATCTCTGACATGTTATGCTGATACATATGGTATACATGACATTTCTTACAGCCAGCTGCAGCTAAAGCCAAACTTTATGCTTAAACAAGCATACAAAAAAACAATCATTACAGAATTAAAACAAAATTTAGAAACACTTTTATATAGACACGGAAACACAAAACAATATGGCCCACAGTCTGTTAATAAAAATGGGAGGGGGGAGCAGAAAGAAACCAAACTAAAGAAGGAAAACACTTAACTAGTACAGAGGTAGGACAGTCCATGGTGACTTACCTAATACAGAAAAGGTAGGATGGTTGGCCTGTGTCCATGGTGACTTGCCTAATACAGAAAAGGTAGGATGGTTGGCCTGTGTCCATGGTGACTTACCTAATACAGAAAAGGTAGGATGGTTGGCCTGTCTATGGTGACTTACCTAATACAGAAAAGGTAGGATGGTTGGCCTGTCTATGGTGACTTACCTAATACAGAAAAGGTAGGATGGTTGGCCTGTCTATGGTGACTTACCTAATACAGAAAAGGTAGGATGGTTGGCCTGTCCATGGTGACTTACCTAATACAGAAAAGGTAGGATAGTTGGCTTGTCCATGGTGACTTGCCTAATACAGAAAAGGTAGGATGGTTGGCCTGTCTATGGTGACTTACCTAATACAGAAAAGGTAGGATGGTTGGCTTGTCCATGGTGACTTACCTAATACAGAAAAGGTAGGATGGTTGGCCTGTGTCCATGGTGACTTACCTAATACAGAAAAGGTAGGACGGTTGGCCTGTGTCCATGGTGACTTACCTAATACAGAAAAGGTAGGATGGTTGGCCTGTCTATGAATGACCAACTACAGGGACTAAGTTTACAGCAAGGCTGATGTTAACAGTATGCTACCAAAGTTCCACCGTAAAAATAATCATGGTAATGTCCCTTGGACACATGTTCAGAATCTTTCAAAACTTTCCATAGATTTTTTTCAATTTGTGAATGTGTTCATGAGATAACCATGGTGGCTATTTCTTTCGAAACTTTCATCATCAAAGGCTATGACCAAGATATTCATTTGTAAATGGTCAGAATTACTGGAGGTGCAAGACACAATATCTCAACAGTCATTTTCTCTCTCTCACACTCTCTCTCTCATACACACAAGGTCATGCACACACATGTAAATACACACCTGTGTGTTATGCACGTATACATATTGATTCATTTTTCCAAGAAAATGGATTGTATGCACACTTGCATGTTATATGTGTATGCTTGTTATATGCATAAAAATATGGTACATTTCTTCTCATGGTTTTTTTTCCCTCTAGTTCCAGACATTAAGGTAGATCTTTTGTCATGAAGTTTTAGTTTATAATTCAAGACATGAAAGTATGCGGTTTTTGATGTTTTCTGATAAGTATTCAACCTATGTAAATATATCTTTTGATGTTTTCTGATAAGTAATTCAACCTATGTAAATATATCTTTTGATGTTTTCTGATAAGTAATTCAACCTATGTAAATATATCTTTTGATGTTTTCTGATAAGTAATTCATCCTGTATAAATTTATCTTTTGATGAATGTACGTGAAGCAGTTGATATTTTCATTCTTAGTTTAGATGTAGAACATCCATAAGGTCATATTTACTGTATATGAATTGTGATCCTAACATGTGTATTTTGTGTGCTGTATTTGCTAATACGTGAAAGTGATATGTTTTTGCGTGTGTGTGTGTTTGGAAGTGAGAAAGTATATAATTGGAAATGTTGGGGACACACACATACATTACAGTCTGGTAAAGTTGTGACACACACATACATTACAGTCTAGTAGAGTTATGACACACATACATTATTCTCTGGTAAAGTTTTGACACACACATACATTACTCTCTGGTAGAGTTGTGGCACACACACACACACACACACACATTACTTTATGGTAGAGTTGTGACATATACCTTGCAGTCTAGTATAGTTGCGACACACACATATTACTCTCTGTTAGAGTTGCGACACACACATACACACATTACTGTCTGGTAGAGTTGTGACACATACACATATTACTCTCTGGTAGAATTGTGACAAACACACATACACACGTTACTGTTTGGTAGAGTTCTGACACATACACACATTACACTCTGGCAGAATTGTGACACACACACATACACATATTACTCTCTGGTAGAGTTGTGACACACACACACATACACATATTACTCTCTGGTAGAGTTGTCACACACACACACACATACATATATTACTCTCTGGTAGAGTTGTGACAAAAACACACACACATTACTCTATGGTAGAGTTCACACACACACACACTACTGTCTGGTAGAGTTCTCACACACACACACACACACACACACATTACTCTCTGGTAGAGTTCTATGTAGTATAAAATTGTACATGTGTAACTGGTGTGGTATAAAAGTGTGCAGGTGTAACTAGTGTGGTATAAAAGTGTACTGGTGTAACTAATGTGATATAAAAGTGTACAGGTGTAACTAGTGTGATATAAAAGTGTACAGGTGTAACTAGTGTGATATAAAAGTGTACAGGTGTAACTAGTGTGATATAAAAGTGTACAGGTGTAACTAGTGTGATATAAAAGTGTACAGGTGTAACTAGTGTGATATAAAAGTGTACAGGTGTAACTAGTGTGATATAAAAGTGTACTGGTGTAACTAGTGTGATATAAAAGTGTACAGGTGTAACTAGTGTGATATAAAAGTGTACAGCTGTAACTAGTGTGATATAAAAGTGTACAGCTGTAACTAGTGTGATATAAAAGTGTACAGGTGTAACTAGTGTGATATAAAAGTTTACATGTGTAACTAATGTGATATAAAAGTGTACAGCTGTAACTAGTGTGATATAAAAGTGTACAGGTGTAACTAGTGTGATATAAAAGTTTACATGTGTAACTAGTGTGGTATAAAAGTGTACATGTGTAACTAGTGTGATATAAAAGTGTACTGTTGTAACTAGTGTGATATAAAAGTGTACAGCTGTAACTAGTGTGGTATAAAAGTTTACATGTGTAACTAGTGTGATATAAAAGTTTACTGGTGTAACTAGTGTGGTATAAAAGTGTACATGTGTAACTAGTGTGGTATAAAAGTGTACATGTGTAACTAGTGTGGTATAAAAGTTTACATGTGTAACTAGTGTGGTATAAAAGTTTACATGTGTAACTAGTGTGGTATAAAAGTGTACATGTGTAACTAGTGTGATATAAAAGTTTACATGTGTAACTAGTGTGGTATAAAAGTGTACATGTATAACTAGTGTGGTATAAAAGTGTACAGGTGTAACTAGTGTGGTATAAAAGTTTACATGTGTAACTAGTGTGATATAAAAGTGTGCAGGTGTAACTAGTGTGATATAAAAGTGTACTGGTGTAACTAGTGTGATATAAAAGTGTACTGGTGTAACTAGTGTGATATAAAAGTGTACTGGTGTAACTAGTGTGATATAAAAGTGTGCAGGTGTAACTAGTGTGATATAAAAGTGTACTGGTGTAACTAGTGTGATATAAAAGTGTGCAGGTGTAACTGACCTGATTACTTTATCCTGTCTCTCCAACAGATAACATTGGAATTGATGGATGTCCTACCCAAGGTATAAATGTGTTGTTGTTGTTTTCTAATATATACAACCATAAATGTCTGTTGTTACAAATCTTGCTATCAGAACTGCTACAGATTTTAACACTTACATGACTACAGTTCAGATCCACACATACATTTGCTGTTTCTGTGGCCATTTATATCATCATACATCAGTTGTTATTTTTGTTGCTGTTTCTGTGGCCATTTATATCATCGTACATCAGTTGTTATTTTTGTTGCTGTTTACATTGACATGACATTTGTTGTTGCTATGGCTGTTTGTATGAACATATGTCAACTGTTATTTCTGTATCTACATGTGTTGACATTACAGATGCTGCTTGTACGATTTTTTGTATTGACATGTGACATTTGATTTTTTTATAATGACCTGTATTGACATTTACTTTGTATATGACAGCATGTATTAACAATGTGACTACCTGCCCTACAGATGGAGTGTCTGGAGTTGCTCAGAGTCCCAGCAAAGACAAGTATATTGGTTTGCAAGACAGAGGAGCAGGTGGCGGTGGTGGTCCGATGATGGTCAGTCACGATGCTGGCCACAACACGGCCGACCACCAGGCCGCTACAGGCAAGCCCAAGAAAGTTATTTATGAAGTCGTCGTCTGACCCTCCTCCTCCTCCGACGTGCCTGACACACCACGACAACGCCCGCCGCCTTCCTTCTTCATCATGAAGTACCTCCTTCACAAAACATCCGGCATCAACACTTCACACATTTGCTGCGTGTCACGTCTGTGCTGTGTTGACAGCAGCAGAATTAGGTGCAAGAGTTGAACTTACAAAATTAGGTAGAATAGTTGGAGTCTGGAAGCTTAGACTTGCTCCACATTTTTCTCTGACACTTCAGCCGACAAAGATGTACATTTGTTTTCTTGTGTAACGCTGGCCCCAGTTTATTTCTACATGTTCGTCTTGGAAACTCGAGATTTGACTGCAGTTTTGTCTGTGTCAGAGATGCCAAACCACAAGCTGCAGTTTTGTTGCATGAGTGAAGTCAACAGATTATAACAGAAATGATGTATATAATGTCCAGATTTCACATGTGAAATACAGTGCATTCCGGGTAATGGGAGAGTATCGGAAAAATGTAGTGTAGTCACATTCAGTGGCTGCTGTCATTAACTTTAAAAGATTGAAAGCAATATCTCATGCACCATATGTTGATGAAACTGATTCTGTACAAGGAACTGATGAAAAATATTTTAAGTATGAGTGCATCTAAGTGTAATTGTTATGTTTGCTAAATGCTGTCAACTGATATCATATGAACACAATTGTAGTATCGATCTTCAGCTGACTTCACGCAAACAGAATTGTAGCATAGATCCTCAAATGACTTCACACAAACAGAATTGTAGCATAGATCAAGTGTATAGGTGAGGCTGTCCTTTGTTCTGATATTCTGTATAAGTCAGCACTATGTTTGTTTCCGCTTTATATTTTTGTATTTTACTTTTCAAAGCAAAATATGGCCCTAACACCATATTCCCTAATATGCTTTAATGCCATGGAAACAGGATTTTAGCTTGATCTTTTTAGTCTCACAACTCAAGAACTCCATGTCATTTTTGTTGCTGTTTCTGTGGCCATTTATATCATCGTACATCAGTTGTTATTTTTGTTGCTGTTTACATTGACATGACATTTGTTGTTGCTATGGCTGTTTGTATGAACATATGTCAACTGTTATTTCTGTATCTACATGTGTTGACATTACAGATGCTGCTTGTACGATTTTTTGTATTGACATGTGACATTTGATTTTTTTATAATGACCTGTATTGACATTTACTTTGTATATGACAGCATGTATTAACAATGTGACTACCTGCCCTACAGATGGAGTGTCTGGAGTTGCTCAGAGTCCCAGCAAAGACAAGTATATTGGTTTGCAAGACAGAGGAGCAGGTGGCGGTGGTGGTCCGATGATGGTCAGTCACGATGCTGGCCACAACACGGCCGACCACCAGGCCGCTACAGGCAAGCCCAAGAAAGTTATTTATGAAGTCGTCGTCTGACCCTCCTCCTCCTCCGACGTGCCTGACACACCACGACAACGCCCGCCGCCTTCCTTCTTCATCATGAAGTACCTCCTTCACAAAACATCCGGCATCAACACTTCACACATTTGCTGCGTGTCACGTCTGTGCTGTGTTGACAGCAGCAGAATTAGGTGCAAGAGTTGAACTTACAAAATTAGGTAGAATAGTTGGAGTCTGGAAGCTTAGACTTGCTCCACATTTTTCTCTGACACTTCAGCCGACAAAGATGTACATTTGTTTTCTTGTGTAACGCTGGCCCCAGTTTATTTCTACATGTTCGTCTTGGAAACTCGAGATTTGACTGCAGTTTTGTCTGTGTCAGAGATGCCAAACCACAAGCTGCAGTTTTGTTGCATGAGTGAAGTCAACAGATTATAACAGAAATGATGTATATAATGTCCAGATTTCACATGTGAAATACAGTGCATTCCGGGTAATGGGAGAGTATCGGAAAAATGTAGTGTAGTCACATTCAGTGGCTGCTGTCATTAACTTTAAAAGATTGAAAGCAATATCTCATGCACCATATGTTGATGAAACTGATTCTGTACAAGGAACTGATGAAAATATTTTAAGTATGAGTGCATCTAAGTGTAATTGTTATGTTTGCTAAATGCTGTCAACTGATATCATATGAACACAATTGTAGTATCGATCTTCAGCTGACTTCACGCAAACAGAATTGTAGCATAGATCCTCAAATGACTTCACACAAACAGAATTGTAGCATAGATCAAGTGTATAGGTGAGGCTGTCCTTTGTTCTGATATTCTGTATAAGTCAGCACTATGTTTGTTTCCGCTTTATATTTTTGTATTTTACTTTTCAAAGCAAAATATGGCCCTAACACCATATTCCCTAATATGCTTTAATGCCATGGAAACAGGATTTTAGCTTGATCTTTTTAGTCTCACAACTCAAGAACTCCATGTCATTTTCATCACTAACCTAACTTCTGACAGCTTTATGTTTCACTAGCCTAACTTCTGACAGCTTTATATTTTGCTAGCCGAACTTCTGACAGCTTTATATTTTGCTAGCTGAAATTCTGACAGCTTTATGTTTCATTAGCTGAACTTCTGACAGCTTTATGTTTCATTAGCTGAACTTCTGACAGCTTTATGTTTCATTAGCTGAAATTCTGACAGCTTTATGTTTCATTAGCTGAAATTCTGACAGCTTTATGTTTCATTAGCTGAAATTCTGACAGCTTTATGTTTCATTAGTTGAACTTCTGACAGCTTTATGTTTCATTAGCTGAACTTCTGACAGCTTTATGTTTCACTAGCTGAACTTCTGACAGCTTTATGTTTCATTAGTTGAACTTCTGACAGCTTTATGTTTCATTAGCTGAACTTCTGACAGCTTTATGTTTCATTAGCTGAACTTCTTGCGAACGAAGAAGAAGAAGCTGAACTTCTGACAGCTTTATGTTTCATTAGCTGAAATTCTGACAGCTTTATGTTTCATTAGCTGAACTTCTGACAGCTTTATGTTTCACTAGCTGAACTTCTGACAGCTTTATGTTTCATTAGTTGAACTTCTGACTGCTTTATGTTTCACTAGCTGAACTTCTGACAGCTTTATGTTTCATTAGTTGAACTTCTGACTGCTGTCTGCTGTATTGTAAAACTACCACCTTCAGTGTCCTCAGATTCACTAGATTTAGAGCTTGTGCTGAGCTGAGCTTTCCCTGATCACTGCTGTATCCATGGAGGATGTGGTGAGTGAGAGGAGCAGTGCTAGATAATGTAAGTCAAGCAGCACAAGCACTTCAGCATTCTGATGTTTATCTGCCACAGAAATGTCCCAAGTCCCTGGAAACTGAGTTTCTCCTGCTCTCCAAGCTCCCTGGAGACCTCCTGGCTTAGACTTTGTCCTGCTGATAACAAGTTTGTATGCACAAAACAGCTTACATGCTGTGTGTTCCATACACTTTTTACAGTTGTCACTTTGTCTAGAGCAGTGAACAACTTGGCATACACTCACTCTCATAACACTATATAACTTGTTCATTTGGTGAACTAGTCTGGTTCTGTTGCTCCAGATAAACATTGTTTATTAGAAATAAAACATTGTTTACCTGGACTAATTACATGTAAATTATGGTGAATGTATGCATTTTATTTGGTCCTTGTAAGCGCTAGTACTATTATTATCTGATGGGGGGGTTCTAATGTTTGATGGTTCTAATATCTGATGGTTCTGTTGTCTGATGGTCCCATTATCTGGAATACACTGTACAGATTTGTATTTCTTTTATTAAGTAATGACTTGAAATATTTTATCATAAGTATTATTATGATTATTATATATGTCCATCATTTGTATCATGTTGACTGCTGATAATAACTTTGTTTCTAAAGTCTGCCTTCCAATCCTTTTTTTGTTATTTTCAGGTTGTTGTATCAGAAGTAATATTTGTTAATGGTTATATTAGAAGTAATGTTAAGTAATGATTGTATCAGGACAGGATAAAGTATGTGGACAAATACTGATGTTTATTTTCATGAATTAGGAAACAGGTGTAGATGTTTTTGCAGGTGTGGATCATATTGTCAAATTCTGCCAGCAAAAAAAAAAAAAAAAAGATGATTTTGGTGAAGTAAGGACATGTTGAAGTTAAACAGAAAAACTTCAATGTTGATAGAACATGATATAGAGAGACAGCAGCACATTATACAGATATCAGAATAAGCAGTGAAATGTTTGTATTTACTTGAGTTACTGTCCAGACAGTCAAACATTTGCTTGAGTTACTGTCCAGACAGTCAAAAATTTATTTGAGTTACTGTCCAGACAGTCAAACATTTGCTTGAGTTACTGTCCAGACAGTCAAACATTTGCTTGAGTTACTGTCCAGACAGTCAAACATTTGCTTGAGTTACTGTCCAGACAGTCAAACATTTGCTTGCTGATATGTTGTTTGTCAGTATCTTAGACATGTACTTCTTGCATCACTGGTAATGAATGAGTGGGGCAGCTCATTGTGTGTCTAGGTCAAACATCCAGACAGCTTATTCTGTCTAGGTCAGACATCCAGACAGCTTATTGTGTGTCTAGGTCAAACATCCAGACAGCTTATTGTGTGTCTAGGTCAAACATCCAGACAGCTTATTGTGTGTCTAGGTCAAACATCCAGACAGCTTATTCTGTGTCTAGGTCAAACATCCAGACAGCTTATTGTGTGTCTAGGTCAAACATCCAGACAGCTTATTCTGTGTCTAGGTCAAACATCCAGACAGCTTATTGTGTGTCTAGGTCAGACATAAGTCTGGTAAATTATTTTATATTATTTTATAGCCTTAGCCTCTTATAACCTTCCTCTGTGCTGTTCTCTGAGAGAATATGCTGTTACCAGAGAGAGAGAGAGAGAGAGAGAGTCTGTGTCTACAGGTAGCTCTTGGTACTCGGGAGAATCTGTGAGAACATTGCTTTATTTTATCTTCTGATGTTGGTACAGCCAGGTAAAGTATACAGAGCTTCTGTCACCATCACCTCCACTACTGAACTGTTGTATATCACATCTGGCCAAATCAAAATTTGCCTATACTTTGTTTCTTGGGTGTTCAGGTTATTTGCTGTGTCAACTTTTGTGTATCATACCACAACTCTGACATTTTATCATGTTATTTTTCTTCCTCATTCTAATCACCTGTTTGATTAACAAACTTTTGTTCTCTTCACTGATTGGTTACGTGGAAGGCATGTTTTCTTTATTCTGATTGTCTGTTTGATTGACAAACTTTTGTCTTTTTCATCGATTGGTTATATGGAAGGCATGTTTGATTTAGTTGTATTAGATGCATGTTTTCTTCATTCTTATTGGCTGTTTGATTGACAGACTTTTGTTCTCTTCACTGATTGGTCATATGGAAGTCAGGTTTTCTTCAGTGTGACAAGTTGATTGCAAGATTTACTTTATGTCATTATTTCATAGTATGTCATTGGTTTTTTTTCATATTACCTTTTACAGATTTTTCAAAATATTAAACAGAAGTAGTTTTTTGTTGTAAAAAAAGTGGATTTGACAAAATGTTAAATAGTTTTTTTTTGTCAAAAAAGTGGATTTGACAAAATGTTAAATAGTTTTTTGTTGTCAAAAAAGCAGACTTGACAAAATGTTAAAGTTTTTTGTCAGAAAAGTGGACTTGAGAAAATTTTCAATAGTTTTTTTTTTGTTGTCACAAAAGTGGACTTGACATTGTGGTGGCAAGATGTTTGTTGACTGGTTCTGAAGTTTAGCTCCTTCTCCAAGCATGCCCTGCCTTAGCAAACATTCAGACATACTTCTTCCATCCAGATCTCACAGCTGCCGTCCAGCCATGGGCTACAATCTTCTCATGCCTTGTTTATTTCTTCAGATTTCAGCATATGATGTTGTTTTTTTGTTGTGGTTTGAGCATATGATGTTGTTTGTTTGTTGTGGTTTGAGCATATGATGTTGTTTGTTTGTTGTGGTTTGAGCATATGATGTTGACATGTATATCTGTCTGGATTTGTGGAGGACTGTTGTCATGATTTATGTTTGGTGGAAGACTAGTTGTGTGGTAGTGTCTTGAAGTGATGCCAATTGTTGCTCATTTTTGTGGCAGCCTGTTGGTGTATTGTGACCATAGTTTGAGAAGCAGAAGTTTTTATATTTGTCTGAGTTGTGAAGACTGAAGTTTCTGGATGGATGTGTTGTTGTGTGCTGATCTAGCATAGATAGAGAGATATTAGCCAACATTTGCCTTACACTGAAACACTGGCAGCCTGAGAAGCTTGTGTGACCTCATCATCTGACATTCTTTCTTCTTCTTCTTTGTGTGTTAGCATGTTTTTACCTCATAACATGATTTTCTCACATTTGTAACACAAATCTTATAACTTTTTGTTACAAAACTGGACTTGAGAAAATTTTCAATAGTTTTTTTTTTGTTGTCACAAAAGTGGACTTGACATTGTGGTGGCAAGATGTTTGTTGACTGGTTCTGAAGTTTAGCTCCTTCTCCAAGCATGCCCTGCCTTAGCAAACATTCAGACATACTTCTTCCATCCAGATCTCACAGCTGCCGTCCAGCCATGGGCTACAATCTTCTCATGCCTTGTTTATTTCTTCAGATTTCAGCATATGATGTTGTTTTTTTGTTGTGGTTTGAGCATATGATGTTGTTTGTTTGTTGTGGTTTGAGCATATGATGTTGTTTGTTTGTTGTGGTTTGAGCATATGATGTTGACATGTATATCTGTCTGGATTTGTGGAGGACTGTTGTCATGATTTATGTTTGGTGGAAGACTAGTTGTGTGGTAGTGTCTTGAAGTGATGCCAATTGTTGCTCATTTTTGTGGCAGCCTGTTGGTGTATTGTGACCATAGTTTGAGAAGCAGAAGTTTTTATATTTGTCTGAGTTGTGAAGACTGAAGTTTCTGGATGGATGTGTTGTTGTGTGCTGATCTAGCATAGATAGAGAGATATTAGCCAACATTTGCCTTACACTGAAACACTGGCAGCCTGAGAAGCTTGTGTGACCTCATCATCTGACATTCTTTCTTCTTCTTCTTTGTGTGTTAGCATGTTTTTACCTCATAACATGATTTTCTCACATTTGTAACACAAATCTTATAACTTTTTGTTACAAAACTGCCTATATGAGACGTAACAAATGAGTCAATTTATGCTGGCACAGTTTGTATGGAAGCTGCAGGGGCCATGTTGATAGCACTCTAGAATCTGATTTGGGCAATATAGATGTTTGTGTAGGTTCTAACTTTAACAGTACAGACATTTGTGTAGGTTCTAACTTTAACAGTACAGACATTTGTGTAGGTTCTAACTTTAACAGTACAGACATTTGTGTAGGTTCTAACTTTGACAGTACAGACATTGGTGTAGGTTCTAACTTTGACAGTACAGACATTGGTGTAGGTTTTAACTTAGAAATATTGGCACTGGTACGTGGTCTGGCTTGGATATATTTTGTTATTTCTGGTTGGTTTTGAAACTACAATTCAATCATTTCATGTCATCTATGATGTTCTGTAGATGTGACTAGATCCATATATGTGGGTGTACACATGCAGACCCTTCAGTAGATTGTGGGTATAGATATCCTGACCTTCAGTAGATTGTGGGTACAGACATCTTGACCCTCAGTAGATTGTAGACGGAGACATCCAGACCTTCAGTAGATTGTAGATGGAGACATCCAAACCTTCAATAGATTGTAGACGGAGACATCCAGACCTTCAGTAGATTGTAGACGGAGACATCCAGACCTTCAGTAGATTGGAGATGTAGACATCCAGACCTTCAGTAGATTGGAGATGTAGACATCCAGACCTTCAGTAGATTGTAGATGGAGACATCCAGACCTTCAGTAGATTGTAGATGGAGACATCCAGACCTTCAATAGATTGTAGACGGAGACATCCAGACCTTCAGTAGATTGTAGATAGAGACATCCAGGCCTTCAGTAGATTGTAGATAGAGACATCCAGACCTTCAGTAGAATGTGAGACCAGACAAACTGGCTAGCCTTGGACAGAGATGTGGGTGAAGCTTGGTGTGTGTCAGAGATGTGTGTGAAGCTTGGTGTATATCAGAGATGTGTGTGAAGCTAGGTGTATGAAAGAGATGTGGGTGAAGCTAGGTGTATGAAAGAGATGTGTGTGAAGCTAGGTGTATGTCAGAGATGTGTGTGAAGCTAGGTGTGTGTCAGAGATGTGTGTGAAACTTGGTGTATATCAGAGATGTGTGTGAAGCTTGGTGTATATCAGAGATGTGTGTGAAGCTAGGTGTATGAAAGAGATGTGGGTGAAGCTAGGTGTATGTCAGAGATGTGTGTGAAGCTAGGTGTATGTCAGAGATGTGTGTGAAGCTAGGTGTGTGTCAGAGATGTGTGTGAAGCTAGGTGTATGTCAGAGATGTGGGTGAAGCTAGGTGTATGTCAGAGATGTGGGTGAAGCTAGGTGTATGTCAGAGATGTGGGTGAAGCTAGGTGTGTGTCAGAGATGTGGGTGAAGCTAGGTGTATGTCAGAGATGTGGGTGAAGCTAGGTGTATGTCAGAGACCTGAAGCCCATCATTCTGAGAGTGAGTGGGTAGTGAAAGTGTTATCAAATGTGGGTATGTTGATTGTTGTATTGTCATTACTAACAGCATTACTTCATCTCATCATAAGTTGTTTTCTCATTGCTATCATTATTCATTCTCTTAAACATATATGAGAAATAAAGAAATGTACTTAAGTTTTATATGTGCAGTTTGTTTTGTCTTTGTATGCTGTGAAGATTCAACAAAATATTAGCCTGTGAGACAGTGGATTGTACCTTAAATTTTCCTCATATAAGGAGCATGCATTCATAGCTTGACTTGTTCAAATTTCTACATACATTCAGAGCTTGACTTGTTCAAATTTCTACATACAAGGAGCATACATTCAAAGCTTGACTTGTTCAAATTTCCACATACATTCAAAGCTTGACTTGTTCAAATTTCCACATACATTCAGAGCTTGACTTGATCAAATTTCTACATACAAGGAGCATACATTCATAGCTTGACGTGTTCAAATTTCCACATACATTCAAAGCTTGACTTGTTCAAATTTCCACATACATTCATGCTTGACTTGTTCAAATTTCTACATACAAGGAGCATACATTCAAAGCTTGACATGTTCAAATTTCCACATACATTCAGAGCTTGACTTGTTCAAATTTCTACATACAAAGAGCATACATTCAGAGCTTGACTTGTTCAAATTTCTACATACAAGGAGCATACATTCAGAGCTTGACTTGTTCAAATTTCTACATACATTCAGAGCTTGACTTGTTCAAATTTCTACATATAAGGAGCATACATTCAGAGCTTGACTTGTTCAAATTTCCACATACATTCATAGCTTGACTTGTTCAAATTTCTGCATACATTCAGAGCTTGACTTGTTCAAATTTCTACATACATTCAGAGCTTGACTTGTTCAAATTTCTACATACAAGGAGCATACATTCAGAGCTTGACTTGTTCAAATTTCTACATACAAGGAGCGAACTGCTCTGTGATAATGTGGACAGAAATGAGGAGAAGTATTAGAAAAGTACCAGAAAAAGTGCTGCTGTCAACATGCAAATTTGATGATGAAAGAATTTCCAAATGACCTGATGAGTAACGAGCATGATCTCAGGACAGCCTGGAAACATGTCTCAACATGGCGTCTGCAAAGCAGGATCCACTGGGTTCTCAGCACCATTCTATCTTCTGCTCTTCTGTGTGTAGAATGTAAAACTTGTTGCCTATCTCTCTGTACAATTCCACTATTGTTCACTGGAATAATGTTCTTTCTGTTTACAACAAGTGTTGACTTTATCAGTTACTGTTAATATTTTATCTCATTTAATCTACGACAATTCTACATTGTTTTGGATCTGTTTTGTTACTCACTTCACAGACTTACTTGCTCCCAGGTTCATTCTCTCTCAGTGGAAATAGTAATACAGAAGCAGCAACTTTACAGTTGAAATGACTGTAATGATGCACGGGTGACGATGAGTCGATGAGCAATATGACGAGGACGACAAAAGCATCAACAAAATCCATGGACACAGGATTGGACATCTCCACGATATATGTGTTCCGGCAGACTTCTGTCACCATCAGATCAACCTAATACACTCTGTTCTACATCTATTTCACTAACTAATCTACGTCTATCTCAGACGATGCACAAAACACAAATGTCCCTCAGTCATATGATTTCTCTCTCACCTGACCTCTTTCCTGTCATACCTTAACCGTGACCTTCGTGCAACCCGAGACAAAGCAGATGGACTCTACTCACAAACAGCTGATTACTTTAGAAGATAACTCATTTTATACACATGTTCCAATTTTCAGATGAGTTATCTGTCTTACATTCTAACATTCAATATACTGCTATATGTTGTTGTCAGTAATGAGTATGATCTCAGGGCAGTCTGGAAACATGTTTCAATATGGCGTCTTACTGGTGAAATAAGCCTGTTGAGGTCATTTGTGGAATTTCCATCCTCTAAGCCCATATGGCCTTCTCCAAGGCAACTCAGATCTGTGGTTGATCAGGAATGTTATGACTTGCTCTACTTAATCTGAGTAAGTTCAGGAATGTTATGACTTGCTCTACTTAATCTGAGTAAGATCAGGAATGTTATGACTTGCTCTAC
Source organism: Achatina immaculata (assembly GCA_009760885.1). Taxonomy (NCBI): domain Eukaryota; kingdom Metazoa; phylum Mollusca; class Gastropoda; order Stylommatophora; family Achatinidae; genus Lissachatina; species Lissachatina immaculata. The sequence goes on along the minus strand of CM019706.1, from coordinate 19,078,611 downwards.
TTAATCTGAGTAAGTTCAGGAATGTAATGACTTGCTCTACTTAATCTGAGTAAGTTCAGGAATGTTATGACTTGCTCTACTTAATCTGAGTAAGATCAGGAATGTTATGACTTGCTCTACTTAATCTGAGTAAGTTCAGGAATGTTATGACTTGCTCTACTTAATCTGAGTAAGTTCAGGAATGTTATGACTTGCTGTACTTAATCTGAATAAGTTCAGGAATGTTATGACTTGCTCTACTTAATCTGAGTAAGATCAAGAATGTTATGACTTGCTCTACTTAACCTGAAGTTGTTCAGGAATGTTATGACTTGCTCTACTTAATCTGAGTAAGTTCAGGAATGTTATGACTTGCTCTACTTAATCTGAGTAAGTTCAGGAATGTTATGACTTGCTCTACTTAACCTGAAGTTGTTCAGGAATGTTATGACTTGCTCTACTTAACCTGTCCAAAGCTTTTTAATTGGATTAAGATCAGGAGAATAAGCAAACAATGGAAGGTACAGGATGTTGTTGACGTCCAATTCTCTACCTACAAGGTTTGCTCTATGGCGGGGTGCACTGTCCTACATGAAAATAAACTCAGGGCAGCTGTCTCATGTGATTGATTGATTGATCTTTTATTTCCAAAGGGTTAAGAATTGGGCACTAAGGCCCGTCTGACATTCTGCCCTTTATCATACAACTTTCACTCTGTTCAAGATATTCTACAAATATTCTGCTCATATAACCAACATAACTAACATTGGAAAAAATAAATTGCCATAAAATAAAGTATAACATTCACATTTCACTCTTATCCATGCACTCAATACAGAAAGTAACGACGTACATAAATATATAAAATATAAATATGGTGGGTAAGTAGGGCTCCGATGACCTCGTCCAAATACTTCTGAACATTCACAGCCCCCATCCTAAAGATGTGCATGTCAGTACGTCCATCTGCCCAGATACCGGCCCAGACATCAAACTACGTCTCCCCTCCCCCCCCCCCCCCCCCCCCCCCGCCTTTCCGATTCTGTTATGTTTTACAAAGACACAGCCAGCAAACCTCTCTCACTGAACATAGCGCTGCTGATTTTCAGTTCACATTGTGGGTTCTTGCCCAGTTCAGTGTAAGTAGATGGAGGTGTATGGTTCAGTTTTACAAAAAAAGATAGAAAGAACGAGGAAAGTGGGCGGACACAAGAATGGCAGAAAATAAGACGAGTACGTACACATGAAGAACACACAACAAGCCTTTTTTCAAGGATCACATAGAAAAATAACACAACAGATAAAAACACGGAAAATAGATTTTAAAAAATAGACTTAACTTTTTTCTGGGTCTGTTAGTAAGAAAGACGGACAGAAAATGCGCTCAGACAGACGTAGTAGAACAAAGTGAAAGCGCCTGCCTGAGAAATGATGTAAAGGGAGGATCCCACAGGGTACCATAAGTCGATGAGCAATATGACGAGGACGACAAAAGCATCAACAAAATCCATGGACACAGGATTGGACATCTCCACGATATATGTGTTCCGGCAGACTTCTGTCACCATCAGATCAACCTAATACACTCTGTTCTACATCTATTTCACTAACTAATCTACGTCTATCTCAGACGATGCACAAAACACAAATGTCCCTCAGTCATATGATTTCTCTCTCACCTGACCTCTTTCCTGTCATACCTTAACCGTGACCTTCGTGCAACCCGAGACAAAGCAGATGGACTCTACTCACAAACAGCTGATTACTTTAGAAGATAACTCATTTTATACACATGTTCCAATTTTCAGATGAGTTATCTGTCTTACATTCTAACATTCAATATACTGCTATATGTTGTTGTCAGTAATGAGTATGATCTCAGGGCAGTCTGGAAACATGTTTCAATATGGCGTCTTACTGGTGAAATAAGCCTGTTGAGGTCATTTGTGGAATTTCCATCCTCTAAGCCCATATGGCCTTCTCCAAGGCAACTCAGATCTGTGGTTGATCAGGAATGTTATGACTTGCTCTACTTAATCTGAGTAAGTTCAGGAATGTTATGACTTGCTCTACTTAATCTGAGTAAGATCAGGAATGTTATGACTTGCTCTACTTAATCTGAGTAAGTTCAGGAATGTAATGACTTGCTCTACTTAATCTGAGTAAGTTCAGGAATGTTATGACTTGCTCTACTTAATCTGAGTAAGATCAGGAATGTTATGACTTGCTCTACTTAATCTGAGTAAGTTCAGGAATGTTATGACTTGCTCTACTTAATCTGAGTAAGTTCAGGAATGTTATGACTTGCTGTACTTAATCTGAATAAGTTCAGGAATGTTATGACTTGCTCTACTTAATCTGAGTAAGATCAAGAATGTTATGACTTGCTCTACTTAACCTGAAGTTGTTCAGGAATGTTATGACTTGCTCTACTTAATCTGAGTAAGTTCAGGAATGTTATGACTTGCTCTACTTAATCTGAGTAAGTTCAGGAATGTTATGACTTGCTCTACTTAACCTGAAGTTGTTCAGGAATGTTATGACTTGCTCTACTTAACCTGTCCAAAGCTTTTTAATTGGATTAAGATCAGGAGAATAAGCAAACAATGGAAGGTACAGGATGTTGTTGACGTCCAATTCTCTACCTACAAGGTTTGCTCTATGGCGGGGTGCACTGTCCTACATGAAAATAAACTCAGGGCAGCTGTCTCATGTGATTGATTGATTGATCTTTTATTTCCAAAGGGTTAAGAATTGGGCACTAAGGCCCGTCTGACATTCTGCCCTTTATCATACAACTTTCACTCTGTTCAAGATATTCTACAAATATTCTGCTCATATAACCAACATAACTAACATTGGAAAAAATAAATTGCCATAAAATAAAGTATAACATTCACATTTCACTCTTATCCATGCACTCAATACAGAAAGTAACGACGTACATAAATATATAAAATATAAATATGGTGGGTAAGTAGGGCTCCGATGACCTCGTCCAAATACTTCTGAACATTCACAGCCCCCATCCTAAAGATGTGCATGTCAGTACGTCCATCTGCCCAGATACCGGCCCAGACATCAAACTACGTCTCCCCTCCCCCCCCCCCCCCCCCCCCCCCGCCTTTCCGATTCTGTTATGTTTTACAAAGACACAGCCAGCAAACCTCTCTCACTGAACATAGCGCTGCTGATTTTCAGTTCACATTGTGGGTTCTTGCCCAGTTCAGTGTAAGTAGATGGAGGTGTATGGTTCAGTTTTACAAAAAAAGATAGAAAGAACGAGGAAAGTGGGCGGACACAAGAATGGCAGAAAATAAGACGAGTACGTACACATGAAGAACACACAACAAGCCTTTTTTCAAGGATCACATAGAAAAATAACACAACAGATAAAAACACGGAAAATAGATTTTAAAAAATAGACTTAACTTTTTTCTGGGTCTGTTAGTAAGAAAGACGGACAGAAAATGCGCTCAGACAGACGTAGTAGAACAAAGTGAAAGCGCCTGCCTGAGAAATGATGTAAAGGGAGGATCCCACAGGGTACCATAAGGTAAACAACATCGAGTTAAGCCACTGATGGCCCCGGCTTGCCCCCCACCTGTGGCCTACACAAAACCGCGCAGATGATAAAAGTGAGAAGACAATGTGGGGAGGGGTGGAAGGAGAAAAGTTCAGAAGAAAAGAGTACACTGGGAGGACACGACTGCTTGCCAAGCATGCCAGACAAAGGAGCTAACACTGAGAACACAAGACTGCTTGCTAAGCATGCCAGACAAGGGAGCTAACACTGAGAGGACAAGACTGCTTGCCAAGCATGCCAGACAAGGGAGCTAACACTGAGAGGACAAGACTGCTTGCCAAGCATGCCAGACAAGGGATCTAACACTGAGAGGACACGACTGCTTGCCAAGCATGCCAGACAAGGGATCTAACACTGAGAACACACGACTGCTTGCCAAGCATGCCAGACAAGGGATCTAACACTGAGAGGACACGACTGCTTGCCAAGCATGCCAGACAAGGGATCTAACACTGAGAACACACGACTGCTTGCCAAGCATGCCAGACAAGGGATCTAACACTGAGAACACACGACTGCTTGCCAAGCATGCCAGACAAGGGAGCTAACACTGAGAACACAAGACTGCTTGCTAAGCATGCTAGACAAGGGATCTAACACTGAGAACACAAGACTGCTTGCTAAGCATGCTAGACAAGGGAGTTAACACTGAGAACACAAGACTGCTTGCTAAGCATGCTAGACAAGGGATCTAACACTGAGAACACAAGACTGCTTGCTAAGCATGCTAGACAAGGGAGTTAACACTGAGAACACAAGACTGCTTGCTAAGCATGCTAGACAAGGGAGCTAACACTGAGAACACAAGACTGCTTGCTAAGCATGCCAGACAAAGGAGTTAACACTGAGAGGACAAGACTGCTTGCTAAGCATGCCAGACAAGGGAGCTAACACTGAGAGGACACGACTGCTTGCTAAGCATGCCAGACAAAGGAGCTAACACTGAGAGGACAAGACTGCTTGCTAAGCATGCCAGACAAAGGAGCTAACACTGAGAGGACATGACTGCTTGCTAAGCATGCCAGACAAGGGAGCTAACACTGAGAGGACACGACTGCTTGCCAAGCATGCTAGACAAGGGAGCTAACACTGAGAGGACACGACTGCTTGCCAAGCATGCTAGACAAGGGAGCTAACACTGAGAGGACACGACTGCTTGCTAAGTATGCTAGACAAGGGAGCTAACACTGAGAGGACACGACTGCTTGCTAAGCATGCTAGACAAGGGAGCTAACACTGAGAGGACACGACTGCTTACTAAGCATGCTAGACAAGGGAGCTAACACTGAGAGGACACGACTGCTTACTAAGTATGCTAGACAAGGGAGCTAACACTGAGAAGACAAGATTGCTTGCTAAGCATGCCAGACAGGGGAGCTAACGCTGAGAGGACAAGACTGCATGCTAAGCATGCTAGACAAGGGAGCTAACACTGAGAGGACAAGATTGCTTGCTAAGCATGCCAGACAAGGGAGCTAACGCTGAGAGGACAAGATTGCTTGCTAAGCATGCCAGACAAGGGAGCTAACGCTGAGAGGACAAGACTGCATGCTAAGCATGCTAGACAAGGGACCCAACAAAGCCTACTATGGGCTAGAAGAAGGACAGAAAGGGCTGGAAAATAAGACATAGATCACGTCTGGCAAGAATGGGAACGTGCAGTGAAGTGAGTGGGATTAAGACAAGAAAGTTGGGCATGTGTAGCGGAAGTAGAAAGACAGGGTGGAAATGTAGTTTAAATGAGATTGTTTATACAGTTCTGTAGATTACATGATATTGTTGAAATAATTCTGTAGATTGCGTGAGATTGTTTATACAGTTCTGTAGATTACACGAGATTGTTTAAATAGTTCTATAGATTACATGAGATTGTTTAAACAGTTCTGTAGATTACATGAGGTGGTGTATATTGTTCCGTAGATTACATGAGGTGCCATATATAGTTCCGTAGATTACATAAGATGGCATTTATAGTTCTGTAGATTACATGAGGTGGCGTTTATTGTTCTGTTGATTACATGAGTTAGTGGTTTATAATTCTGAGATTACATAATGTGGCATTTATTGTTCTGTAGATTACATGAGGTGGTGTTCATGGTTCTGAGATTACATGAGATTGTTTATATAGTTCTGTAGATTACCTGAGGTGGTGTTTATAGTTCTGAGATTACATGAGGTGGCGTTTATAGTTCTGTAGATTACCTGAGGTGGTGTTTATAGTTCTGAGATTACATGAGGTTTCGTTTATAGTTCTGAGATTACATGAGGTGGTGTTTATAGTTAAGAGATTACATGAGGTGTCGTTTTTAGTTCTGAGATTACATGAGGTGGCGTTTATAGTTCTGAGATTACATGAGGTGGCGTTTATAGTTCTGAGATTACATGAGATGGCGTATATAATTCTGAAAAGTAAGACTTTTAAATATGGCAATTAACCCTCCCCCTCCCTTTCCCCCCTCTCCCCGGGCTAAAAATGGTTTTGAAAATATAGGGTGTGTCTTATGGGACGGCAAGACGGCAGTTATATCAACATTCCCCTACCTCACAACAATAATAGCATCACACCAAGATATCATAACCATTCACATAATCCTCGTGATGAGGGACACAAAATATGCCCAGATATATCCGCTTCCATCATACACGGAGGAGTCCAACAAACTCAGTTTAATTTGTCATCTATTTCTCGTGTTTGTATCTGCTTTATTGTTCTGGATGTGACCATTAAAAAAAGCTTTTGCTGAAATATTGGATTGTTGTATGTTAAGTTCCGCAAAGGACATTCATTTATATGTGCTCATCTTACATTCTGCCATTCTTATTTCTGCACACTTTCCTCACTCTTTCTATCTTTTTTTTTTCCCTAAAACTGAACCATTCACCCCCTGTCCCTTCATTACTAGAACCAGTTTTACCGCAGTCGTCTTTTCTCTTATCTTACAATATCTTACTGCACCACTGTAACAAGTCTGAACAGATGCAAGCGGAAATGTGCAACACAAAGCTCACACTCTTCGACGTCAATATTCGCGCACCGACTGAGTCTGCTAGTGACCTCGTGAGTAAATAAAGAAACAGGATGCAATCAATATCTCAGTGATATCAAGATTATGTGAATGGTTATGATATCTTGGTGTGATGCTATTATTGTTGTGAGGTAGGAAAATGCTGACATAACTGCTGTCTTGCCGTTCCATAAGACACGCCCTACATTTTCAAAACCATTTTTAGCCAGGGGAAAGGGGTAGGGGGAGGGTTAATCGCCATATTTAAAAGTCCTAATCTTCAGAATTATATATACACCAGCTCGTGTAATCTACAAAACTATAAACGCCACCTCATGTAATCTAAAGAACTATATAAATGATCTCATGTAATCGTCAAAACCATATACATGATCACATGTAACTGCCAGAACTATATGCATCATCTCGTGTAATCGTCACAACTATATACATCATCTCATGTAATATACAAAACTGTGTAAATGATCTCATGTAAACAATCTCATGCAATCTACAGAATTATATGAACACTCTAATATAAACAATCTCATGTAATGTACAGAAATATATAAACAATCTCATGTAATCTACAGAACTATGTAAACAATCTCATGTAATCTACAGAACTGTGTAAACAATCTCATGTAATCTACAGAATCATATAAACAATAACATATAATCTACAGAACTATAGAATCAATAATCTACAAAACTATATAAACAATCTCATGTAATCTACAGAACCATATAAACAATCTCATGTAATCTACAGAACCATATAAACAATATCATGTAATCTACAGAATTGTGTAAAAAATCTCATGTAATCTACGGAACTATATAAACAATCTCATGTAATCTACAGAACTATATAAACAATCTCATGTAATCTACAGAACTGTATAAACAATCTCATGTAATCTACAGAACTGTATAAACAATTTCATGTAATCTACAGAACTGTATAACAGAACTATATAAACAAAAATCTACAGAACTATATAAACGATCTCATGTAATCTACAGAACCGTATAAACAATCTCATGTTATCTACAGAACTATATAAACGATCTCATGTAATCTACAGAACCGTATAAACAATCTCATGTTATCTACAGAACTATATAAACAATCTCATGTAATCTACAGAACTATATAAACAATCTCATGTAATCTACAGAACTATATAAACAAAAATCTACAGAACTATATAAACAATCTCATGTAATCTACAGAACTATATAAACAATCTCATGTAATCTACAGAACTATATAAACAAAAATCTACAGAACTGTATAAACAATCTCATGTAATCTACAGAACTGTATAAACAATCTCATGTAATCTACAGAACTGTATAACAGAACTATATAAACAAAAATCTACAGAACTATATAAACGATCTCATGTAATCTACAGAACCGTATAAACAATCTCATGTTATCTACAGAACTATATAAACAATCTCATGTAATCTACAGAACTATTTAAACAATCTCATGTAGTCTACAGAACTATATAAACAATCTCATGTAATCTACAGAACTATATAAACAATCTCATGTAATCTACAGAACTATATAAACAATCTCATGTAATCTACAGAACTATATAAACAATCTCATTTAATCTACAGAACTATATAAACAATCTCATGTAATCTACAGAACTATATAAACAATCTCATGTAATCTACAGAACTGTGTAAACAATCTCATGTAATCTACGGAACTATATAAACAATCTCATGTAATCTACAGAACTATATAAACAATCTCATGTAATCTACAGAACTATATAAACAGTCTCACGTAATCTACAGAACTATATAAACAATCTCATGTAATCTACAGAACTATATAAACAATCTCATGTAATCTACAGAACTATATAAACAATCTCATGTAATCTACAGAACTATATAAACAATCTCATGTAATCTACAGAACTATATAAACAGTCTCACGTAATCTACAGAACTATATAAACAATCTCATGTAATCTACAGAACTATATAAACAATCTCATGTAATCTACAGAACTATATAAACAATCTCATGTAATCTACTCTACAGTCAGACCATTCACTTGTGTTCAGCACGTTGGGCAGCCCCCTCTTGTGTACTCAGTTACGCTGAGAGTGAAAGTAGTGTTATCTGTGTTACTTTCCTTAACCACGTGTTAGTCACAGAAACCATGTAAAATATACTGAACTTCGAATAGCTGTGTCCACCGACATACAGATAACCGGACCAGTTTCTGCAGCTCTCAACGAAGACAGCTTGTGTGTGCAGTCATTCGTCCACAGTCACTTTACATACCGTCAAGAACTGCGTGTCGTACATTTTACACGTTACACCATTCCCGTGCCGTTAAACGTCACATAGGGCTCACATAGTTGTTTGCCAAGTTTTCCTGTTCTCAGCGAGTCTTTCAACCTCATCAAGGGAATTTATGCCCACTAAACTGGCCTCTCTTAACAATGTCCTCTTTAGAGTTTCACGCGGTCGACCTCTTTTTCTTCGGCCTGTTGTGCTCCACTTGATGGCTTGTTTTTGTATTCTCTGATCATTTCTTCTCATCAAGTGACCAACATATGTCCATCTTCTTTTTCTGATCACCCATGAGACAGTTTGGTGTTTGCTCATCTGTCTTATCTCTGCGGTTCTTGAATTCCTTCCAGTTTATACCGAGTATTTTCCTTAGGGATTTATTTTTGAAAGAGTCTAATTTCTTGTCTATTTCTTTAGTTGATTTCCAGCTTTCACATGCATAAATGAGGGTGGATATCACATTTGATTTGAATAATCTTAACTTGGTTTTTGTGCTTATAACGTTCGAATTCTGTATGTTCTCAAGATTTTTCAAGGACAATGCTGCTGTTGCAATTCTAACTTCCTTCCCGGTGTCACCATCCTGGTCTATGTAGCTGCTAAGGTACGCAAATTGGTTTACTTCATCAACAACTGTTCCTTCTACGTATAATTTTCCTTCTTGATTAATGAAAATAAAAAAACATGTATGTATATATATATATATATATATATATATATATATATATATGAGACTAGAGTACAATGTTGATCACATATACAAACGTGTATATATAAGACTAGAGTACAGTGTTGATTACATATATAAACATGTATATATGAGACTAGCGTACAATGTTTTAATATTTCAGACCTGCTTTGATCACTTCAGGGAACTTGCGTGGATCACGTGTTATGTTGCCGTTTGGCCACGTTACCCTGGACATGGACAAGGGCTAATGTTTGTGTGTATGAAAGTAATGGTTGTCCAGAAATGATAACAGTTAAAAGAACTGGACTGATGATTTATTTAACTTACTTTGGTGAGTTACCCGAAGTTATTTTAGGGAAGTTGTTACATCACTTCACATAATCTGTAACACAGCAAACGTTTTATTATCATATGGATGTTATTTGTGTGATGTCATGTCCCTTATGAAATAAAATAGATTTTATTTTTAAAAACCCAGACGTAAGCCAGTGCTGCATAACTTACTTGTAAACCACTGGTATAGAAGCTATTATGTAAGCCAGTCCTACATAACTTACTTGTAAACCACTGGTATAGAAGCTATTATGTAAGTCATTCCTACATAACTTACTTGTAAACCACTGGTATAGAAGCTATTATGTTAGTCACTCCTACATAACTTACTTGTAAACCACTGGTATATAAGCTATTATGTAAGCCAGTCCTACATAACTTACTTGTAAACCACTGGTATAGAAGCTATTATGTAAGGCAGTGCCTTTTTTCCCTTTTTTAAATATTTAGGTTATGAAGTAGTATTCTTTTCTGTGAATGCTACACTGCACTATTTAAAACAGTTACTGGGTTAACTGCGTTACCAAGACACAGAAATGTTACATAGATTTGTACACCGTGTAACTATATACTAACAACACAGGCCAAGAATAACAAGACACAGAAATGTTACATAGATTTGTACACCGTGTAACTATATACTAACAACAACACAGGCCAAGAATAACAAGACACAGAAATGTTACATAGATATGTACACAGTGTAACTATATACTAACAACAACACAGGCCAAGAATAACAAGACACAGAAATGTTACATAGATATGTACACCGTGTAACTATATACTAACAACAACACAGGCCAAGAATAACAAGACACAGAAATGTTACATAGTTATGTACACCGTGTAACTATATACTAACAACAACACAGGCCAAGAATAACAAGACCCAGAAATGTTACATAGTTATGTACACCGTGTAACTATATACTAACAACACAGGCCAAGAATAACAAGACACAGAAATGTTACATAGATATGTACACCGTGTAACTATATACTAACAACAACACAGGCCAAGAATAACAAGACACAGAAATGTTACATAGATATGTACACCGTGTAACTATATACTAACAACAACACAGGCCAAGAATAACAAGACACAGAAATGTTACATAGTTATGTACACCGTGTAACTACATACTAACAACAACACAGGCCAAGAATAACAAGACCACTACAGTGTCAGCATCACGATCATGACCAGTCTAACATGACTGACAATTCAACCATGATCAATGACAAATGGCAACACTTAACATTGAGTCCGAGTATCACGGAAGTCAGAAATTGCAATAACATCGAAAAGTTTTAATGGGAAAACAAACGTGTGTATGAATGGTTGCAAAATTGGTTTACTTCATCAACAACTGTTCCTTCTACGTATAATTTTCCTTCTTGATTAATGAAAATAAAAAAACATGTATGTATATATATATATATATATATATATATATATATATATATATGAGACTAGAGTACAATGTTGATCACATATACAAACGTGTATATATAAGACTAGAGTACAGTGTTGATTACATATATAAACATGTATATATGAGACTAGCGTACAATGTTTTAATATTTCAGACCTGCTTTGATCACTTCAGGGAACTTGCGTGGATCACGTGTTATGTTGCCGTTTGGCCACGTTACCCTGGACATGGACAAGGGCTAATGTTTGTGTGTATGAAAGTAATGGTTGTCCAGAAATGATAACAGTTAAAAGAACTGGACTGATGATTTATTTAACTTACTTTGGTGAGTTACCCGAAGTTATTTTAGGGAAGTTGTTACATCACTTCACATAATCTGTAACACAGCAAACGTTTTATTATCATATGGATGTTATTTGTGTGATGTCATGTCCCTTATGAAATAAAATAGATTTTATTTTTAAAAACCCAGACGTAAGCCAGTGCTGCATAACTTACTTGTAAACCACTGGTATAGAAGCTATTATGTAAGCCAGTCCTACATAACTTACTTGTAAACCACTGGTATAGAAGCTATTATGTAAGTCATTCCTACATAACTTACTTGTAAACCACTGGTATAGAAGCTATTATGTTAGTCACTCCTACATAACTTACTTGTAAACCACTGGTATATAAGCTATTATGTAAGCCAGTCCTACATAACTTACTTGTAAACCACTGGTATAGAAGCTATTATGTAAGGCAGTGCCTTTTTTCCCTTTTTTAAATATTTAGGTTATGAAGTAGTATTCTTTTCTGTGAATGCTACACTGCACTATTTAAAACAGTTACTGGGTTAACTGCGTTACCAAGACACAGAAATGTTACATAGATTTGTACACCGTGTAACTATATACTAACAACAACACAGGCCAAGAATAACAAGACACAGAAATGTTACATAGATTTGTACACCGTGTAACTATATACTAACAACAACACAGGCCAAGAATAACAAGACACAGAAATGTTACATAGATATGTACACAGTGTAACTATATACTAACAACAACACAGGCCAAGAATAACAAGACACAGAAATGTTACATAGATATGTACACCGTGTAACTATATACTAACAACAACACAGGCCAAGAATAACAAGACACAGAAATGTTACATAGTTATGTACACCGTGTAACTATATACTAACAACAACACAGGCCAAGAATAACAAGACCCAGAAATGTTACATAGTTATGTACACCGTGTAACTATATACTAACAACAACACAGGCCAAGAATAACAAGACACAGAAATGTTACATAGATATGTACACCGTGTAACTATATACTAACAACAACACAGGCCAAGAATAACAAGACACAGAAATGTTACATAGATATGTACACCGTGTAACTATATACTAACAACAACACAGGCCAAGAATAACAAGACACAGAAATGTTACATAGTTATGTACACCGTGTAACTACATACTAACAACAACACAGGCCAAGAATAACAAGACCACTACAGTGTCAGCATCACGATCATGACCAGTCTAACATGACTGACAATTCAACCATGATCAATGACAAATGGCAACACTTAACATTGAGTCCGAGTATCACGGAAGTCAGAAATTGCAATAACATCGAAAAGTTTTAATGGGAAAACAAACGTGTGTATGAATGGTTGCAAAATGGAGTATGGGAATGAAAAATGAGATGCAGAAATGCAAAACATGAACACACACAAACCGTCCGAGCAAGCTGCGTCGTCGTAGGAATCAAAACTAGCGCACTGAAACAATGACAAACATGCTGACCTCCATCATTCCGAAAAATCCATGCACAACCCTCCAACAAGAATCAAACTTTACATTTATAAATTTTACATTTATTCTAAAAAAACCCCCCAAACTTCCCAAAACGCTACATAATGATTCAACCAACACGAACAACCATCAGAGCAACCCGCTCAAAAACAAACAAAAAAACAAACAAAAAACAAAAACAAAGACTTCTTTCTCTCACATCTCAAGCAAAAGTCTCATCACCCGCAAAAGTAACCCCAGACACCCTGACTAAGTGGCCAATGGAAACAAGGAGATTTATTTTGCTCCGTACTTGCAAAATCGCCTAATTAATGGTTAACAGCTTTGACCACAAATAACAAAATAGTTATCCCTCTTCTTAACTGCTGTTATTATTTATCTTCTTTCTTGGTACAATTATTTGTTTGTCAAACTTACTTTCTCCTGTCTCTAAGTCCCACAGTCTCTCACAAACAAAGTTCTCCATACTTACTTTCTCCTGTCTCTAAGTCGTACAGTCTCTCACAAACAAAGTTCTCCATACTTACTTTCTCCTGTCTCTAAGTCGTACAGTCTCTCACAAACAAAGTTCTCCACACTTACTCTCTCCTGTCTCTAAGTCATACAGTCTCTCACAAACAAAGTTCTCCACACTTACTCTCTCCTGTCTCTAAGTCATACAGTCTCTCACAAACAAAGTTCTCCACACTTACTCTTTCTTGTCTCTAAGTCGTACAGTCTCTCACAAACAAAGTTCTCCACACTTACTCTCTCCTGTCTCTAAGTCGTACAGTCTCTCCCGGCCAAACATCTCCACGGACTGTCTCAGGTTTCGTGGCCAAACATCTCCACGGACTGTCTCAGGTTTGGTGACCAAACATCTCCACGGACTGTCTCAGGTTTGGTGGCCAAGCATCTCCACGGACTGTCTCAGGTTTGGTGGCCAAGCATCTCCACGGACCGTCTCAGGTTTCGTGGCTAAACATCTCCACGGACCGTCTCAGGTTTCGTGGCCAAACATCTCCACGGACTGTCTCAGGTTTCGTGGCCAAACATCTCCACGGACTGTCTCAGGTTTCGTGGCCAAACATCTCCACGGACTGTCTCAGGTTTCGTGGCCAAACATCTCCACGGACTGTCTCAGGTTTCGTGGCTAAACATCTCCACGGACCGTCCCAGGTTTCGTGGCTAAACATCTCCACGGACCGTCTCAGGTTTCGTGGCTAAACATCTCCACGGACTGTCTCAGGTTTCGTGGCCAAGGGGACAGAACTTAATAGAAAAAAAATACAAACAGCCACTCAGCGCGTTGCTTGGTAAACTTGTGGGGTTGAACACCCCTCTGTGAACTGTGAACATCCTGTTCAACACCTACTTTTACACGTGATCCATGGCGAACCACGGCTGACCAAGACCTTGACCCGCCTTTCCATCTGTACCCTCGTAGCAGGCTTAGCTTTGCTAATAGGGCAGGGATTACCACGGTCATCACAGCATTGCAGTGTGCCAAATAAGCATTGCACAAATAAGCATTGCACAAACAAGCATTGCATAAACAAGCATTGCACAAACAAGCATTGCACAAACAAGCATTGCACAAACAAGCATTGCACAACCCCTCATTTTTATCTCCACACACGGGCTGGAGAGATGGCAGCGGTACCTGCTCTCAGACTAACACAGTCGTACCTCTACATCTTCACTTCATCAACTGCAAAGAACATCAGTCTGCAGTTCCGAGGAGATAGAAGAAGAAGAAGAAATATTGATTTTCTTGATGTCTCCCCTATTGTAGGTACTATTTAGACCTTCCACTGATATAGAATGTTTAGAAACTGTTGAACATACGTTTTAAATGTCCATACTTATAGTTTTAACTAGCACATGCTGCTGATGTAGCTAAGAATTAATTTATGTCTGACCATTTGTTTCTGTACAGTTTGCTGCAGACACACGGTGTGTGTACATGTGACCTTGACCTCCAGTAAAAGTGTGCTTGGAAAGACTATGAAGATAATCTGTGCAGCAGTTTTTACAGACAAGGAAGAAGGGAGAGAACTGAGAATCAGCAACAGACAAGGAAATATCACTTTCCAGTGGACAGACAAAGCCACAAAACCAGGCTATCGGGAAAGTAATTTGGACAGCAGGTACTCCGTTGAGATTGAGAACATAGCAGGAAACAGAACTGTCATGACAATGAGCATTGCAGATGTTTGGTGTGGAGATGAGGGAACTTATGTGTGTACAGCTGGTCACGTGACCAGCCATAACTCCAGGACTGTCCTCAAGACAGAGAGTAGTCGGGATATTCATCTCAGACTTCAAGGTATCACACACAACAACTTTTTTGTTTTAATTTGATGCAAAAGAATGTGTCTGTGTTTGTTGTTTGTACTTCTTTGCATGTGTTATGGAGTTAGGTGCAATCTGTCATTAATGGATTGAATTTTTGTGGTATCTTTTTCCCTTCATACACATACGGCCACATGTACAGTATAAATCTGGTGTGCCCTGCCTTGCAGGCAGATGTTCTTGTAAGCACTATGATGTCAGTTACCAAATTTTTATAGACAAGCCCACTGCAAGGTGCAAATAATGGATCTCCTATCTTTATCCTTCACAAAGAATACAGTTCACAAGTAATTATCTGGTGAGAGATGGGAGAAATGATGATTGCGGTAAAACTTGTTCAGAGATAAAGGTAGACAAAGGTATGTGCTTCAGTCTGAAGAATGAAGAGGTAGTACTGTGATATGAATGAAAAGGTAGTACTGTGACATGTGTGCATTGCTTCAGGTGACCAAAAGCATAACCTCTGTCTGCCTTTATCACAAGTGACCAAAGCATAACCTTTGTCTGCCTTTATCACAAGTGACCAAAGCTTAACCTTTGTCTGCCTTTATCACAAGTGACCAAAGCTTAACCTTTGTCTGCCTTTATCACAAGTGACCAAAGCTTAACCTTTGTCTGCCTTTATCACAAGTGATCAAAGCATAACCTTTGTCTGCCTTTATCACAAGTGACCAAAGCTTAACCTTTGTCTGCCTTTATCACAAGTGACCAAAGCATAACCTCTGTCTGTCTTTATCACAAGTGGCCAAAGCATAACCTTTGTCTGCCTTTATCACAAGTGGCCAGTATTATGAAGCTCCAAAAAGAGAAATTCCTTATATTATGAAACTCCAAAATAAGAACACCCTTGTATTATGAAACACTAAAATGAGAACACCCTTGTATTATCAAAGTCCAAAATGAGAAGACTCTTATATTATGAAACTCCAAAATGAGAACACACTTATATTATGAAACTCCAAAATGAGAACACACTTATAATATGAAACTCCAAAATGAGAACACTCTTATATTATGAAACATCAGACTGAGAGCACCCAGTCTTTAAATAATCTAAAAGGTTGCATCCACATCTTTAAAACATAAGCTGTGGGAGCGTCATAATCATACGAGAAAATTGTTCTAATGAAGATTAGAATATGAACATAAGCTGTGGGAGCGTCATAATCATACGAGAAAATTGTTCTAATGAAGATTAGAATATGAACATAAGCTGTGGGAGCGTCATAATCATACGAGAAAATTGTTCTAATGAAGGTTAGAATATGAACATAAGCTGTGGGAGCGTCATAATCATACGAGAAAATTGTTCTAGTGAAGATTAGAATATGAACATAAGCTGTGGGAGCGTCATAATCATACGAGAAAATTGTTCTAATGGAGATTAGAATATGAACATAAGCTGTGGGAGCGTCATAATCATACGAGAACATTGTTCTAATGAAGATTAGAATATGAACATAAGCTGTGGGAGCGTCATAATCATACGAGAACATTGTTCTAATGAAGATTAGAATATGAACATAAGCTGTGGGAGCGTCATAATCATACGAGAAAATTGTTCTAATGAAGATTAGAATATGAACATAAACTGTGGGAGCGTCATAATCATGCGAGAAAATTGTTCTAATGAAGATTAGAATATGAACATAATCATACGAGAAAATTGTTCTAATGAAGATTAGAATCAGGATGGTAGAGCAAAAAGCGATGCTGAAATGTAATATCAGAAGTGGAAATGATTGCTGATGTAGTAGGTCAACAGCTAAAATCTGAACTCTAAACTTAATGCTTCACTGTCAGCAGAAGAAGACATTTCCCGCTTTTAAATGTGTCACTGCCAGGGTAAGGAAGATATGCCCAACATCCTGGAAGAGCAGATAAAACAAGGATTTCACCAAAAAATTATGATTCACAGTTATTTTTACCTGCCAAATGAGGACATATAAATGATGACATATAAATGAGGACATATAAATGAGGACACATAAATGAGGACATATAAATGAGGACACATAAATGAGGACACATAAATGAGGACATATAAATGAGGACACATAAATGAGGACATATGAATGAGGACACATAAATGAGGACATATAAATGAGGACACATAAATGAGGACACGGTAACGCTAGCTTTTCTCTGCCTCTGCTCTGCTTTGTTCATAAGACTAAACTTTTCTCACACCTCAATTCTATATTTTGTTTAGTGTACACAAACTAAACTTTTCTCACACCTCAATTCTATATTTTGTTTAGTGTACACAAACTAAACTTTTCTCACACCTCAATTCTATATTTTGTTTAGTGAACACAAACTAAACTTTTCTCACACCTCAGTTCTACATTTTGTTTAGTGTACACAAACTAAACTATTCTCACACCTCAGTCCTATATTTTGTTAACTGCATGCAAACTAAACTTTTTCTCACACTTCAGTCTTACATTTTGTTTCCTGTACACAAACTAAACTTTTTCTCACACCTGAGTCCCATATTTTGTTTACTGTACACAAACTAAACTTTCTCTCACACCTTAGTCCTACATTTTGTTTACTGTACACAAACTAAACTTTCTCTCACACCTCAGTCCTACATTTTGTTTACTGTACACGAACTAAACTTTCTCTCACACTTCAGTCCTACATTTTGTTTACTGTACACGAACTAAACTTTCTCTCACACCTCAGTCCTACATTTTGTTTACTGTACACGAACTAAACTTTCTCTCACACCTCAGTCCTACATTTTGTTTACTGTACACGAACTAAACTTTCTCTCACACCTCAGTCCTGCCTTCACCCCCACAACGCCTGAGTGTCACGCCTAAGTCTCACACAGTAAAGGAACATGGCTGGTTCGACATTGAATGCAGCGCCGTGGTCGGGCATAGCGACGCTGGATGGCTAGAGTGGAAAATATACCGTGAGCAACAAAGAGAGCTCATCTCTCAGGAAGACCCACGAATAATTCTGCATGAAGGTATGATCGATGATACGAAGGTGTGAATGCTGATATGAAGGTATGATCACTGATACAAAGGTATGACTGGTGATATGACGGTATTATCGCTGATATGAAGGTATGATCACTGATACAAAGGTATGACTGGTGATATGACGGTATTATCGCTGATATGAAGGTATGATCACTGATACAAAGGTATGACTGGTGATATGACGGTATTATCGCTGATATGAAGGTATGATCACTGATACAAAGGTATGACTGGTGATATGACGGTATTATCGCTGATATGAAGGTATGATCACTGATACAAAGGTATGACTGGTGATATGACGGTATTATCGCTGATATGAAGGTATGATCACTGATACAAAGGTATGACTGGTGATATGACGGTATGATCGCTGATAAGAAGGTATGACCTCTGATATGAAGATGTGACCTCTGGTTTGAAGGTATGACCGCTGATATGAAGGTATGACCGCTGATATGAAGGTATGACCGCTGGTCTGTTTGTCTTAAAATGGCTGCAGTTTGAGAATAGTTTACTGGTAAGTTGTCTAGTTTGTATCTCCAGGTCCCACCACTTCCCCCCCCCCAGTGATGTGCCCACAGCTTGACACGGCAGACACACGCAGGAAAACAACAGTTCTCAATGATCAGAACTATGTGCTTAATAGCACTTTCATCATCATCATCATCATCATCATGCAGAGAAATGCTGATGTTCATGTACGATCCTTGATATTTTCCATCCGCTCAGTTGGTGACTTTTTATTGTGCCATAATGTTAGACCGCCCATGATTTTCTTTCTTTGTCTTCTCCTGCTCTCTTGTCATTTATCTTTCCTGTGGTTATACTCTTTTCAAGTTTTCCCCTTATCATTATGTGTACAGTGAAAGATGACACCATTTTCTTATGGATTTACATAGATTCCTTATTTCCTTTGGTTTTCTGAAACAGTCCTCATTTGTCGTCTTTGTTGTTCATTGTGTAAACTTGAAGTAGTGTTATCTTAGCATTTGTGTAAGCAAGTACATCTCTGCTGCCTGTACTGATCTTTATATTGTATCTTGTTTACTGTCTGTGACTTACATCCACACAGTAAGATCGATGCTGCCTGACATTCATTCATTCATTTGCATGTCCCTTGCGGAACTTTGCCTCCCTAACAGCTCTCCTGTAGACCTCTCGGTTGTGAGCAAGATGGCCTGCTGCTGATGCATCAATTTTCAGATCATCAGCGATGTCTTGCAGCCATCTTCGCCTTGGTCTTCCTCTCTTTCTTTTTCCCATTATGTACCCTTCCAAGACGGTCTTCTCCAGATTATCATGATGTTTAATGTGTCCAAAATATTTAAGTTTTCTCTCTATAATCCTCTTTACTAGCCAGCCTTCTTCAATATTAAGTTCTTGTAGTATGGATATATTTGTTCTTTTTTGTGTCCATGATATTTGAAGAACTCTTCTGTAGCATTTACATTCAAAGGCATTTATATGTTTCTCAGCTGTTTTGTTAAGTGTCCAGGTCTCACAGGCATGTTTCCATGAGAAAGATGCATGCCATTAAAAATCTTATTTGTGTAGTGCTGTCTGTTCCTCTCCACAGATTCTTTAGTTGTTTTACTTTCTGAAGAGCAATAGATGTCCTCCTTTGAATTTCCCTCATTGTATCTCCATTATTAGTTAGTATAAGATTGTTGTAGGAAAACAACAGGTGCTGCCTGTAGTGATCTTTGTAATGTATCTTACTTACTATCTGTTACTTACTTCCACACAATAAGATAGGTGCTGCCTGTAGTGATCTTTACAATGTATCTTACTTACTATCTGTTACTTACTTCCACACAATAAGATAGGTGCTGCCTGTAGTGATCTTTATATTGTATCTTACTTACTATCTGTTACTTACTTCCACACAATAAGATAGGTGCTGCCTGTAGTGATCTTTATATTGTATCTTACTTACTATCTGTTACTTACTTCCACACAGTAAGATAGGTGCTGCCTGTAGTGATCTTTATATTGTATCTTACTTACTATCTGTTACTTACTTCCACACAATAAGATAGGTGCTGCCTGTAGTGATCTTTATATTGTATCTTACTTACTATCTGTTACTTACTTCCACACAGTAAGATAGGTGCTGCCTGTAGTGATCTTTACAATGTATCTTACTTACTATCTGTTACTTACTTCCACACAATAAGATAGACTCAGTAAAAATTTTACCATATTTTTTCCGATGTTCGGTTCAAAGTTCAAAATTCATACTCTGGCTTCATTGCATTCGGGACAACCTCATATATGCCCCCGCCGCATGCCGCAGCATCCATCGAAGAGTTTGTTTGCTAAAAGTTCCTGTCAAATGTTGGTTGTTTACAATGAGTTTTCTGCCACACAGTTCATGTTTCCTGCCAGTACTTTTAATTTGTCCTAGCTCCAGCACTATCTTCACAGCTACATTGTTCTTCCATTCCCGCTCTTCATTTTCCCACAGTCCATCCAGTACAGCCCTAGCAATGTCCCCCTTGTCCACTGTCAGTCTTTCATTTATTTTAGCCTGTCCAGCAAGTCTGTCCGCCACATCACTGCCATGTACTCCCACATCACTGCCATGTACTCCCACATCACTGCCGTGTACTCCCACATCACTGCCATGTACTCCCACATCACTGCCATGTACTCCCGCATCACTGCCATGTACTCCCACATCACTGCCATGTACTCCCACATCACTGCCATGTACTCCCGCATCACTGCCATGTACTCCCACATCACTGCCATGTACTCCCACATCACTGCCGTGTACTCCCACATCACTGCCGTGTACTCCCACATCACTGCCATGTACTCCCACATCACTGCCATGTACTCCCGCATGCCCTGGACAGTAAAGCCACGTTAGACTTGTCCCAGTCGACTGGCTTAACACTTGAGCCACTTCTTTGCCAAGCACATTCTTCTCAGTCTTACAAAGCATACTCTGTGAATCTGTCACAATGACACCATTAACCACAGCATGAGCAACTAAGCATTCCATGCCACCGACACGGTCTTAGTTTCCAGTCACGTGCTTGAAGTGTTGTCTTCACAGACTCCCGAACCCTGGGCCACTACTCTTACATTTCAGTCAGCAACAAAACCCCAACCATTTCTGCTGTCCCGAGTCACTGAGCCATATCCATATATTAGTGTTGGAAGACCCACAGTGATGCTGGAAGACCCACAGTGATGCTGGAAGACCCACAGTGATGCTGGAAGACCCACAGTGATGCTGGGTGAGATCTTGAACCCAAAGTTCAACTGCTCCATGTACCCCGTCTCGACATACACGACCCTTCTGTATAATAACTTTTGTTAGCTGAGGTCGGTCTTGTACCTGTAACCAGTCATCACCTTCAGGCACCTCACCTAGCTGAGGTCGGTCCTGTACCTGTAACCAGTCATCACCTTTAGGCACCTCACCCAGCTGAGGTCGGTCTTGTACCTGTAACTAGTCATCACCTTTAGGCACCTCACCCAGCTGAGGTCGGTCTTGTACCTGTAACTAGTCATCACCTTTAGGCACCTCACCCAGCTGAGGTCGGTCTTGTACCTGCAACTAGTCATCACCTTTAGGCACCTCACCCAGCTGAGGTCGGTCTTGTACCTGTAACCAGTCATCACCTTTAGGCACCTCATCTAGTTGAAGTCGGTCCTGTACCTGTAACCAGTCATCACCTTTAGGCACCTCACCTAGTTGAAGTCGGTCCTGTACCTGTAACCAGTCATCACCTTTAGGCACCTCACCTAGTTGAAGTCGGTCCTGTACCTGTAACCAGTCATCACCTTTAGGCACCTCACCTAGTTGAAGTCGGTCCTGTACCTGTAACCAGTCATCACCTTTAGGCACCTCACCTAGTTGAAGTCGGTCCTGTACCCGTAACCAGTCATCACCTTTAGGCACCTCACCTAGTTGAAGTCGGTCCTGTACCCGTAACCAGTCATCACCTTTAGGCACCTTACCTAGATCACACAGTGACTTTATTGTATCTTCGGCCTGGGCCATGATCTGCCTCGTGTGACGCGTCTTCTCTTTATCAGCCCCAGCTCCTTATGGAGAGGATTATCCTTCATGCTAGCAACCCTGATGTATGCTAGCAACCCTGATGTATGCCAGCAACCCTGATGTATGCCAGCAACCCTGATGTATGCCAGCAACCTTGATGTATGCTAGCAACCCTGATGTATGCCAGCAACCCTGATGTATGCCAGCAACCCTGATGTATGCTAGCAACCCTGATGTATGCCAGCAACCCTGATGTATGCCAGCAACCCTGATGTATGCCAGCAACCCTGATGTATGACTTTACCTGAGCATACTTGTGTTTAGACCTCACACTCAGCATATCAAGCAGACAACTCTTGGCTGCCACCGGAGTATCCCTGGTGCAACCCAAGACCACCCTCACTGCCTCGTTCTGTACACACTCTCGTTTATTCAGCTGTGCACTGGGCAGGGTGAGCAGGCCAAGACCATACTCCAACGATGACAGTACCAGCGCATGCATCAGCAAGAAGAGAGTGCGTCGTGGAAAGCCGGCAGCTGCCATGAACCTAACCGCTCCCAACGCTTTCCTGGCTTTTTTGTAGTGCATGGTCCACACGGTGTGCACAGGACAATGAATGATCAAATGTGGTCCCTAGATATTTCATGCAGTGTGTTCTCTTAATATCTTAGCCTTGACACTTCACACTCGGGACTCCAGATCCTACTACTCTGTTATTTAATTAGCCTCACAGGATGCCGGCTTTATCTGGGTTGATCACCAGTTTCTTACCCCCACACCAGCTTCTTATCCTCACACCAGCTTCTTATCCTCACACCAGCTTCTTATCCTCACACCAGCTTCTTATCTGACCTACCCTGCTCTGCACTGATGTTCGGTGATAGATATGAAATACACAAGACGTTTCTCATTTGTCTGAAAGCTGTTTTGGCCTAGCATGTTCTGTTCTTGACTTCAGACATGCATTTTTATGTGTGTGGCCAGGTCCTTATCTCAAGGTTATAGCGTGTAAATGACATGTGTGTGTGTGTGTGTGTGTTAACTCCATTAGGTTCAGGTGAAATGTGGCATGAAATCAATACATTCAGGAGAAATAAAGAAATCAATACATTCAGGAGAAATAAAGAAATCAATACATTTAGGACAAATAAAGAAATCAATACATTTAGGAGAAATAAAGAAATCAATACATTTAGGAGAAATAAAGAAATCAATACATTTAGGAGAAATAAAGAAGTCAATACATTCAGGACAAATAAAGAAGTCAATACATTCAGGAGAAATAAAGAAGTCAATACATTCAGGAGAAATAAAGAAGTCAATACATTCAGGAGAAATAAAGAAATCAATACATTTAGGAGAAATAAAGAAATCAATACATTTAGGAGAAATAAAGAAATCAATACATTTAGGAGAAATAAAGAAATCAATACATTTAGGAGAAATAAAGAAATCAATACATTTAGGAGAAATAAAGAAATCAATACATTCAGGAGAAATAAAGAAATCAATACATTCAGGAGAAATAAAGAAATCAATAAATTCAGGAGAAATAAAGAAATCAGTACATTTAGGACAAATAAAGAAATCAATACATTTAGGAGAAATAAAGAAATCAATACATTTAGGAGAAATAAAGAAATCAGTACATTTAGGAGAAATAAAGAAATCAGTACATTTAGGAGAAATAAAGAAATCAATACATTTAGGAGAAATAAAGAAATCAATACATTTAGGAGAAATAAAGAAATCAGTACATTTAGGAGAAATAAAGAAGTCAATACATTCAGGAGAAATAAAGAAATCAGTACATTCAGGAGAAATAAAGAAATCAGTACATTTAGGAGAAATAAAGAAATCAATACATTTAGGAGAAATAAAGAAATCAATACATTTAGGAGAAATAAAGAAATCAATACATTTAGGAGAAATAAAGAAATCAGTACATTTAGGAGAAATAAAGAAATCAATACATTTAGGAGAAATAAAGAAATCAATACATTTAGGAGAAATAAAGAAATCAATACATTTAGGACAAATAAAGAAGTCAATACATTCAGGAGAAATAAAGAAGTCAATACATTCAGGAGAAATAAAGAAGTCAATACATTCAGGAGAAATAAAGAAGTCAATACATTCAGGAGAAATAAAGAAGTCAATACATTCAGGAGAAATAAAGAAGTCAATACATTCAGGAGAAATAAAGAAGTCAATACATTCAGGAGAAATAAAGAAGTCAATACATTCAGGAGAAATAAAGAAGTCAATACATTCAGGAGAAATAAAGAAGTCAATACATTCAGGAGAAATAAAGAAGTCAATACATTTAGGACAAATAAAGAAGTCAATACATTCAGGACAAATAAAGAAGTCAATACATTCAGGACAAATAAAGAAGTCAATACATTTAGGACAAGTAAATAAATATAAAATATTTTGGTCATATCAAGAATTCACAGTAACTATGCTAACTGTGCTAAAAATCAGTCTCCAGGAAACGGTAAAGAATGATGGATGATGGTTATACTAATGGACAAGCCAGTATATAGAATCCTAATTAATAGTCACTATTAAAGACGTCATGAGATATTGATACAGTACGACAAAAGTCCATGTAATATTTTACCAGACTTTACAATGTAAAACTGTAGGCAGATTATAAAGTTGGCATGTGATAATATCACTGTACAAAGATTCCATGTGATATGTTACCTTACTATATCATGTGATATGGATATAATAAAAGTATCATGCGATATACTACCATACTTCTAAAGCTGCCATGTGATGTTTTACCTTACTATAAAAGTATCATGTGATATGGATATAATAAAAGTATCATGTGATATACTACCATACTTCTAAAGCTGCCATGTGATATGTTAACTTACTATAAAAGTATTATGTGATATGGATATAATAAAAGTATCATGTGATATACTACCATACTTCTGAAGCTGCCATGTGATATGTAACCATAGTGTGTGATTATGTGCAGATATAAATATATAATGTGACACTGTTGTCATACTTTGTAGATAGCATGTTATATTCTGTGATGTGGTAAAATCAATCAATCAAGTGCCGTGCCCCGTGGCATAGTCGATCCACAATTCCCTGTCTTTAGACTTGATTATGAGATCCGCCGGTGACTTTCTTCCTAGCCACACTGACAGCCCATCCAGTAACTTCTCTCTCTGTCTTCCTCTGTCTCTTCTTCTCTCAGTTTTTCCAGTTGCTATGATGTGTTCCAATTTTCCTCTTCTCAAAAAATGTCCTACAAATCTCACTTGTCTGCCTCTGATCTTTGCTATAATTTGCCTTTTAACTCCAGCCTCTCTTAAGACTTCTTCGTTGGTTTTCTTAGCTGTCCATGGTACCTTCGACATCCTTCTTATGAACCACATTTCCATGGCCTCCATTTCTCACTGTACTCTCTTATTCATGGACCATGCTTCACATCCATTAAAAAAAATTGGCTCGATGTAATATTTAAGTACTCTGAATCTTGTTTCCATTGATATGGATCTGTTGCACAAGAAAAATGTTAAAATATTAAGTGATAATGTTACCATACAGTATACAAGTGTTTTGATACTGTAAAGATACCAAATGATAAGACTATAATGCCATGTGACGATTTTACTTTAATACAAAGATACATTGTTGACAAGCCAGATAGTACACTTGTGACTTACAGTGAAGGTGATAGTTAAGATAGTTAGTACACTTGTGACTTACAGTGAAGGTGATAGTTAAGATAGTTAGTACACTTGTGACTTACAGTGAAGGTAATGGATGTGATAGTTAAGATAGTTAGTACACTTGTGACTTACAGTGAAGGTAATGGAGGTGATAGTTAAGATAGTTAGTACACTTGTGACTTACAGTGAAGGTAATGGAGGTGATAGTTAAGATAGTTAGTACACTTGTGACTTACAGTGAAGGTGATAGTTAAGATAGTTAGTACACTTGTGACTTACAGTGAAGGTGATAGTTAAGATAGTTAGTACACTTGTGACTTACAGTGAAGGTAATGGATGTGATAGTTAAGATAGTTAGTACACTTGTGACTTACAGTGAAGGTAATGGAGGTGATAGTTAAGATAGTTAGTACACTTGTGACTTACAGTGAAGGTAATGGATGTGATAGTTAAGATAGTTAGTACACTTGTGACTTACAGTGAAGGTAATGGAGGTGATAGTTAAGATAGTTAGTACACTTGTGACTTACAGTGAAGGTAATGGATGTGATAGTTAAGATAGTTAGTACACTTGTGACTTACAGTGAAGGTGATAGTTAAGATAGTTAGTACACTTGTGACTTACAGTAAAGGTAACGGAGGTGATAGTTAAGACAGTTAGTACACTTGTGTCTCACGGGGAAGGTGATAGTTAAGACAGTTAGTACACTATGATATTTTAGATATATCAGTGACATGATATTTTCTAAATGCCTCAGTGACATGATATTTTCCAAGTATCTCAGTGACATGATATTTTCTAGGTATCTCAGTGGCATGATATTTTCTTGTGTATCAGTGACATGATAGGTCTACTTTTATTACCGCTAAAGATAACATGTAGTTATTGATGATACTGTAACAGTACTGTATGAAAATGTTATCTTACTTTGTGATAATTGTGTGGTTTTGTAAAGATACCGTCTGATGATGTGATGATATGATAAAGATAGAAAAAAAACTATGTTGAAATGTGCTATGTGTTAAGAGTTACCACAACATGTGATAAGAGTTACCATAACATGTGATAAGAGTTATCACAACATGTGACTTGAGTTACCAGAACATGTGATAAGAGTTATCACAACATGTGACAATAGTTACCACAACATGTGATAAGAGTTACCACAACATGTGATAATGTTTCCATACCGTAGCAATATCACATGGTAATGCTGTGTTATGAAAGCAGCATGTTCAGTAAAAATAGCTTTGATAATGTTACAGTAACGGCACCACGTGATAATGTCACTGTACAGCATAAATACAAATAACTTTACTGTCCCGTGTAGCACTGTTACTGTATGGTAAAGATAATTTGTGGTAATGCTATTGTACAATGTGATAACTATACTTCACTGTAAAAATAACATTTGTCATTGTTAACTATGTTATAATTGTACCATGTAACAATTTTTAAATTAAAAAAAAAAAAGAAAAATATGGGCATGTTACATAACTAAATGATGTAGTTTTGCAATGCTACATTTATATCAATGTAGCTTGTACAAACAAGTATCATACACATCTATCACATTCAGTGTAATATAAATTGTGATAGTGTTCCAGATATTACTATACTATGTGATGTATTGTGATATGTTTGATAGACTGTGATAGTGTTTGCACACTGTATCATTCCTAGATGCATGTTCTCATGTCTCATAAAAGTACACTAAGGTTTTTCCTACTTTTCAGCTCACGGACTGCCTCGTGGTGATTCGTGTATGATACAGGCCACGTCCAGACTCCGCCTCCAGGTCACAAGGCGTGACCAGGGTTGTCATGTTGTCTGTTTTGTCAGGAACACCTACTTTCAGCCTTCTGCTCCAGCCCTGTGTGAATTTGAGCAGAGAGATCTTTGTGCAAAAACCTCAAAACTCATTGTTCATTGTGAGTGAGTGAATGAGTGAGTGAGTGAGTGAGAGAACATATGTGCATTGTGTGTGTGTGCTGTGTCAAAAGTGAATAGTAACAGTGAGTTTGTGTATGTTTGTGTGTATGTGCGTGTATGTAAGCATGTGTACACTGTGTGTGTATTGTGTCAAAAGCTCAAAATTGAATGTTTGTTGTCGTGTATGCTCACCCTGTGCTTGAATGTTTGTTGTCGTGTATGCTCAGCCTGTGCTTGAATGTTTGTTGTCGTGTATGCTCAGCCTGTGCTTGAATGTTTGTTGTCGTGTATGCTCAGCCTGTGCTTGAATGTAGTTTATGAGTTAATACACAGCCCACAAGCCACTGTAGAAAGACTAATGCAGCTACATGGAGAAAGTGTTTGATAATTAAAGGAAGACTAATGTAGCTACACGGAGAAAGTGTTTGGTAATTACAAGAAGACTAATACAGCTACATGGAGAAAGTGTTTGATAATTAAAGGAAGACTAATGTAGCTACACGGAGAAAGTGTTTGGTAATTACAAGAAGACTAATACAGCTACATGGAGAAAGTGTTTGATAATTAAAGGAAGACTAATGTAGCTACACGGAGAAAGTGTTTGGTAATTACAAGAAGACTAATACAGCTACATGGAGAAAGTGTTTGATAACTGTAGGAAGACTAATACAGCTACATGGAGAAAGTGTTTGATAACTGTAGGAAGACTAATACAGCTACATGGAGAAAGTGTTTGATAACTGTAGGAAGACTAATGCAGCTACATGGAGAAAGTGTTTGATAACTGTAGGAAGACTAATGCAGCTACATGGAGAAAGTGTTTGATAACTGTAGGAAGACTAATGCAGCTACATGGAGAAAGTGTTTGATAACTGTAGGAAGACTAATGCAGCTACATGGAGAAAGTGTTTGGTAATTACAGGAAGACTAATGCAGCTACATGGAGAAAGTGTTTGGTAATTACAGGAAGACAAACTTTCATAGATAAACTTTCAAAGTTTAAAGTGACACACTAAAGTGACAAACCAGAGAACTGTGTATGCAAGATGGCATGGAAACATGAACAGAAAAGTATTTTTTGTGTTGAAACTGGTGACAATTTTTAGTGTTACAGCAATACAGCCGAGTTTATCAGTGTTACAGCAATACAGCCGAGTTTATCAGTGTTACAGCAATACAGCCGAGTTTATCAGTGTTACAGCAATACAGCCGAGTTTATCAGTGTTACAGCAATACAGCCGAGTTTATCAGTGTTACAGCAATACAGCCGAGTTTATTAGTGTTACAGCAATACAGCCGAGTTTATTAGTGTTACAGCAATACAGCCGAGTTTATCAGTGTTACAGCAATACAGCCGAGTTTATCAGTGTTACAGCAATACAGCCGAGTTTATCAGTGTTACAGCAATACAGCCGAGTTTATCAGTGTTACAGCAATACAGCCGAGTTTCCAGACTTGTTTCAGAAAAAAGACCAGCTTCTAGACCCAAGTCTGTCAATGGTGTTGCCGTTCTGAAGAAATAGATTTCCTGTGTCCCATGACATGTAATCAACGTTTGTCTGTCCCGTGACATGTAATCAACGTTTGTCTGTCCCGTGACATGTAATCAACGTTTGTCTGCCCCGTGACATGTAATCAACGTTTGTCTGTCCCGTGACATGTAATCAACGTTTGTCTGTCCCGTGACATGTAATCAACGTTTGTCTGTCCCGTGACATGTAATCAACGTTTGTCTGTCCCGTGACATGTAATCAACGTTTGTCTGTCCCGTGACATGTAATCAACGTTTGTCTGTATCATGTCAAAAGGCGAAGGACATTTTTAAGGTGTATTCATACAGTCATTAATATATTCATACAGTCATTAATATATTCATACAGTCATTAATATATTCATACAGTCATTAATATATTCATTCTTTCACAAAGACAGGACACCTCATCGCTGTCCCCGAGATGTGCGCTATTATTATTATTATTATTATTATTATCACCATTTAGTTAATCTGCCCATAGATAGATTGAAAGAGCTGGTAAAAACAACTCACATTTGTTGCAGCGGCTTCTTAAAATCCCTTGACCTGACACGTAACTTTTTCTTGTTTGGGGGGGGGGGGGGGGTTACATAAATACAATGCTTATAGACCCCACTTTCACAGACGGAAAATTCTTAAGCAGCCAATCACAGACGGCATCACATCAGTTACTCCGGTATGCTATAGTGTGGCATCACATCAGTTACTCTAGGTATGCTATATTACGTCACCACATCAGTAACTCCAGGTATGCTATATTACGACATCACATCAGTTACCCCAGGTATTCTATATTACGACATCACATCAGTTACTCCAGGTATTCTATATTTAAACCTGGGATGAGTTATTACATTTTCATCAGGAGGGAGGGGGTGGGTCTTGCAGTGAGGCCCTGTAAGGTAAATATAAAACTTTGAGAATTTCTGATCAAAACAACGCATATTTTCTCCATGTAGTTGCATACGTCTTCTTACAACGGCCTGTGGAAAGTGTGAAGGAACATTCGAAAATATAGATGATGATGATGATGAATTTAAAATAATTTATTGAACGCTTCCTTTCAAAGTGTCTGGCTGAGCTTGTTATTTAAGTCAGTGCACCAAGTTTGTAATATTTCTGTGACTCTCTCTCCCAGATGGCGTGACAGTGGAGAAAATGCAGATTGATATAGTTCCTGTATCACCTGTGAGAGAGGGCATCACAATCAACTTGGTATGCTTCGCTGAAGCTTTCCCCCCGGCTCTCTACACCTGGTACAAACTCCTAGCTCACCCACCCAGAGAAACTGTTTTAAGAAGTCGCCAGGTTAACAACTCCAGCTGGTTAGTTCTGGCAAACTTTAGCTCACAGAATGATGCAGGGATTTACAAGTAGGTCGCCAAGCGCTGTCAGCATTGTCAGCATCTGTCACTGTTCTGTTGTCTTTACAAGTATGATGTCTTATACCATTAACACATTCAACATTAAACAATATTTTCTTGCTGGAGTTTTCATTATTGTGATACATGTAAACAACTTAGGATTCGCGGGAAGACCAGCTTGTGACACATGTAAACAACTTAGGATTTGCGGGAAGAACAGCTTGTGACAAATGTAAACAACTTGGGATTTGCGGGAGGACCAGCTTGTGACACATGTAAACAACTTAGGATTTGTAGCAGTACTAGCCTGTGACATGTGTAAACAACTTAGGATTTGTAGAGCAAAGAAAAGAAATCAAGAAAAAAATTACTGAACACCAAATCACAAAGGCTTAAAGAACAAGTTTTAAGTAATTATGCACAAAATGACAAAGAAGTGAAGGAATCATGCCGTCAAGATAAACGTCAATACTGTGACAACTTAGCAGAAGCAGCAGAGAATGCAGCATATGCAAATGACATGAAAACCATATACAAAATCACAAAGCAGATGACAGGTAACTTCAGCACAAGACGTAAGAGTGCAATAAGGACACATAAGGGACAACTGGTCAGTGGAGAAAGAGAAAAAATTGAAAGATGGAGGGAAACACTTTAACACCCTATTAAACAGAACACAAGCAGCACAAACAATAGGACCTGAAGCAAAAACGGAAATAAACATCAATACAGACCAATAACAATAAGTGAAGTAAAGGAGGCAATAAAGAAGCTAAAATCAGACAGGGCACCAGGTGAAGATGAAGTGACTGCTGAGATGTTGAAAGCAGAAGAAACGGAAACACCAAAACAACTCTGCCAGATACTACAACAAATTTGGGATCTAGAAAAAGCTCAAGAGGAGTGGAAAACTGGCCTTATAGTAAAACTACCAAAGAAGGGTGACCTCAGAGATTGCGGGAACTGGAGAGGCATTACCCTACTGCCACTCACCAGTAAAGTATTTTGCAGAATAATCATCAACAGAATTGTACCAGCACTTGAGGGGAAACTTCGGAAAGAGCAGGCGGGATTTAGGAAAGGAAGATCATGCACAGACCACATATTTGTACTTAGACAAATATTAGAACAGGCAAATGAGTGACATAGCACAACATATGCATTGTTTATAGATTTTGAGAAAGCCTTTGATAGTGTCAACAGAGATGCACTGTGGAAAATCCTAAGATGACATGGCCTCCCCCATAAGATAGTGAATGTAATCAAAGCCCTATACGAGGGTTGTCAGTGCAAAGTGATCTGTGGAGAACATACCTCCAGCAGCTTTAGGGTACAAACAGGAGTGAAGCAGGGATGTATACTATCACCAACATTATTTATCTTAGCAGTAGACTGGTTAATGAAGGAGGCAACATCAGACAAACGCAGAGGATTACAATGGACCTTTGACACAGTGCTGGAGGACCTTGACTTTGGGACGACATTTGTCTACTATCAAGCATCCACAAAGAAATACACGATAAAATAAACAAGCTAACGCAGAATGCAAACAACATAGGACTAAAGATCAACGTAGGAAAAACAAAGTTAATGAAGCAAAATGTGAACAACAGAAATATACTCAGAGTAGATAGCAAGATAATGGAGGAGGTCAACGAATTTGTATACCTTGGCAGTAGAGTAGTAGAAAATGGAGACAGCACAGAGGACATCAACAGCAGACTTACTAGAGCAAACCAGACTTTTGCAGTGCTGCAGACTATATGGAAATAAAAAAAACTAAGCATGAAAACAAAAATCAGGATATTTAAGAGTACTGTTCTAAGTGTACTACTCTATGGAAGTGAATGCTGGAAAATCACCAAAAACCATAGAAAACAAGTCGAATTCTTTCCAGACTAAATGTTCACAAAGAATCTGAAAAATATTTTGGCCATACACCATAAGAAATAACATCTTGTTGACAATAATGCAGATGAAGCCACTGACAGCAATTATTGAGGAAAGACGCTGGCAATGGTTGGGACATGTGCTCCGAATGACTGACAACTCACTACCAAAAATAGCACTAAGATGGACACCACAGGGGAACAGAAGTAAGGGCAGACCAAAAGAGACTTGGAGAAGAACAACAGAAAGGATGGTGAGCAATAGAGGGCTCACCTGGGCAAGAGCAGAAAAAAAGCAAAGGACAGGCATTTGTGGAAAACCCTTGCGGAAGCCCCATATACCCTGGGCACTTAAGGTTCAAAGAGAGAGAGAGAGAGAGAGGAGAGAGAGAGAGAGAGCAGTACCAGCCTGTGACATGTGTAACCATAGGATTTGTTTTAGCACCAGCCTGTAGCATATGTAAACAACTTAGGATTTGTTTTAGCATCAGCCTGTGACATATTTAAGCAACTTAGGATTTGTTTTAGCACCATCCTGTGACATATGTAAACAACTTAGGATTTGTTGTACCACCAGCCTGTGACATGTGTAAACAACTTAGGATTAGTTTTAGCACCAGCTTGTGACATATGTAAACAAGCTCTGATTTCTAGCAGCACCATCATGTGACATGTGTAAACAACTTAGGATTTGTGGGACCATCATCCTGTGACATATGGAAACAACTTAGGATTTGTGGGACCATCATCCTGCGACATTTGTAAACAACTTAGGATTTCTTGGACCATCATCCTGTGACATGTATAAACAACTTAGGATTTATGGGACCATCATCCTGTGACATGTGTAAACAACTTAGGATTTGTGAGACCATCATCCTGTGACATGTGGAAACAACTTAGGATTTCTGGGACCATCATCCTGCGACATTTGTAAACAACTTAGGATTTCTGGGACCATCATCCTGTGACATGTATAAACAATTTAGGATTTGTAGAAGCACCATCCTGTGACATGTGTAAACAACCTATGTTTTGTAGACAGAATGACTAAAGAAAATATGGAACATTGATGGTGAGACATACATACAAAAAATAGAACAAAAATAATGAGACATACAAACAACAAAACTGAACAAAGATAGCGAGACGTATAAACAATAAAATAGATTTGATGTCCCTATATTGATGCTGTATGTTAGTGTGCTGGATTTGATGTCCCTTAGTTAGTGCCTTGTGTTGATGTTTTCTTCCAGATGTACTGCTTGGAACTGGGTTTTGGAAGTGGAGCATTTTACAGCATCTCAAGAAATCTTTGTCAGTGCAACAGACTCAGGTGATTGTGTGTGGGGTGTGTGTGTGTGTGTGTGTGTGTGTGTGTGTGTGTGTGTGTGTGTGTGTGTGTGTGTGTGGAACGTGGGGGTGGGGGGTGGGTGGGAATAGATTGAAGAGCTCAACGTGACTCTACGGAAGCAGACTGTTGTGCGAGGTAACGGTAAGATGAGAGTAAGATCCTGGATGAGAAACTAAAGAGTTAAAACCTAGAGAACCAGAGACTAAACAGAGTTAAAGCATAAAACACCATGGACGAAACAAAGTTAAAGCATAAAACACCAGAGACTAAACAAAGTTAAAGCATAAAACACCATAGACTAAACAAAGTTAAAGCATAAAACACCATGGACGAAACAAAGTTAAAGCATAAAACACCAGAGATTAAACAAAGTTAAAGCATAAAACACCATAGACGAAACAAAGTTAAAGCATAAAACACCAGAGACTAAACAAAGTTAAAGCATAAAACACCAGAGACTAAACAAAGTTAAAGCATAAAACACCAGAGACTAAACAAAGTTAAAGCATAAAACACCAGAGACTAAACAAAGTTAAAGCATAAAACACCAGAGACTAAACAAAGTTAAAGCATAAAACACCAGAGACTAAACAAAGTTAAAGCATAAAACACCAGAGACTAAACAGGGCTAAAGCCTAGAACATCTGAGATGAAACAGTTTAAGATAGATTTGTAGGCAAATTCTTATTTATAATGAACACAGACAAATGTTGAATGTAACATACAGAGACATACAAATGTTGAATGTAACATACAGAGACAGACAAATGTTGAATGTAACATACAGAGACAGACAAATGTTGAATGTAACATACAGAGACAGACAAATGTTGAATGTAACATACAGAGACAGACAAACGTTACATTTAATATGGAAGTGGAGAGAAACTGGTTCCTTAGACAGAGAGAAGCTGTGATGACTGAGACAGAGAGAGCTGTGATCACTTGGAAGCTGTGATCACTTAGCTGTGATCACTAAGACAGAGAGAAGCTGTGATCACTGAGACAGAGTGAAGCTGTGATGACTGAGACAGAGAAAAGCTGAGATCACTGAGACAGAGAGAAGCTGTGATCACTGAGACAGAGAGAAGCTGAGATCACTGAGACAGAGAGAAGCTGTGATCACTGAGACAGAGAGAAGCTGTGATCACTGAGACAGAGAGAACCTGTGATCACTGAGACAGAGAGAAGCTGTGATCACTGAGACAAAGAGAAGCTGTGATCACTGAGAAGCTGTGATCACTGAGACAGAGAGAAGCTGTGATCACTGAGACAGAGAGAAGCTGAGATCACTGAGACAGAGAGAAGTGGATGATGTATTGTTTAAGAAATGAATTAATGGAGGGATAGATGAATGGATAGATGGATTGATGAATAGAGGGATAGATGGAGAGATAGATGAATAGATGAGGAATAGAGGGACTGATGAATAGACTTTATTTTCAAAGGGTTAAGAATTGGACACGCATGCTCATCTAACATTCTGTCCTTCATCATACAACTTTCATTCAGTTACAGATATTCACCATTTGTTATTTAATATGCATGAAAAAGCAAAAAAAAATGAATAAATAAATAATTAATAAACGCTTTCTTTTCATACACTCCACATTCTGTTTTATGTGACCACATGAAATAAACTTAATTAAATTCTTACAGTCATTATAAACTAACAAATTTGTAGAACAATAGTACAATAAATACAACAATCAAGCCATACTTTAGATTAATTTAAACTAATTTGGACTTTGATAGTATACTCACGGAAAAAAAAAGTGTGCAGTGGTGTCAAGCGCACCAGTTATGTTGTCTTGAGTGAAATGAAATCAGATTTGGCACGAAGTTTTGTCTGAGTGTTGTCCATTTCCCCGCGCTGCACGAAGTTTTGTCTGAGTGTTGTCCACTTCTCCGTGCTGCACGAAGTTTTGTCTGAGTGTTGTCCACTTCTCCGTGCTGCACGAAGTTTTGTCTGAGTGTTGTCCACTTCTCCGTGCTGCACGAAGTTGATTGCACTATTCATGGGGAGATAACCACAGCTCCAGTGAAATCACGTGCAGTGATCCATGATTGGTTACAGACCACGGATAAAATGAGGGTAAGCGTGTAATTCTGTTCTCAGAGATCTCTTCACGTAATCGTTGAAGAAAGAAGTAGTGGAATTCCAACACAAACATCTTTTTTCATCATGCCAAGATTGAATGAACATCAGC
The DNA here is from genome assembly GCA_009760885.1 of Achatina immaculata. Classification (NCBI taxonomy): domain Eukaryota; kingdom Metazoa; phylum Mollusca; class Gastropoda; order Stylommatophora; family Achatinidae; genus Lissachatina; species Lissachatina immaculata. Next base: position 19,042,074 of record CM019706.1, on the reverse strand, counting down.
GAGAAATAGCTGTTGGGATGTTCATTGCTGGATCAGCAGTAGCAGCAGTATCTCAATATTTTAATGTTCACAGAAACACAATATCACGCCTTCAAAGTCGTTTTAACCAAAATGGTTCCGTTGCTGGCCGCCATAGAAGCGGTAGACCACGAGTTACCACCCTTGTATAAGACCGCTACATCCACCTCATGCGCCTTCGTAACAGGTTTCTCCAGGCAACATGGACTGCCTGCAACATTCCAGGTGTAAGACATGTGTCGGGCAGGACAGTGAGGAACAGACTCAGAGAGGTAAATCTCTTACCTCATAGGCCTGCAGTTAGACCAGTACTGACAGTTCGCCACAGACAAACCTGCTTGAACTGGGCCAGGCACTATGTAGCATGGCCTTATCATCAATGGAGACGGATCCTATTCACTGATGAGTCCAGATTATGTCTGCAAGGCCATGATATGCGTGCTTTAGTGTACAGGCGAAGAGGAGAACGCTTTGCGAATAACTGTGTGCTAGAGGTGGATAGGAAGAGAGGAGGCAGTGTAATGGTTTGGGGAGTAATTTCCTATTCTGGCCGAACAAACCTAGTCTTCCTCAATGGCAACCTTACAGGTTTACGATATAGGGACGAAAACATTACACGCCACGTAATGCCTTTTCTGGGTGCTAATGGACAAGGCGTGATACTGCAGCAGGTTAACGCTCGTCTACATGTCGCACTTGTGGTCAGGGGCCACTTTCAGCAGCACCAGATTACTGTCTTGCCATGGCCAGCAGTTTCACCGGACCTGTCACCTATCGAGCACATTTGGGATGAACTGGACCGCAGGTTGAGAAGACGACACAATCGTCCTGGAAACCGCCAAGAATTAGCCCAAGCGTTGCAAGAAGAATGGAATAACATGTCTCAACAACTGATACAACGTGTCATTGGTTCGATGAGAAGGCGGTGTCAAGCAGTGATAACTGCCCGAGGAGGACACACACGATATTGAAACCTTGATTTTCTGTTCTTGGGGTGGTGAGCCACATTAGGTGAGATTTTTTTTCACTTTTCTGGTGACATGTGACTGGCCTGAAAGTTATCATTTTATCGGTTATTGGATAATCAAACATAATGTGTGCCAAATGTTATTTCAGTCATCACCTGAGCACGTTCATTGTGCTTTTTAAAGCATTGCACACTTAATTTTTATGTGAGTATATATACACCTATACCTTTCATATAAGCAAATACATACAGATGCATATATTCACACACACACACACACCAGACATATACAAACATATCCACACATGTACATATATACACATACATTCACATGTATACACATAAATACATGTGCATATACACACATATGTATGTACACATAACGACGTGCACACACACACACATACATACCAATATACGTGGTGTGTCTAAAATGTTCGGTTAATGGTATCAGAAAACAAACAAAACAGAAGATATAAGCAAATCACCTTTATTGGCCTTCAAAATAATTGCCATCCTTCACAACACACTTTTGGCAACGTTCATAAAACTTCTGGAAACTGTCAGCAAATGCCTTTTCAGGAATCGATGGCAGAACTGCTGTCACATGTTCTTGGATTTGCCCAAAACGTTCGCAAACCATGCGCCTTTCATGACATTTTTCAGGCGAGGAAATAGAAAGAAGTCCATGGCGTCAGATCAGGGAACAACAGGGGATGATTGATAACAAGTACACCACGCTCAGCCAAGCAATGGCGAACACGGATCATGTCTTCGTTTCTACTTGTCGACGGCCAACCTGAAAATGGCTCATTCTCAGTCGTTTCCTTCCCGTCGTGAAAGTTGTAAACACATTTTCTACTCACAGCTTCCGTCCTGTATACCTGCACCAACATTCCATGCATCTCCGCAATCCTTTTCATCAACTTGTAGCAGAACTTGATGTTCACTCATTGCTCCATTGCACTGTGGCCTTACCTCTCACACTGACTACGTTCGACTGTCAGTCACGTGTACTCCACGTGTGTGTGTATGTGCACATATACGTACCTGCTCCTATTCACACATGAATATAAAGTAATCACAAACACAAATACATGTTAGGGAAGCATATAGTCCATCTCAAACAGATATTGACAAAGTTTGAAGTTATATGAATGAATATTACTTACAAGTTTTGGATGAGTTTGTAGGGTATTCCAAAGGTGGGCAGCTGAGTAAGAGAAGCTTTTTTTTTTTTTGAGCATGTCAAGCTTTGGTTTTGGGAGAATACAATTGCTTAAGCGTTGATTGTGTTTTGGGAGAATACAATTGCTTAAATGTTGAATGTATATTTTGGACTGGATTTGAACAGTGACCAGGAATAGGGTAGAAAATTGTGTAATATAATTTTATGAATTAACTTGGTGCTGTTGAATAGAAATCCCTTCTTGATGGATAGAATGTCAAGATGTTTGCCCTTATTTGTAATATGTGCTTATCTTATCTTATCTTATATCTTATATCCTTCCCGTGCCGTTAAACGTCACATAGGGCTCGCAAAGTAGTTCGCCAATTTTTCCTGTCTTCGGCGAGTCTTTCAACCTCATCAAAGGATTTTATGCCTGTTAATTTGGCCTCTCTTAATAATGTCCTCTTCAGAGTTTCGCGCCGTCTGCCTCTTTTTCTTCGGCCTGTTGTGTTCCACTTGATAGCTTGTTTTGGGATTCTCTGATCATTTCTTCTCATCAAGTGACCAACATATGTCCATCTCCTTTTCCTGATCACCCATGAGACTGGTTGTTGTTCAGTCATCTGTCTTATCTCTGCATTGTTCTTGAATTCGTTCCACGTGATGCCGAGTATTTTCCTTAGGCATTTGTTTTCAAAAGAGTCTAATTTCTCGCAGAGAAACCAACCGAGCATCAGGGATGCCAACAATATGTGCTACATGTTTATTATCTATAAACTGTACTGCTCGTTTTTGGAGTAAGTAGTCTTTTCATGTTTGGCATGGAGCAACTATCCCACATTGTAGAACAGCAATCCAAGTGTGATTGTATTTGTGATATGTACTATACTTTCCAAGTGTCTGTGTCAAGAAAGTGTTTAATTTTGGCAAATTGGTATACTTTTCATGCGATAAGTTTTGTTACATTGTCTACATGATGATTCCAGCTGAGGTGGTGGTCACTTGTGAGACCTAGAGTTTCATCTTTACTAACATTCTCTATCTGTGAAGTTCCAGCATGAAGCTGTAATGTTGTTGTTGGTTAATTTGTTAATTTCTGTCTTGTTATAATGAGCATGGATTTTGTTTTGCTGGTGTTTATGAGCATTCTGTTGTTATTGCTCCAGTTAATTAAACTGCTTTTTTTTTCTTCATTGTCACTAGTGTAAACTGTGAAGTCATAAGAAAAAAGGTCACAAAATCAATACAGTCATTGTCACTAGTGTAAACTGTGCAGTTATCAGCATAAAGGTCACAAAATCAATACAGTCATTGTCATTAGTGTAAACTGTGCAGTCATCAGAAAAAAAGGTCACAAGATGATTTTTTGAGATGAAGTGGGAGATCACTGATGTAGATGGTAAAGAGGAGAGGACCAAGAATAGATTCCTGTGGAACACCATTATCAACAACAGATAAACCTGACCTAGAGTTTCTGAGGCAAACTACCTATTGTCTGTTGGAAAGAAAATATGTAATAAATTTTGTCACGTCCTGTTGCATTTTATGTCTCAGTCTTTCCTGCTAGGGTTTCATGATCAGCCACGTAAAATGTTTTTTTAAAGTCAAAGATAGCACTACATAGTTCAGTAAAATGATATAGCACAGTAAAGTGACAGAACACTGTAAAATGATCAGAGGACAGTAAAGTGATAGAACACTGTACAATGATAGAGCACAGTAAAGTGACAGAATAATGCAAAATGATAGAGCACAGTAAAGTGACAGAACACTGTAAAATGACATAGCACAATAAAGTGACAAAACACTGTAAACAACAGAGCACAGTAAAGTGACAGAACACTGTAAAATGATAGAGCACAGTAAAGTGACAGAACACAGTAAAATGATAGAGAAGAGTAAAGTGACAGAACACTGTAAAACAATAGAGCAGAGTAAAGTGACAGGACACTGTAAAATGATAGAGCACAGTAAAGTGACAGAACACTGTAAAACAACAGAGCACAGTAAAGTGACAGAACACTGTAAAACAACAGAGCACAGTAAAGTGACAGAACACTGTAAAATGATAGAGCACAGTAAAGTGACAGAACATTATAAAACAACAGAGCACAGTAAAGTGACAGAACACTGTAAAATGATAGAGCACAGTAAAGTGACAGAACACTGTAAAATGATAAAGCACAGTAAAGTGATAGAGAGTTAGTTGGGTGGATGGACTTACGGGGATAGAATAGTTTCAGGTAGGAAAAAAAAATTTTTAATTTCATATTTTGACCTACTTTTTCAGTCACAATAGAGCATCAGAGACTGCCAAGCGTATCTATGGACAAGATGAGTAAGTTTATATGTTACTTTAACATGATAATTGGGTAAGTTTTTATGTTACTTTAACATGATAATTATGTAAGTTTATATGTTACTTTAACATGATAATTGTGTAAGTTTTTATGTTACTTTAACATGATAATTGTGTAAGTTTATATGTTACTTTAACATGATAATTATGTAAGTTTATATGTTACTTTAACATGATAATTGTGTAAGTTTATATGTTACTTTAACATATTATATTAGCATGATAATTGTGTAAGTTTATATATTACTTTAACATATTATGTTAGCATGATAATTGTGTAAGTTTATATGTTACTTTAGCATAATAAGTGGGTAAGTTTATATATTACTTTGGCGTGATAATTGGGTATGTTTTTATGTTACTTTAGCATGATAATTATGTAAGTTTATATGTTATTTTAGCGTGGTTATTGGGCAAGTTTATATGTTGCTTTAGCATGGTAAATGGGTAAATTATTATGTTATTTTAACGTGATAATAATAATTTCAGATAATGCTATATATATATATATATATATATATATATATATATAGGTTAAGTTATTGTATGTCTTGTATCTTATATCCTTCCCGTGCCGTTAAACGTCACATAGGGCTCACAAAGTAGTTCGTCAATTTTTCCTGTCTTCGGCAAGTCTTTCAACCTCGTCAAGAGATTTTATGCCTGTTAATTTGGCCTCTCTTAACAATGTCCTCTTTAGAGTTTCACATGGTTTACCTATTTTTTGATCGGCCTATTGTGTTCCACTTGACAGATTGTTTTGGGATTCTCTGATCATTTCTTCTCATCACATTACCAATATATATTGCAAATAATACTACATATTTACTGTATATGATTCAGTTTCAATTTTATTTTGATGTCAATGAGTTAATGGACTTCCGTACAAGAGACAGGGTAGGAAGAGTCAAGGACAAATGCAGATTCCAAGTTTATAAGTAAGATTTATCAAGACTTTTTGCCATCTGAAAATGATAGAACAAAGTAAAATGATAGAACATAGTAAAATGATAGAACAAAGTAAAATGATAGAACATAGTAAAATGATAGAACAAAGTAAAATGATAGAATATAGTAAAATGATAGAACAAAGTAAAATGATAGAACATAGTAAAATGATAGAACAAAGTAAAATGATAGAACAAAGTAAAATGATAGAACATAGTAAAATGATAGAACATAGTAAAATGATAGAACAAAGTAAAATGATAGAACATAGTAAAATGGTAGGGCACAGTAAAGAGATAGAACACAGTAAAGTAACAGAACACAGTAAAGTGACAGAACACAGTAAAGTGACAGAACACAGTAAAGTGACAGAACACAGTAAAGTGACAGAACAAGGTAAGATGATAGACCACATTGTAAACTGATAGACCACAATAACATGATAGAATATAGTAAAATGATAGAACAAAGTAAAATGATAGAATATAGTAAAATGATAGAACATAGTAAAATGATAGAATATAGTAAAATGATAGAACAAAGTAAAATGATAGAATATAGTAAAATGATAGAACACAGTAAAATGATAGAACACAGTAGAATGATACCACATAGTAAAGTGATAAAACAAGATGATAGAGCACACAGTAAAATGATAGAATACAGTAAAATGATAGTACACAGTAAAATGATAGATTTTGTCTGTGTGATTGTTTATATTTATATAGTTGAGTGGTTGCATGTTTGTATATGTGTTATTGTTTATATAGTTGAGTGGTTGCATGTTTGTGTATGTGTGATTGTTTATATAGTTGAGTGGTTGCATGTTTGTGTATGTGTGATTGTTTATATAGTTGAGAGGTTGTTTATATAGTTGAGCGGTTGTTTATTTGTATGTGTGATTGTTTATATCTATATAGCTGAATAGTTGCTTGTCTGTGTGTGTGATTGTTTATATTTATATGAAACTTATTTTAAATTTAAAACCATTCAATTTCTTTTTCTTTTTGGTGCTTTTTATTTTGAAGAAATTTTAGGAAAAGATTCATTTTTCAGTATTTTATGTACTTGTATGTTTAAACCCAAACTATAGAAAACAAGTTGAATTCTTTCCAGACTAAATGGTTACGAAGAATTAGAAGAATATTTTGGCCAAACACCATAAGAAATAACATCTTGTTGGTAGAAATGCAGATGAAGCCACTGACAGCAATTATTGAGGAAGGACGCTTGCGATGGTTGGGACATGTGCTGCGAATGACTGACAACTCACTACCAAAAATAGCACTAAGATGGACACCACAGGGGAACAGAAGTAAGGGTAGACCAAAAGAGACACGGAGAAGAACAACAGAGAGGATGTTGAACAATAGAAGGCTCACTTAAACAAGAGCAGAAAAAAAGGCAAAGGACAGGCATTTGTGGAGAACCCTTATGGAAACCCCATATACTTTTGGCGCTTAAGTTTCAGAGAAAGAGAGAGATGTTTAAACTGGACATAGGTATTTTTATTTATATGTTTTATTTTTATATTTATTCATTATTATAATATATATATATTATATATGTTATATATTATATTATATGTATACATTATATATATATATATATATATATATATATATATATATGTTCATTTTTTTAAAATGTATTTATTTATGCCTGATTTAGTTAATGAAAAACTGGAAGCATAGTTTGTCCTAGCATCACCGTAGAATTGTTCTTATACTGAAAGACAAAATGTTTCATGGTGTCTGAGACTAAATGCAAGATTTATCATAGTGTCTTAAACTGAAGACAAAGTCTGTCACAGTGTTTTAATGCAAAGTTTGTCAAAGTATCTTAAATTGAATGCAAAATTTGGCAAGTTGTCTTAAATTGAAGGCAAACTTTGACTTAATGAGCTACACTGAAGATAACACTGGTTCTAATGTCTGAGACACTTACTACCCTGCTGTCCAAGTCTGAAGACAAGGTTTGTCTTACTTTCTTAGACTGAAAACTAGGTTTGTCTTATTTATACTGAAGACAAGGTTTGTCTTATTTAGATTGAAGAAAAGGTTTGTCTTATTTTCTTAGACTGAAGACAATGTTTGCCTTATTCTCTTAGACAGAAGGCAGTTTTTGTCCCATTTTCTTAGACTGAAGATAAGGTTATCCTACTGAAGATAAGGTTATCCTACTGAAGATAAGGTTATCCTACTGTTTTAGACTGAACATAAGGTCACCCTACAGTCTTAGACTGATTATACTACTGTCTTAGACTGGAGATAAGGTTATCCTACTGTCTTAGACTGAAGATAAGGTTATCATATTTTCTTGGACTGAAGATAAGGTTATCATATTTTCTTGGACTGAAGATAAGGTTGTCATATTTTCTTAGACTGAATGAATGGTCATCTCAAAGAAAAGAATACCACCAAAGTGTAGCATTACCATCGATGGCACAAATCTGAAACAAGTTGATAGATTCAAGTCCTTAGGAACGATTATAACAACTGATGGAAATGTAACAACAAAATAAAAAGCAGACGTGCTCAGGCCAAGTCAGCATTCCAGAAAACGAGAAACATCTTGTGCAATGGATCCATGTCAATGGAAACAAGATTCTGAGTACTTAAATGTTACATCGACCCAATTCTGTTTTATGAGTATGAAGCATGGTCTATGAATAAGAGAGTACAGCAAGAAATGGAGGCTATGAAAATGTAGTTTATAAGAAGGATGTTGAAGGTACCATGGACAGCTAAGAAAACCAATGAAAAAGTCTTAGAGAGGTTGGAGTTATAAAGCAAGTTATAGCAAAGATCAGAGGCAGACAAGTGAGATTCATAAGACATATCCTGAGAAGAGGAAAATCGGAGCACATTGTGGCAACTGGAAAAATTGAGAGAAGAAGAGACAGAGGAAGGCAGATTGATTGATCTTTACTTCCAAAGGTTTAGGAACTGGGCACGCAGGCCCGTCTGACATTCTGCCCTTTATCATACAACTTTCACTCTATTCCAGACATTCTACAAATATTCTGCTCATATAACCAACATAACTAACACTGGAAATCTGAGAGACATAAAATATAACATTCACATTTCACTCTTATCCATGCACTCAATACAGCAAGTAACTACATACATATATAAATGACTATCTACCAAACAGAATTTTGGTACCATTCATAATAAACAATTTGGTGTCTGCAAGAGCTGCCTAGAATAACTTTTGTGAATCATGGAGGCATGTAACCAACATCAAATAGATACTGGAAAAGTGTGTAGTTATAGGAAGGAGTATAGCTTATATTTTTTTATATAGGATGGGAGGGTATTCCAAAGATGACCAGCAGAATAAGTAAAGCTTTTCTTGTAAAGATCAAGTCTAGGTTTTGGAAGACATATGTTGTTTAAGCGTTGGCTGCACTTTGGGCTAAATCTAAACATGTTCCATAGATAAGATGGGGAATGCTGTGAAAGAATTTGATGTACCAACTTGGCTTTGTTAAAGAGGAACCTGTTCTTAAGAGGCAGTATTCTAATACATTTGTGCTGATTAGTTGCTTGTGCTTGATCTTTGTCACTAATGTTTTACTGCTCGCTTTTGAAGTGAGTAAAGCTTCTTTGTATTTGACACTGAGCAACCATCCCAGATTGTTGAGCAATAGTCTAAATGTGTTTCTACATGTGATATGTAGTATGTCTTCCGTGTGTCTTGATTGATGAAGTGCTTGATTTTGGCTAACTGGTATACTTTTTGTGCGATGAGTTTTGTTAGACCTTGCACATGAGAGTTCCAGGTCAGATGTTGGTCAATAATAAAACCTAGTGTTTTGTGCTCGCTAACGTTTCTATCTGTGATGTTTCCATGCTGAGCTGAAGTGTTGTTTTTGTTGCATTTTGTAGTTTTTGCCTTGTTTTTATGAGCATTGATTTTGTTTTATCGGTGTTTATAATCATGTATTGTTGTTGCTCTATTTAATTAGATTGTTTAACTCGATCTGAAGAGTTGATTCTAAATTAATACAGTCGTACTGACTTGTGTAGACTGTGTAATCATCGGCAAAAAGGTCACAAGAAGAGTGTTTAAGATAAAGTGGAAGATCATTGATGTAGATAGCAAAGAGCAATGGGCCTAGAATAGAACCTTGTGGAACACCAGTGTCAACTATAGCAGTATTTGACAGAGAATTGTTGAAGAATACTACCTGTTGTCTGTCTGAAAGAAATTATGCAATTAATTTTATTAGGTCAGGGTGCAGTCTATAACTGTTTATTTTTTACAAGAATATCATGGTCAATCATATCAAATGCCTTTTTAAAGTCGACAAAGATGGCACCACATAGTCTGTTATCATTTATGTTTACTAACCAGTTTTCTGTCATTTTGGTAAGAGCTGTGTGACGGGAATGATTGGGTCTAAAACCTGACTGACTGTCTATGAGTAAATTGTTCTCTTGCACGTGTCGTAGAGTTATTTTGTGTATGTGTTTTTTGAGTGGTTTTGATAGTGATGATAATATGGATATTGGTCTATAGCTAACTAATATGGATATTGGTAATATTATTGGATAAACCAGATTTAAAGAGAGGATACACTTTAGTGCTTTTAAAAGCTTCGGGGAAATAACATTTTGCAATGCACTGGTTGTAAATGTATGTTAGTGTATGTGAAATGACAGGTGCAGCATAACGTAAGATCTTATTGCTAATATCATCAAGTTCAGCTGTAGTGTTGTTTTTAAGGATAAGAGATAACTGTAAACTTCACCGACTGTTAAGAATGGAATGTGTAACTGTTTAAATTCAATACATGAATGTTTGTAATTCATGTAAGTCGCATACTGGAGCTGGTATTGATGACTTAAGAACGTTGATTTCTTCTCTGAAATGAGTCCTGATTTGCGCGCTAGTGTGTCCATGATTGCCAGCTTGAAAGTCAAATTCTTTCATTTGATAGGGTGTTTATGGGTTTCCAAACTGATTTACTGTCTGATTTGTTCTGTACTAGATTCCTCAAGTAATTTTTTTTTTTCTGACTTATTAAATATTGAACTTTGTTTCTGAGTGAACGGTAGGTCCTAAAGTCCTTGATTTTGTGTGCCCGGTCACGTTCTCTCATGGCATGTAATATTTCAGGTGTTATCCAAGGTGACTTGGTCTGGTGTTTTACTCTCACCTCTTTCATGGGGACATGTTTGTCTAATATATCTCTGAAGATCTTTAGCCAATATTCTATTGCCTCATCAGGGTCAGTTAGTTGGTACACGTGTGTAAGTGAAGATGCTTGCAAATCAGTAAGGAATAATTCTAGGTTACATTTTTTTAAACTTCTAAATTTTATACTGGTGTGATTGTGTGTAGGAAGTTTATACCTCTTTCTCGTCCAAGTACAGCAGACTGGATAATGATCAACAAAGTATGAGGGATGTTACATTCAGTGATTTTTTATGGGTGGGCTACATATATATGATCTAATAGAGAGAGAGAGGAGTTACTGGATGGGCTGTCAGTGTGGCTAGGAAGAAAGTCACCGGTGGATCTCATAATCAACGCAAAAGACAGGGAATTGTGGAGAAAAATGATCACCTACATCACATGGCATGGCACTTAGAATTAGATGATAAGGTTATCCTACTGTCTTAGACTGAAGATAAGGTTATTCTGCTGTCTCAGACCGAAGATAAGGTTATCCTACTTTCTTAGACTGAAGATAAGGTTATTCTACTTTTTTAGACTGAAGATAAGGTTATTCTACTGTCTCAGACTGAAGATAAGGTTATCCTACTTTCTTAGACTAAAGATAAAGTTATCCTACTGTCTCAGACTGAAGATAAGGTTATCCTACTTTCTTAAACTGAAGATAAGGTTATTCTACTGTCTCAGACTGAAGATAAGGTTATCCTACTTTCTGGGACTGAAGATAAAGTTATCCTACTGTCTCAGACTGAAGATAAGGTTATTCTACTTTCTTACACTGAAGATGAGGTTATCCTTCTTTCTTAGACTGAAGATAAGGTTATCTTACTGTTTTAGACAAGAAGAAGCTGGTTTCAGGCAAGGAAGAGGATCAAGAGATCATATACTCAATATACATAACAGAGAAATGCAGAGAGTTTAATGTGAATCTATATTTATCCTTTATAGACTATTCAAAGGCATTTGATTGTGTACGACACCAGAAACTTTGGAAAATAATGGAAAAAATGGGATTTCCAACACATTTGATACAATTAACATCACTGCTGTATCTAGACCAACAAGCAGCAGTAAGAATAAATGGTGAAACAACAACTTGGTTTGACATAAAATATGCACAGGGGTGCATACTTTTGCCGTACTTATTTAACTTGTATATGTCAGAAAGTAAAACAACTAAAGAATCTGTGGAGAGGAACAGACAGAACTACAAAAATAAGATTTTTAAAAGCATGCATCTTTCCCATCACAACATATGCCTGTGAGACCTGGACACTTAACAAACCAGCTGAGAAACATATAAATGCCTTTGAATGTAAATGCTACAGAAGAGTTCTTCAAATATCATGGACGCAAAAAAGAATAAATATATCCATACTACAAGAACTTAATATTGAAGAAGGCTGGGTAGTAAAGAGGATTAAAGAGAGAAAACTTAAATATTTTGGACACATTAAACATCATGATAATCTAGAGAAGACCATCTTGGAAGGGTACATAATGGGAAAAAGAAAGAGAGGAAGATCAAGGCAAAGATGGCTGCAAGACATTGTTGATAATCTGCAAATGGATACATCAGCAGCAGGCCATCTTGCTCACATGTGAGAGGCCTACATGAGAACTGTTAGGGAGGCAAATTTCCTCAAGGGCCACACAGATGAATGACTGATTGAGTGTAAATATAATGAGGAATGTTAGAGAACATGTAGACAAAGAATATTATGATGCCATAACAGTTGGAGGTTATGAAATGCCAGAGATTAGATATGCTGATGACACAGTATTACTGTCCACAACACAAAAAGGAATGGAAAAACTAATTATGTCAGTCTGTAAGAATAGTGAAGAGCAAAACCTCTATCTTAATGCGAAGAAAACTAAATTGATGACAACTGACAAAACAAACAAGGCAGGTAATATATCTATCAATGAGGAAAAATTGGAAGAGGTGGAGAGTTTTGAATATCTTGGATCATTACTAGCTAATAATGGAAATACAATGAGAGAAATTAAAAGGAGGACATCTATCGCTCTTCAGAAAGTAAAACAACTAAATAATCTGTGGAGAGGAACAGACAGAACTACAAAAGTAAGGTTTTTAAGGGCATGCGTCTTTCCCATCACAACATATGCCTGTGAGACCTGGACACTTAACAAAACAGCTGAGAAACACATAAATGCCTTCAAATGTAAACGCTACAGAAGAGTTCCTCAAATATCATGGATACAAAAAAGATCAAATATATCCATACTTACATCCTTCCCATGATGCTAAATGTCACATTGGCCCCGCATGGTAGTTAGCCAGGATTTCCTGTCTTCGGCGAGTTTTTCAATCTCATCAAGGGATATTATGCCCACTGAACTGGCCTCTAAAGTTTCACATGGACACCTTTTTATCTTTGGCCTGTTGTGTTCCACTTGATAGCTTGTTTGAGGATTCTCTGTTTGTTTCTTCTCATCACATGACCGACACATGTCCATCTTCTTTTTCTAATCACCCTTGAGACAGATAAATTCGCTCATCTGTCTTATCTCTGCATTCTTCTTGAATTCATTCCACTTTATACCGAGTATTTTCCTTTGGCATTTGTTTTCAAAAGAGTCTGATTTCTTGTTTCTTTAGCTGTTTTCCAGCTTTCACATGCATAAATGAGGGTGGATACTACATTTGAATTGAATAGTCTTAACTTGGTTTTTGTGCTTATAACTTTTGAATTCCATATGTTCTCAAGATTCTTGAAGGTCAGTGCTGCTTTTGCAATTCGAAATATAAGTTCCTTTCTGGTGTCACCATCCTGGTCTATGTACCTGCTGGGATATGCAAATTGGTTTACTTATTCAACTGCTGTTCTTCTATGTATGTTTTTCCATCATTATTAAACTACAGATAAGTTTTATACTATTATGGTTATTTTTATTTCCTCAGATGAAGGCAAGCTGGTGTCTTTAGGCATCCTGCTGTCTATTGCTGTCACTGGGTTCACTGCTGCTGTCATCTTTTGTCTCTTTAAACTTTGTAAGTGCATGCAGGAAATACAGAATAGAAAACATGAAACTGAAGTTCCTCAGTCCATTTCCGAAATGCAGCCCCGCTTGGACTCATCTGTGGATGGTGCGAACTTTGCTGAAACTAAACAACAGCTGACTCCCAAGGGTATTCATACGCCATCTTTTGAATCAGAAGTCACCACAGTTACCACAACAACTTATGACACAGAATCTGACTAGTTTTCACAGTTCTTTAAAACTTGTCAGTTTTTTCCTAGAAAAAAACTAGTTTTGTTATCACATCAAATGTTCTCTGGTATTTTCTAGAAAATGTGACTAGTTCTGATATCCCATCAAATGTTTTCTGATATTTTCTAGAAAATGTGACCAGTTCTGATATCTCATCAAATGTGTTTCTGGTATTTTCTAGAAAATGCTAGTGTATTAAATCATTCTTGGTCAAGAAAATGTGAGTTGTCCAGATTTGTAGTACTCAGAATGTTAACCTTGAGGGCTCTGAAAACTTTAGAAAACTGATGACATCTGACTGGCTCGTTTGATGCTGTCTTACACGTTCATTGATGCTGTCTTACCTGCTCATTTGATGCTGTCTTACATGCTCATATGATAATATCTCACCCGCTGTTTTGATGATGTCTGATCTGACTGTTTTGTAATGTCTGATCTGCTCATTTGATGATATCTAGCTTGCTCATTTGATTTTGTCTGACCAGCTTTTCTGATATCTGGCCTGCTCATATGTTGTCCCACCTGCTATATGATGATGTCTCACCTGCTCATATATTCTCTCACCTGCTTATATGTTGTCTCACCTGCTCATATGATGTTGTCTCACCTGCTCATATGATGATGTCTCACCTGCTATATGATGATGTCTCACTTGCTATATGATGATGTCTCACCTGCTCATATAATGTTGTCTCACCTGCTCATATAATTTCATCTCACCTGCTCATCTGTTGTATTAATATAAAACAAAAACTATTGAAATCTTCATTTATGGACTTAAAACATTTTGTTCCTGTGAAGGTACATGTGCTAGTGAAGTTACATGTGCTAGTGAAGGTACATGTGCTAGTGAAGTTACATGTGCTAGTGAAGTTACATGTGCTAGTGAAGTTACATGTGCTAGTGAAGGTACATGTGCTAGTGAAGTTACATGTGCTAGTGAAGTTACATGTGCTAGTGAAGTTACATGTGCTAGTGAACAGTTTTGTTCTTATTCTGCACTGTCATCTTCACTATGTTCATACTTCTTCTTCCCTTGTTCTGTGGATAATTTTACAGACATCTTCTCTATATTCATCTTTTTATGCAGTTTTCAGTCCAGAGATTTTCTGATATGTCTAAGAACATATTGTCTGGGTATCAGGACACATATTGTCTGTGTAGCCTGTGAACATATTGTCTATGTAGTCTGTGAACATATTGTCTATGTAGTCTGTGAACATATTGTCTATGTAGCCTGTGAACATATTGTCTATGTAGTCTGTGAACATATTGTCTATGTAGCCTGTGAACATATTGTCTATGTAGCCTGTGAACATATTGTCTGTGTAGCCTGTGAACATACTGTCTATGTAGCCTGTGAACATATTGTCTATGTAGCCTGTGAACATATTGTCTATGTAGCCTGTGAACATATTGTCTATGTAGCCTGTGAACATATTGTCTATGTAGCCTGTGAACATACTGTCTATGTAGCCTGTGAACATATTGTCTATGTAGCCTGTGAACATATTGTCTGTGTAGCCTGTGAACATACTGTCTATGTAGCCTGTGAACATATTGTCTATGTAGCCTGTGAACATATTGTCTGTGTAGCCTGTGAACATACTGTCTATGTAGCCTGTGAACATATTGTCTATGTAGCCTGTGAACATATTGTCTATGTAGCCTGTGAACATATTGTCTATGTAGCCTGTGAACATACTGTCTATGTAGCCTGTGAACATATTAGGTGGTCTGTTAACACACTGTTTATGATATTTGGGAGCCTAATGCTAGACCTACTGCCATTAGCTTCTTGCCTATTTTCTATGCTGTGTGTTTGTTGACTGGGTTATCTAGGACATTGTGTCTTCTGAAGATCTACTGCCAGTGTTGTCTGGAGATCTATTATCTGTGTTGTCTGGAGATCTATTATCTGTTGTCTTGAAATCTATTTTCTGTGCTGTGTGTCTGTTGACTGGGTTGTCTAGGACATTGTGTCTTCTGAAGATCTACTGCCAGTCTTTTCTGCAGATCTATTATCTGCGTTGTCTGGAGATCTATTATCTGTTGTCTTGAAATCTATTTTCTGTGCTGTGTATCTGTTGATTGGGTTATCTAGGATATTGTGTCTTCTGAAGATTCACTGACAGTCTTTTCTGCAGATCTATTATCTGTGTTGTCTGGAGATCTATTATCTGTTGTCTTGAAATCTGTTTTCTGTGTTGTCTGGAGATCTATTATCTGTGTTGTCTGGAGATCTATTATCTGTGTTGTCTGGAGATCTATTATTTGTGTTTTCTGGAGATCTATTATCTGTGTTGTCTGGAGATCTATTATTTATGTTGTTTGGAGATATATTATTTGTTGTCTTGAAATCTATTATCCATGTTGTCTTGAAATCTATTATCTGTGTTGTCTAGAGATCTATTATTTGTTGTCTTGAAATTTATTATCTGTGTTGTCTGGAGATCTAGTATCTGTTGTCTTGAAATCTATTATCCGTGTTGTCTGGAAATCTATTATCTGTGTTGTCTGGAGATCTATTATTTGTTGTCTTGAAATCTATTTTCTGTGTTGTGTGTCTGCTGATTGGGTTATCTAGGATATTGTGTCTTCTGAAGATCTACTGCCAGTCTTTTCTGGAGATCTATTATCTGTGTTGTCTGAAAATGTATTATCTGTTGTCTTGAAATCTGTTTTCTGTGTTGTCTGGAGATCTATTATCTGTTGTCTTGAAATCTGTTTTCTGTGTTGTCTGGAGTTCTATTATCTGTGCTGTCTGGAGATCTATTATCTGTTGTCTTGAAATCCATTTTCTGTGTTGTCTGGAAGTCTGTTGTCTGGAGGTCTACTTGTATTGTCTGTGTTGCCTTGAAATCTGTTTTCTGTGTTGTCTGGAAGTCAGTTGTCTGGAGATCTACTTGTATTGTCTGTGTTACCTTGAAATCTGTTTTCTGTGTTGTCTGGAAGTCAGTTGTCTGGAGATCTACTTGTATTATCTGTGTTGCCTTGAAATCTGTTTTCTGTATTGTCTGGAGGTCAGTTGTCTGGAGATCTACTTGTATTGTCTGTGTTGCCTTGAAATCTGTTTTCTGTGTTGTCTGAAGTCTGTTGTCTGGAGATCTACTTGTATTATCTGTGTTGCCTTGAAATCTGTTTTCTGTATTGTCTGGAAGTCAGTTGTCTGGAGATCTACTTGTATTGTCTGTGTTGCCTTGAAATCTGTTTTCTGTGTTGTCTGAAGTCTGTTGTCTGGAGATCTACTTGTATTATCTGTGTTGCCTTGAAATCTGTTTTCTGTATTGTCTGGAAGTCAGTTGTCTGGAGATCTACTTGTATTGTCTGTGTTGCCTTGAAATCTGTTTTCTTTATTGTCTGGAAGTCAGTTGTCTGGAGATCTACTTATATTGTCTGTGTTGCCTTGAAATCTGTTTTCTTTATTGTCTGGAAGTCTGTATTGTCTGGAAGTCAGTTGTCTGGAGATCTACTTGTATTGTCTGTGTTGCCTTGAAATCTGTTTTCACTGGCATGTGGTTATAGAAGGACAGTTTGAACATTTACACATAAATTAGCTCATGAATAAGGTTACAGTTCTATTTCTCCAGATGAATTTTATTTTTAGAGTTACACAAAATAGAAAAGGTTCAGCAATGGGAAAAAAAAGCTGCACTGGTAATTTCTATCATTTTTTCACTTACATTTATTTTTAAAATTTTAAAAAAGTGAAAATCCATAACAGAAAGTGTCAGTACATAGTGACTCTGCTACCAATTCTGTTCTCATAAGCTAGAAAAAGTTACGTGATAAAAACAGGAAAGATTATACTTTAAGTGGATGGTGATGCTTCACAAGTTTTCCACTTCACTGGCTGCTAAAAAAAAGTTTTAAAAATCCAACAGTGTCTTTCTGTCTACTTTCTGTAAAGCCAGGTTAGTTTATACAATTTCTGTCTACTTTCTGTAAAGCCAGTGAAGCTTATATGAAGGTAGGCAAATCAGCTAGGAAGGAACCAAAGGAGAACAACAGGTAATAAATACAATTAATTAATATTTCAAGCACAAAAAAAAGTTTTCTTCATGACTATGTAAGGAAATGAAATAAACACAAAAATAACAAAAAATTCAGTAATCTGTCAAATTTTTCAACCACTGAAGTACTCCATCTATTCCAAAATGTGCTGGATTATCTGACACACCCGAGTCTTACCCTTTTGTTGTGTCTGAAAAGCTGAAGCCTGAATAAAGCTTAGTTGTAGCTTAAATATTGGTTGCTTTTATAGATTTGTGAAACTGCTGTGAGTCAATATTTTAGACGCTCTACTTGAAAATGAATGAATGACTTGAAAAAAACCTAAAATCCTGAACTAATATTTGAATAAAACTAGTTGTAAAAAAAAGGTAAAGGTAATACTCTTATGCCTTTAGAGGTACATAGGGATATGGTGTTAATACCCATATTTTCCTTGACCTGTCAGCACACTAGAGGGTGATATGGTCAGTATCATGCCTGGCCGCCTTTCCTTCCCCAACTCCAGAAGAAGTGGGTACCCATTTCTACAGCTGGGTGACTGGGTTGCCTTAGGCCGGATTCGAACCCCTGACCCTCACCATGAGAAACCAGTACACTAACCACTTCACCACTCAGATGCCCAAAACTAGTTGTATGAACTAATATTTTAACAAAACTAGTTGTATGAACTAATATTTTAACAAAACTAGTTGTATGAACTAATATTTTAACAAAACTAGTTGTATGAACTAATATTTTAACAAAACTAGTTGTATGAACTAATATTTTAACAAAACTAGTTGTATGAACTAATATTTTAACAAAACTAGTTGTATGAACTAATATTTTAACAAAACTAGTTGTATGAACTAATATTTTAACAAAACTAGTTGTATGAACTAATATTTTAACAAAACTAGTTGTATGAACTAATATTTTAACAAAACTAGTTGTATGAACTAATATTTTAACAAAACTAGTTGTATGAACTAATATTTTAACAAAACTAGTTGTATGAACTAATATTTTAACAAAACTAGTTGCCTGAAGTAATATTTGAGGAAAACTAGTTGCTTGAATAAATAAGGAAATCTAAAACATGTGAACTAGGTGAATACTGCACAAAGATTTATCACTTCACATATCACATGTCAAATTTCACATGTCTAGTGCAGATATAAGACAAAGAGCACAGATTTTGTACCAATTCTGTGACAATAGACTGAATGCAAATTCATTTCATTTTTTCACAATTTCTGAATATTCATTTTAATCTTTCTGAAAAAATCCCACTTGAATTATAGACTGATTAAATCAAAATGTCATAAAGAAATCTAATATACTAAATGGCAAATCATAAAAATATACAGTGTGATACTACTAGATTAAATCAAAATGTCATAAAGAAATCTAATATACTAAATGGCAAATCATAAAAATATACAGTGTGATACTACTAGACCAATGGAAACATCTTCACACAGAAAAGATTAAAAACAGCACAACAGTAGAATGTGAGGCATAGCAAGGCAAAAGAAGAATATAATGCCAGGGGAGAGTATCATATATATAGTATAATTAAGTGTGACATAAATGTATGTGCTGTGACATAAAGTGACAGTAACAAAGTATAAATTATTATGATTCATAAGCAAAATATGCATTTATCACTGACTGAGGGTTGGCCTGTAGCAAAGACACCGCAGAATAAAACAAGTTGTAAAAAATAGGTACCTATGTCCCCATGGGGGAAGGGAAGGTTGCCAGGCAAGCTGCTGACCTGACTGCCCTCAACAACATATCAGGGAAACCAAGGACACTTAATACCATGTCCCTTATATGCCTAAATGGCACAACATCATGTCTCTTATATGCCTAAATGACACTTAACACCACATCTCTTATATGCTGAAGTAACATGGGACACGCACAAAAAATATGCTGAAACAATGACCAACCTAAGAGAAGACTGAGCAATAAAACACAACAGAGCAAACTGTGTGACATAGAACATTATCACAATAGAGCAAAATGCGTGACATAACAGAACAATATCACAACAGAGCAAACTATGACATAATAGAACATTATCACAACAGAACAAACTGTGTGACATAATAGAACATGGAACAGGCTTACTAACAATGGACAAACAAAACAGAACTCAGCGTGTGAGACAAACTGAACATAGCACATGACATGTACAAAATATGATCATAAATATAGTCCTGTAAATTCACTCATATTTACTCCTCCAGCACAGAAGATGTCACAAAATGTGGAATGTAATGAACAAGTGACACAGTCACAGCTGACATAAACTGGAATGTTAGAATAGCTAGAAAAAGTAACATGTAAACATAACAATATCAACTAAGAAAAAAGTAACATGTAAACATAACAATATCAACTAAGAAAAAAGTAACATGTAAACATAACAGTATCAACTAAGAAAAAAGTAACATGTAAACATAACAATATCAACTAAGAAAAAAGTAACATGTAAACATAACAATATCAACTAAGAAAAAGTAACATGTAAACATAACAATATCAACTAAGAAAAAGTAACATGTAAACATAACAATATCAACTAAGAAAAAGTAACATGTAAACATAACAATATCAACTAAGAAAAAGTAACATGTAAACATAACAATATCAACTAAGTGTAAACTGCATGGAAGAAGACTCATCATCTTGCTAATATTTAATTTCACTGTGAAAAACACTTTATAGGATCAAACTTCACTGTTTCAAACTTCACTGTGGGTGTCAACTTGTCTGTGTTTGTTCAAGTTACTCATTACTCCTCCTCCTCTGATGATGATGAAGATGATGATGATGATGATGTCTCAAAATGGCTGCCTGTGAATTCTTGCTCTTCTCCTCATCCTGATCCCATCAGATTAGAAAAAATTCTTATGTAGATATTTTTCTAGACAGCAGAGATTTTTCTAGATACTGCTAACATGACTCTAGTAACTTAATCACACATGTGACATAAGATGACTCCAGTAACTTAATCACACATGTGACATAAGATGACTCCAGTAACTTAATCACACATGTAACATAAGATGACTCCAGTAACTCAATCACACATGTGACATAGGATGGCTCCAGCAAGATATTCTCACTGCTAACATGGTTTCAGTAACTTAACTACACAGCTGATATAATGCCAGCATTTTTGTCGAAACTAATCTCATCCAAATCTTACTTACTAGATCATTCGAAAATGTAAGTAAAATGAACTGCTGCGTGCTGTAACACAACATAATGTGAAAGCATATGTACATGCCTTAATATTTTGCTTCTAAACTTGGTCACAGTGAGCACTGGAGATGAACAGTCATATCATGTAAAGAGAGGTAATCATATGCTGGCTTCATCATATTCCTGCTCATTTAGTTGAAAAAACTAGTACCCTGTATTTCTGTTAGGGAGAGAAAAAAAAAGTATAACTTTGCCCAGTCAAAGATGACAAAAGTTGTACATTCACTAAGGAGAAAAAATGGTAGTACAACACGGCCGGATTACTAATCTGGTGGTACCGGCTTCAGTCCTAGCAGCGGGATTTTTTATGGTACACACCAGAAAGGCCCCGGGGTTCACCCAGCCTCTAAAAATGGGTAACAGAGAAATCTGGGAAGGTAAAGCAGCCAGGTGTGATACTGGCCCCATGTCATACTTTCATGTGCCGAAGGTCATGGAAAATACAGGCTAACACTGTTTACTTCCAAATATGCCTTAATGGCCTGGAAAAGGGAATTTTACCTTTATTTTTTTTTACTTTGTACAATAATTAATGAGAAAAAAAAGTTGTACCATTTAATTTGTTAGAGAGGAAAAAGCAATGCCTTATTTATTCGTTATTGAGAACAAAATAGCACTTTATTCATTTGTTGGAGAGAAAAGAATAGTATCTTGTTCATTTGTTACAGAGAAATATGTAGTGTTTTGTTCATTCTTTACAAAGAAAAAATGTAGCACTTGTTCATTTGTTACAGAGAAATATGTGGTGTTGTGTTCATTCTTTACAAAGAAAAAACTAGTACTTGTTCGTTTGTTAGAGAGAAAAAAGCAGCAGTCATGTTAGGGAGGAAAACTTGTTTGTATGTATAGTCATGTTAGAGGAGTAAACAAAAAAATGGAGAAAATCTGTCTTCATGGAGAAATACTGCCAGTGTTTTAAGAATAAACAAAAATACACATTCAGCTACATATGTGTGACCACACCAAGTTCAGGATACTTGAATATAAAATATAAAATAAGTGCTTGAATATAAAGTATGAGTGCTTGAATATAAAATATCAAATAACACAACCAAATGAAGGAAGTTAAACCATGTTATTGCTAGTTGCAAATATGCCATATTGTTCCAGCTGTCCATCTGGAGCACTGAGTTGTCCTTTCTGAAGTCAGTGTAGTTTCTGATCCTGTGTACATGGCACATCCATGTGTACGCATGTACTGTGGTCACTACGAACACTGAAATATGGATATATGAGTTGAGGACCATGGCAAAACTGGTTCTAGTAGAGATAATCAGAGATGTAAGGTGTAGTTTTACTAGTTCTAGTAGAGTAGAGATAGTCAGAGATGTTTGGTGTAGTTTTACTAGTTCTAGTAGAGTAGAGATAGTCAGAGATGTCTGGTGTAGTTTTACTAGTTCTAGTAGAGGTGATCAGAGATGTTTGGTGTAGTTTTACTAGTTCTAGTAGAGTAGAGATAGTCAGAGATGTCTGGTGTAGTTTTACTAGTTCTAGTAGAGGTGATCAGAGATGTTTGGTGTAGTTTTACTAGTTCTAGCAGAGTAGAGATAGTCAGAGATGTCTGGTGTAGTTTTACTAGTTCTAGTAGAGGTGATCAGAGATGTATGGTGTATTTTTACTAGTTCTAGTAGAGTAAAGACAGTCAGAGATGTTTGGTATAGTTTTACTGGTTCTAGTAGAGTAGAGATAGTCAGAGATGTTTGGTGTAGTTTTAGAATTTAAAAAAAAAAGAAGAAAAAGTGAGAAGGAATGACAAAAGAGGCATTTTGAGGAGCAGAGAGAGGAGTAAAACAAGTAGTAACAAACCAATATTTCAGCAATATGCCTTTATCAAGGACAACAAAAAATAATGAAATGACAAATAAACACAAAAGTAGCACTTATCTGGCAGAGATCCTCTTAGTTAGGATGTGAATCAAGCCATGAAATATTGACACTCCTGACACTATCAATGACACACACATGCACATTACTGATACTATATAAAATATAACACTAGTAATGTTGACAATATTGACATTACATATGTAATATTGACATTACATATGTATTACTGATACTACATTATATAATATTGACACTACATATGTAATACTGACACTACATGGGAGGCCATAGCACAAGTCCACCCATCATGGAGGCCTTTAACCACCCTGGGTGCCCAGAGAGCAGACAGCTCAAGAATTGAATATAATTTTTAGAGCTCATATAGGGCTAGTTGGTCATGCACGGATGCACCTCTCCTTACTTTGACTAAGATGAATCTGTGGTCATCATCGAAGATGATGGCCGAACAACAATACTGACACTACGTTTGTAATATGGATACTGCTAACACCATCACTGATGTGCACATATTGGGACAACATTGTCTATGACATACAAAACACAATTTTTTTTTTTGCTGATTCTATCTACAGGGAGTTCTTGATTTACTCATTTAATCTGTTTCCAGGGGTCATTCATTTTATTTTTTTATGATGGGTTAAACGCTTTGAATTATTTAAAAACTTAGAAACACTTAGCAACATTAAGATAACAGCATACAATAACGTGACTATAAATATAGCTTCACGTCAAGAAAAATAGCAAACATTTTTAAAATGCACAACACTAAACACTAAATGCCAAAAGGCAAGGGCTCTGAGATTTGGCCAAACTTTTCAAGCAATTTTACAACAAATTTCTGGCAGATATTGCCACACGTCACCTTCATTTTTTCCAGACTTTCTCCTGGGAAAGTTTCCCGGGGAAATTGGAAGACATTTTCTCCCCACCCCCATAATTAATTTGAGAAGACATTTTTTTTCTTTTTATAACTGATAATGTCACAAAAATGATTTGTATTTTCATCATAAAAAGTTTGACTTACGATTTTCTGTCCTGTCATTTTGAGCAAATCAGAACAGTCTACACTGTAAACGCTGCAACCTTAAGGTGACCACAGAGAAACAAGCTGAGACTTCAGCAAGAAGTTGTCAGTAAATACTTGTACCATGTAGCTACATGAACACAAGACTAGACTGAGATGTCAATGATCACTTATATCATGTGGCTACATGGACATAAGACTAGACTGAGATGTCAATGATCACTTATATCATGTAGCTACATGGACATAAGACTAGACTGAGTTGTCAAAGATCCCTTGTAGCATGCAGCTACATGGACACAAGACTAGACTGAGATGTCAATGATCACTTATATCATGTAGCTACATGGACACAAGACTAGACTGAGATGTCAATGATCACTTATGTTATGTAGCTACATGGACACAAGACTAGACTGAGATGTCAATGATCACTTATATCATGTAGCTACATGGACACAAGACTAGACTGAGATGTCAATGATCACTTATGTTATGTAGCTACATGGACACAAGACTAGACTGAGATGTCAATGATCACTTATGTTATGTAGCTACATGGACACAAGACTAGACTGAGATGTCAATGATCACTTATGTTATGTAGCTACATGGACACAAGACTAGACTGAGATGTCAATGATCACTTATGTTATGTAGCTACATGGACACAAGACTAGACTGAGATGTCAATGATCACTTATGTTATGTAGCTACATGGACACAAGACTAGACTGAGATGTCAATGATCACTTATGTTATGTAGCTACATGGACACAAGACTAGACTGAGATGTCAATGATCACTTATGTCATGTAGCTACATGGACACAAGACTAGACTGAGTTGTCAAAGATCCCTTGCAGCATGCAGCTACATGGACACAAGACTAGACTGAGATGTCAATGATCACTTATGTTATGTAGCTACATGGACACAAGACTAGACTGAGATGTCAATGATCACTTATGTCATGTAGCTACATGGACACAAGACTAGACTGAGATGTCAATGATCACTTATGTCATGTAGCTACATGGACACAAGACTAGACTGAGATGTCAATGATCACTTATGTCATGTAGCTACATGGACACAAGACTAGACTGAGATGTCAAAGATCCCTTGCAGCATGCAGCTACATGGACACAAGACTAGACTGAGATGTCAAAGATCCCTTGCAGCATGCAGCTACATGGACACAAGACTAGACTGAGATGTCAAAGATCCCTTGCAGCATGCAGCTACATGGACACAAGACTAGACTGAGATGTCAAAGATCCCTTGCAGCATGCAGCTACATGGACACAAGACTAGACTGAGATGTCAAAGATCCCTTGCAGCATGTAGCTACATGGACACAAGACTAGACTGAGTTGTCAAAGATCCCTTGCAGCATGCAGCTACATGGACATAAGACTAGACTGAGTTGTCAAAGATCCCTTGCAGCATGCAGCTACATGGACACAAGACTAGACTGAGTTGTCAAAGATTCCTTGCAGCATGCAGCTACATGAACATAAGACTAGATTGAGTTGTCAATGATTCCTTATACACAGACACAAGACTAGAATGATGTACATAGATGGACTAGAACACAGTTCATTTTTCACCAAAACATGACAGAATAAAATTATTTCATTTGAAAAAATAACATGTTTTTGCACAGTTCAAAAAAACTGTAAAACTGTAATGACAACCACAATATGCTAAAATGTCATTATAAAACTGTCATGACAACTAGAATATGCTAAAATGTCTTTTTTTTTAACCATACTGTGACATATCATCAAACAGAATCTGCAAAAATGTCCTAGTTTACTACTATTATGACAGAGTTTGATGATTTAACATTAGCACAATAAAATATGACATTATCACAGCACAAATGATTTTACATAATCACATCATGACAGAAAGTCATAATTTTAACTACAAGTAATATGGATTACTTAATATGTGTTAAAATGTCAGGAGTTTTAAGTAAAATATGATAAAATGTTATGATTTAACTATGATAAAATGTCCGGATTTAACCTGGAATAAGATACATTTCATATTCTTTGCTTGAATAGAACAGAATTGTGTAACTTTGCTGGAATATGATAGAATTCCTGGTATAATCATAAACAATGGAATGTCAGGTTAACAGTAGCTCAACATATGATGACAATGTTAGGTTAAACAGTAATACAACATACATCAGTTATTACTGGTGTAATTATTCCACATGACATACATTATTGTTGCCACAGGAAGGATGTGAAATGTGTCAACATGAAGGCTCACTTTACTTGGACAGCTCCCATAATTTAGGGCAGATGGCATGAAATACATAATCATTTGTTTAGCATCAACAAACTGTTGCCAGTATATCAATATAGTCAACATGAAAGTACAATAACTTGTACATGCTACCAAAATTGCGAGGCCCAAAATATCAACTAGGTCAAGTCATGAGACTTAGTTCAGTCATTTATGACCACAGAGTGATGGCCCTCTGGGACAACATCATTATCTTACTTGTCCATGTCGAGCCACACCATGCAGCTGATGGGGTTAAAGGCATGGAAAATCAACTGTCTTCACAATTACTACAACAGTATAGCTTGCATCAATACATTCATTTGTATTGTATGTTACTGCAATGATGCAGATAATATCAGAATATTATCAGTCATCTTTTGAACCAGTACCACTAGCAGCAAAATATCATCTATTTTACATGCTGGTACAGTGGTACAGTTGGAATTAATACATCTGTGTACTGGTAAAATGGCAAAGTCAGAGTCACAACAATATCATCATCTGAATAAACCAACAGTACAGCTGGCACAACAAATACAACCAAGTATTTTATGTACCTGTACAATGAGTATCCGGAGTAACTATTCTGTGTAACTAATAAAATAAAAGAGAAGTGTTGTTAAAAATATCGTCCATTACTCTAAGTAATGTTACAACTGATTAATCAGCCATAAAACGGCCAGAGTCAAGTGCTATTAATTTTATTGGCTGATATTTTGATGGATGATTTTTATCTCATGTTTCAACATCTTTCATTATTTGTACATAAGTACTGACAGAGCTGTTATAGTTTGACTGCAGCATGTTACTGCTGACAATTTTGCTGGAATGTGACAGATACTGCATGTCTTACTTATCCTGACTTTCTCCTGATTCTCAGACTGTCACGTCACAGAACATGAACCAATAAATGTCACGGTTTATATCACGTGCCTCAGTTCACTGGTCACATGACAGAGTTCGTGCCCACTATAAAGTTACCTAGACACTCCTGTACTGATTTGGGATAATAAACTGTTCCTAACATTTGAATTGTTAGGAGAAGCCAGTTTAGTGGGCATAACATCCCTTGATGAAGTCGAAAAACTTGCAGAAAACAAGAAAACTTGGCAAACAACTATGTGAGCCCTATGTGATGTTTAACAGCATGGGAAGGATTAAGATGTAAGAATATCTGAACAAAATGGCGGCACAAGATACAGTGTTGGTTTTTCCATTTGGATCAAACGGGCCAAATCCAGACAGCACACACCAGGAATTTCTTCCTTTCTTCCAATGAAGAAAGAAAATCTGACATTTGCAGAATTTCACATAAAACACAAAGCTATCTTTCTTACATGTTGAAGATGTTGAGAGTTGAAGTCTGTCTTTGTCTTAACACACGATAATCTAAGAAACCTTTATTCTGTATCACTCAGTTCTGGTGCTGATGACTCAGTGAGACTGCACAGCTTCCTCATATAACATTTCCAGCATACACAATGTTGAAACACTCAAAGGTCAAGGCTGCAGTTATTACACCCTCTAGAAAATTTGCAGCAGAACTGGAGTAATACCTAGTCTAGAGAACAATGAAGAAACTAAAGTCTTGGAACAAAAACTGTTCCATGGCCTCTCAGATGTTTTCACTGGCCAGAGTTGGAGCTACCAATCCAGCTATCCTCAAAAAAATCTAAATCATCTGCATCATCTTCAGGCAGGTAGTTCAAGTTCTCCCCAACACTGGCACTGAGTCTGCGAGCAGCTCCGCCCCACCTCCGACCTCGAGCCTTCTTTCTCCTGCCATCAATGATGTTGTCTACAGCAGCGACCTAGAGACAATAAACCAATAACTTATCAAGCAACAATCTTGCAACAACACAATATTGTAAGGCAGATAAACCAATAACTTGTCATGTAACAATCTTGCAACAGCACAATACTGTAAGGCAGATAAACCAATAACTTGTCATGTAACAATCTTGCAACAGCACAATACTGTAAGACAGATAAACCAATAACTTGTCATGTAACAATCTTGTAATACAATCTTGTAAGAACAAAGTCACCAAATTACATATTTTTGGCACTATTTTCTCTACTTCACAGCACTGAAAAGATATGTGAATATACATTTTTAGATGTTTCATCATGAAAAGTGTTAAAATGCTAAAAATTATTTTAAAATTAGAATTTACAAATTTGACTTCCAAAAAATGGATTTATTCTTCACTGCACCGAAGAAAAAAATGTGACAATGACAGTGAGAAAAAGAATATAATCATTCACAATATACAATATAATGTTTTTTCTTATCAGTATTATTAATACCACATATTACTATTCTATTTAATAATGTAACAGTGGAGATACAAAAATGGAGATTAAAAGGAGGACATCTACTGCTTTTCAGACACTAAAACAACTAAAAAAGCTGTGGAGAGGGATAGGCAAAACAACAAAAATTAGATTTTTAAGGGCATGCATCTTTCCCATCGCAACATATGCCTGTGAGATCTGGATACTTAACAAAACAGCTGAGAAACACATAAATGCCTTTGAATGCTATAGAATATCATGGACACAAAAAAGAATAAATATCATGAATTTAATACTGAAGAAGGTTGGTTAGTTTCTCTGTTTAAGTATTTCAGACATATTAAATTGGTTAGTTTCTCTGTTTAAGTATTTCAGACATATTAAATGTCATGAAAGTTTGCAGGTGACAGCCTTGAAAGGTACATAACTGGAAAAAGAGGAAGACCAAAATGAAGATGGCTGCAAGACACTGATGATTTGTGAAAGGATATATCAGAGGCAGGGCATCTTACTTACAACCAAGAGGTCTTCAAGGAGGCAAAGTTCTGTAAGGGACATGCTAATGAATGAATGGAATAATTAATTATACAACAAATTATGCCATTTTACCTAATCTATAAGCTACCAATATATACAGGGTCCAGCATAATGCATATCTGGATTTTAAACATGGAAAAGCGCTATACATGTTTTTGGTTAAAAATGTGAAATGAAACTCAGAAAAGTGGGTATTTTTTTTATTACTGACAATCATATTTAAGTTTTGAAAATTACTCCAGTTAGATGACCGCCATTACATTTGATACATTCAGCCAGATGTCTGGAAAATTCCTGCATAATACCATTTAACATGTTCAAAGTGATATTTTGAATGCAGTGTCGGATTCGATCTTTTAGGTCTGCAATTGACTGTGGTCGACTAGCATACACCATGTTCTTGAGATAACCCCACAAAAAGACGTCTGTGGCCAATAAATCCAGTGACCTTGCCGCCCAATGAATATCCCAAAATCTGAAAATAAGACGATTGGGAAATGCTTGTCACAGCATGGCCATGGACTGACGGGCTGTGTGGGCAGTTGCTCCATCTTGTTGAAACCATATTAGTCTCTTATTTCTATTGGCCAAGTCTGGAATGAAGTATTCAGTTAGCATCTGCACATAAAGATCACTGTTAACAGTAAGAGGATGCCAGGTGCCAAAGCGTTCCTAACAGCTGATGACCGAGGGCTACTCATCAATGGGTTACGGACTTCTTGAATTCGTTCAGGTGTCTGTTGAGTTCTTGGACGACCAGTAGACAGGCGTCTGTTGAATTCTTGGACGACCAGTAGACTTGTTACTAAGGCAATTAACGGTTTCCTTACATTTTTTGACCCATCTCACAATTGTTTTGTCCTCCAATTGGGAACATTATCACGGGGATGCAACTCAAAATGGTGGCGAAACTTTCGTTGTACAGTAACAGACGATTCTCCACTTTTAAAATAAGTTTCAACAGTGAATGCACGATGTTGTGTTTGCCAAGAAGCCATTGTTAAAAATGACCGTTTGTCTACTTCATCTCTGATGTCATGTTTTTTTTCGCATGTATATCTGCTGGCACGACATCAGATCGATTACATCAATAAGACAAGAAACTAAACAAGACTACTTATCAAACTTTATCAGAAGACGTCGCTGGAACTACATCGGCCACGTACTTAGAGTGGACGAAAATCAACTCCCACACCAAGCATTTACGTGGTCACCAGGGGGTAAAAGAAAGCGGGGAAGACCCAAAGACACACTAAGAAGAGTTATCACCAAGGAGTGTTCAACAATGCTCATCAGAAACACCGAAGATCTAAAGCAAGTAGCAAGGAATTGCCAGACATGGAGAGCCTTCTCCTCCGCTCTATGCACTGCCTTTGGCCCAAGAGGATCAACTAACTAACAAACTAATTCAGTTTCTGCGCACTACGTCAGTTAAATCCAGCTATGCTTTATGTCGGACCCTGTATATGGCATTACTTGTGCCTTTTCCTTCGACGAAGCCACACGTTCTTCAGCGATTTCTGGTTTTATTTTGCCCCCGACTCTTCTCATGATAATACAATAATGCCATATATATACTGAGAACACTGAGATCAACAGAAGTAAAGATGGACCTATACTTATGCTTCATAGACTACTGTAAATCATTCGATAAAGTGAGACACACAGAAATTATAAGAATGCTGGAAGACATCAACATAGATGGGAAAGATCTAAACTCATCAAAACATATACTGGCAGCAATCAGCAGCAATGAAGGTTGAGAACCAAATAGGAGCATTCCAAGACGTAAAACTGGGAGTGAGACAAGGATGTATTCTATCTCCTGACCTCTTCTCCTTTTACAGCGAAAACATAATGAGAAATATAGATAGCTTGCCAGGAATATCAATTGGCGGGTACAACCTTAACAACTTAAGATATGCAGACAACACAGTTATGATTGCTAAAAGTGAAGGGGAGCTACAGGCTCCTCTGGACATCGTGGCTCGTGAAAGTAAAAGTAAAGGTCTCAGCCTGAACAAAAAAGAAGACTGAAGGGATGGTCATCTCAAAGAAAAGAATACCACCAAAATGTAGCATTATCATCGATGGCACAGAACTGAAACAAGTTGATAGATTCAAGTACTTAGGAACAATTACAACAGCTGATGGGAAATGTCACAACGAAATAAAATGCAAAAGTGGTCAAGCCAAGTCAGCATTCCAGAAAATGAGAAACATCTTGTGCATCAGATCCATATAAATGGAAACAAGATTCCGAGTACTTAAATGTTACATTGAGCCAATTTTGTTTCATGGATGTGAAGCATGGTCCATGAATAAGAGAATACAGCGAGAAATGGAGGCCATGGAAATGTGGTTCATATGAAGGATGTTGAAGGTACCATGGACAGCTAAGAAAACAAATGAAGAAGTCTTAAGAGAGGCTGAAGTTAAAAGGCAAATTACAGCAAAGATCAGAGGCAGACAAGTGAGATTTGTAGGACATTTTCTGAGAAGATGAAAATTGGAACACGTTGTGGCAACTGGAAAAATTGAGAGAAGAAGAGACAGAGGAAGACAGAGAGAGAAGTTACTTAATGGGCTGTCAGTGTGGCTAGGGAAAAAAGCCACCGGCGGATCTCATAATCAAGTCTAAAGACAGGCAATTGTGGAGAGAAATGATCGCCTACGCCATGCAGCACGGCACTTGATTGGCTGATAAGCTACCATTTCAAAGATCTGCAGCAGTAATGTAATCATTCATTTCAGTCATGTTTGACAAATACAGTAAAATGTATGATCCATCCATTATGCTACTTACAGCCAAATATTATAATTCAAGAAACAACAACATACAGTATTCTGCTTCAGTAAACAACAAAATGTAACAGTTCACCAGTTCACATCAACAAACAACAAAATAACAACAAAATATAACAGTCCACCAGTCCACACCAATAAACAACAAAATGTAACAGTCCACCAGTATATCCTCCAGTCCATACCAATAAACAACAAAATGTAACACATGGACACAAGACTAGACTATTACACAACAAAATGTAACAATCCACCAGTCCACACCAACAAACAACAAAATGTAACAGTCCACCAGTATATCCTCCAGTCCACACCAACAAACAACAAAATGTAACAGTCCACCAGTCCACACCAATAAACAACAAAATGTAACAGTCCACCAGTCCACACCAACAAACAACAAAATGTAACAGTCAACATCAAAAAACAACAAAATGTAACAGTCCACACCAACAAACAACAAAATGTAACACTCCACCAGTCCACACCAACAAACAACACAATGTAACAGTCCACCAGTCCACACCAACAAACAACAAAATGTAACAGTCCACCAGTCCACACCAACAAACAACAAAATGTAACAGTCCACCAGTCCACACCAATAAACAACACAATGTAACAGTCCACCAGTCCACACCAACAAACAACAAAATGTAACAGTCCACATCAAAAAACAATAAAATGTAACAATCCACACCAACAAACAACAAAATGTAACAGTCCACCAGTCCACACCAATAAACAACAAAATGTAACAGTCCACACCAACAAACAACAAAATGTAACAGTCCACACCAACAAACAACAAAATGTAACAGTCCACCAGTCCACACCAATAAACAACAAAATGTAACAGTCCACCAGTCCACACCAACAAACAACAAAATGTAACAGTCCACCAGTCCACACCAACAAACAACAAAATTTAACAGTCCACACCAATAAACAACAAAATGTAACAGCCCACCACTTAAAGGACAAAAGCTAAACATTTTAGTTCAACACACAGACAGAAACCAGATGCATTAAAATTGTCAAGTTATGTCATACAAAAAAACAATTAAGTAATATCATGACATAAATTATTTCATTTCTGTCAAAAATCTGAACAATAAACTATTTAATCTCTGCCCAAAATGTGAACAATAAACTATTTAATCTCTGCCCAAAATGTGAACAATAAACTATTTAATCTCTGCCCAAAATGTGAACAATAAACTATTTAATCTCTGCCCAAAATGTGAACAATAAACTATTTAATCTCTGCCCAAAATGTGAACAATAAACTATTTAATCTCTGCCCAAAATGTGAACTTACCAAATTATCAAGTCCATAATGTCTGGCTTCCTCTCTTAGAATATCCAGCTCTTTGTAGCCAAGAGGAACGATCAGTTTATTTGTACGTAAGAAGTTTAGAACGTATCTGTTAACAATTAGCACAGACATATATATATATATATATATATATATATATATAAAGATGGCCTACATGTGTGTGTATGTAGGCCATCTTTATGTGTGTTGGCAGGACATATGTATATACCATCTATGTGTGTATGCAGGACATATATGTGTAAGCCATTATGCATGTAGGAAGGACATTTAATAAAATGGATGATCTATGAGAACAGAGTCTTATTATTTAACATATAATATTAGCTTCTACAAAATATTCTTACATCTGACATCCTTCCTGTGCCATTAAACGTCACATAGGGCCCGCATGGTAGTTGCCAAAATGTCCTGTCTTCGGCAAGTTTTTCAATCTCATCAAGGGATGTTACGCCCACTGAATTGGCTTCTCTTAACAATGTCCTCTTTAGAGTTTCACGTGGTTGACCTCTTTTTCTTCAGCCTGTTGTGTTCCATTTGATAGCTTGTTTGAGGATTCTCTGATTGTTTCTTCTCATCACATGGCCTACATATGTCCATCTTCTTTTTCTGATCACCCATGAGACAGGTCGTTGTTTGCTCATCTGTCTTATCTCTGCGTTCTTGAATTCGTTCCACTTTATACCAAGTATTTTCCTTAGGCATTTGTTTTCAAAAGAGTCTAATTTCTTGTCTATTTCTTTAGTTGTTTTCCAGCTTTCACCTATTATTACAAAATATTAGTATAAATATTTGTACATATTAGTACAAAATATTTGCTCATACAAAATCTGGACTTCTGCCACTTGATAAAACCAGATTTTTTTTTTTGGGGGGGGGGTAGAACTTTTGCTTGAGATCTCTTCCCACTGGCCAGGATCTTTAACATATATATGACATGTAGATGACACATACAGTATTACGCTTATCCATGGAAAAAGTACAATGATTTTTTGGAAACATATACTTGTATTATCAGGATGCATCTTGACACTATAGCAGTGTAGCACTAGGATTTTGTGAAAGCATTAATACAGTTATAGCTTTCTTTCACCTTGCATGAAGTACTTTCTGAAATACTGGCTTTGTCAACACAACATTCACTACTTTATACTTCTTTTGTGTAAAATTAAGCATACTTTATAGGCATCATTAGATTTTTAAGGATATGCATTTTTCCAAATGCAACATATGCCTATGAGACCTGAGAAGCACATAAGTGCCTTTGAATGTAAATGCTACAGAAAAATCCTGCAAATATCATGAACACAAAAAAAGAACAAATATATCCATGCTACAAGAACTTAATATTGAAGAAGGCTGGTTAGTAAAGCAAATTAAACAGAGAAAATTTAAAATATTTCAGACATTTTAAGTGTCATGAGAGTTTGGAGAAGACCATCTTGGAAGATTACATAATGGGAAAACGAAAGAGAGGAAGGCCAAAGCAAAGATGGCAACATGACATTGATGATGATTTGCAAGTGGATGCATCAGCAGCAGACCACTCTGTAAAACCAAGAGGCCTTCAAGAGAGCTATTACGGATATGCTAATGAATGAATGAACATAGACAGCCGAAAGCAAATGTTCATGTGAATGTTTTTTCTTATCTGTGGTAAGATATAAACTTTACAAGAAACTCAAATGCTGAACC
Source organism: Achatina immaculata (assembly GCA_009760885.1). NCBI lineage: Eukaryota > Metazoa > Mollusca > Gastropoda > Stylommatophora > Achatinidae > Lissachatina > Lissachatina immaculata. The sequence continues at coordinate 19,007,060 of CM019706.1, read as the reverse complement.
AAAGTCAAAACTGGCCAATTCTCCTCCATAAAATTCAGCATCATCATCACACTGGCCCGATTATCCTTCAACTGATTTAACTGGTTGATTTTTACTCAGGTTTTTTTTATAATATAAACTGGTTAAAGTAACCGATGACCCCCAAAAGTCTCAATTTTTCTCTTTTTTAATCGGTAATTTACTGGTAACTGTCAGTTAATGTGATAACTGCATATATGCATACTAGGACAATCACATCTTGACACTGTATGCAAATTATGACACATCTTGACACCATATTACATCGGGACACTTATTGTGACACCAAATGTACACTGAGAACTTACACTTTGACAATGTATGCACATCTGAACACATAACTTGACACAATATGTACATCTGAACACATAACTCGACACAATATGCACATCTGAACACATAACTTGACACAATATGCACATCTGAACACATAACTTGACACAATATGCACATCTAAGAAAACTCTTCACAGAAAAAGGAGGATTTAAAGTAAATCTAAGTGAATCCTATGTAGAAAATGGAGGATTTAAAATAAATCTAAGTGAATCCTATGTAGAAAATGGAGGATTTAAAGTAAATCTAAGCAAACTCAAAAACTGAGAAGCTGAAGTAAATGTAGCAATGTATCACATTCACACTACATGTAAACAAAGTAGGACAGAGAAGGGTGGGCAGAAGTCAAGGAAAGTATTTTGTCTTGGGGCACGACCTTGACAGAAGCTGACCTTTATCTTGACAGTTTTCTATAAACTAAATTTATAAACTAAAGTTATGATGTATAAACTATATATATATATATACAGTAGTATTTTAATCATGTGTAGCTCTTTACCTGAAAGTATGACCATCACGATCTATCACATAGTTACCCCTGTCATCTCTAGGGCAGTACATGGCACCTGATGCTATCTGGTGCAGAACTGTTCCAGGAACCGACATCAAAGTTGGTCTTGTGGTTGCATAATATAGCCCTCCAACATTAAGACGTAATACCTGCACCATACACACAAACTATATATGTATAATCAATATCTGCCCTCCAACATTAAGACATAATACCTACACCATATATACAAACTATATATGTATAATCAATATCTGTCCTCCAACATTAAGACATAATACCTACACCATATATACAAACTATATATGTATAATCAATATCTGTCCTCCAACATTAAGACATAATACCTACACCATACATACAAACTATATATGTATAATCAATATCTGTCCTACAACATTAAGACATAATACCTACACCATACATACAAACTATATATGTATAATCAATATCTGTCCTCCAACATTAAGACGTAATATCTACACCATACACACAAACTATACATGTATAATCAATATCTGTCCTCCAACATTAAGACGTAATACCTACACCATACATACAAACTATATATGTATAATCAATATCTGTCCTCCAACATTAAGACATAATACCTACACCATACACACAAACTATATATGTATAATCAATATCTGTCCTCTAACAGTGAGACATAATACATACACTATACACATAAACTATAAATGTACACATCAATATATATCCAACTTGTAGAAACATCTTTACCATCATGTCAATATCTACATATTTTTTCATCAATATTACCATCTTTCTCTTTTATATCATCCCTCTTCAACAATTTCCCTCATATCAAATGATATAAACATAAATAACTGATATATTTATATGAAACAACTGATATGTGTATAAAACTATGTTACATAAAACAGCTGACATAAATATGACAAATGATGCAACTGTATAAAACAGTCACCATGAGTATATAAAAGAATATAAATATATAAAGCAACTAATAAAATTATACAGAAAAATACACATAAATAAGGTCATCATAAAGTCATTCCTTGATTTCAAACATTCGTTATACAAACTCTGTGCTCGGTATATAGGTGGCTTTCTGCAGATTTTACCTCAACTCTATTTTTTGGTTTTTTTTTTAACTTTATTTTCGCACTTCGACATGTGCTCTGTTTGTTGGCCTGAGTGTGTCTATGTGATACTTGCTTTCTTTCCACATGTACTCTAATATCTTCTTAGTCAGTCACTAAAGTATCTGTTATCCTTGTCTTCAAACTGTCAGTATCAGGAACTAGTGAACTAAACATTTTGTCCTTAGTGTACACATATATATTGCATATACATGTATTCTTTTATATACTTTTATTCTTTTATATATCCCTTTATTCTTTTATATATTTCTCCTTAACATGAATTTGTGTTTATGTGTATGTGTATACATGTATGAATATGTGTAAGCATGTATTTGTATATGTGTGTATGTCTATATAGTGTAAATGTGTATGTATACATATGTATGTATTTATGTATGTGTATTATGCATGTATGTGTATTACAAATACATATGTATGCAGGAAACTCTCTACTGCAGAGAGCTGAACAACAACACAACTCCTTCAGATCATCAGGAGGAAGTTACCCCCCACCCTCAGACAAGTGTTTTGGCCCTATTAAACTCCTGACACTCTAAGGGGGGTGGGCCCCTCTGGGTCATGAGAGGTCTTGTGAGTTGTTGCTTTTTTTTATTCCGGGACAATATATATATATATATATATGGATGTATATGTGTGTATACATATATATGTGTAAATGTACATATGTATATGCAGGAAACTCTCTACCATAGAGAGCGGAACAACAACACAACTCCTTCAGATCATCAGAGGAAGTACCCCCCCTCAGACAAGTGTTTCGGCCCTTTAAACTCCTGACACTCTAAGGGGGGTGGGCCCCTCTGGGTCATGACTCCCAGAGGTCTTGTGAGTTGTTGCTTTTTTTTTGGTCCCGGGATCGAACCCATGATCTTCCAGTTGCTACGCGTCTTTAGCGATTTAGCTATGGAGGACTGGTATTGGTTGTGGCAAATGAAATTACTTATGCTCCCAATGCTTGTTTCGCATACTCCACAGCCAGCATGAGGCCTTTTCTGCTGTTTCTGAAAGGCTTCTCAATGCCCTTGCTCTTGCTTGTCCCTTTATGCCCAGTTGCTTACATAGGTCATATGCTGATGTTGCTACGAATCCTCTTGCTCCCACTTCTACAGCTGTCACTTTTGCCCTGATTCCTGCCCCCTGCCTCAGTTGCTTGACCAGATCATTGTACTTCTCACATTTGAATAAATGCTGTTCCTCTATTCTAGTTTCGTATGGGACCGTAAGCTCGATCATTATTAATTCCTGTTTTTCTGTGGAGTACACAGGATACATACATGTTTAGCCACAGGTGTTGTCAAGGCCAGCCAGATCTCCTTCGCTAAGTCCACGTTATCAGTTCAGGAGGGTTTCACCTGTACTTCATGTAATGTTATTTATGCTATCATGTGCACACGTTGCGGTTTGAAGTACACAGGAGAGACTGGCTTATGGTTAGGAGATCGATTTCGCCAGCATCTCAGTGATATTTCTAAGAGGGCCTGGACACCTGTGGCTAAACATTTTTGCTTTAGCAACCACAGGAGTAAACAGGACATTTCTGTTAGTGTGATCCCCTCTTGTTCTGCTGATGTAAGATCTTGGAGGGTCCTAGAACAGCGCCTTATTTTCCAGGCTGGCTGTCTTCACCAGCTGGAATTAACAATGTCTCTAGCTTTCTGTAACTTTATTTTTCCATTTTTTTTTTTTTAAAGTCTACTTTCTTTCTCTATGCTACCCCTCCCTAACACCACCCTATTTTCTTCTCTGCCAACATATTGGTGTCTTTAGGGTCTTGTCCTATTCACCAGTTTCACATTTTCTCCCTGCAGGTGTTTATTTCTTCATTCATTATCTCTCCGCGTCCCCTTTTCCCTCCCCTCTCCCCCCCCCCCCCCCGACACCTCTAGCAGCTATCATGTTTCTATTGCCTTCCCCCCACCCCTTTCTCCCACTTGATCTCCTCCTCTCTCTCCACCTCTTCTTTACAATTGGCTTTATCGGGCATCTTTTGTTGGAGGCAGCGTGGTCTTTCCTTCTCCCTTCTACTACACACTTTTCTGTTTTCGACTTGGAGGAAGACACATTCAGATAAATTCTTCGTGTTTTTGTCTCGTTGTGTATGTATCCTCAAATAAGGCTCACGCCAAAATATCGGATGTTGTATGTTTTTCATTTATACATTCTCATACTTTCTATTCGTTTTTTTCTCACCTTACTCACTCCCTCCCTCACTCTGTAAAACTGCACCATACACCTCTGTCTACCTTATTTATTTAAACCAGTTTTACTGCAGTCGCCTCCCTTTTATATGTATATATAGGAATGTCTATGTGTGTATATAAATATATATGTAAATGTACATATATATATGTATGTGACAGCATATGTTTATGTGTTTACATACGTATGCATATATATGTATACATGTGCATGTGTTTGTATATATGAGATGTGTACTTGTGTGTGAATATATGTACCTGCATGTACTTGTGTGTGAATATATGTACCTGCATGTACTTGTGTGTGAATATATGTACCTGCATGTACTTGTGTGTGAATATATGTACCTGCATGTACTTGTGTGTGAATATATGTACCTGCATGTACTTGTGTGTGAATATATGTACCTGTATGTACTTGTGTGTGAATATATGTACCTGTATGTACTTGTGTGTGAATATATGTACCTGTATGTACTTGTGTGTGAATATATGTACCTGTATGTACTTGTGTATATGAAAAGTATAGGTATAAATATATACTGTCAAAGTCTAAATTAGTTTAAAGTATGATCTGATTGTTGCATTTTTTGTTATACTGCTTTTCTATAAATTTGTTAGTTTAGAAAGAATGTGAGAATGTAATTAGCTTTATCTCATGCAATTACATAAATCAGAGTGTGTGATGTATGGACAAGCGATTGTTTATTATTTATTTATGTATTCATGTGATTGCTTCTGCTTGCTTATTGTGCTCATTAACAAATGCTGAATGAATTCTAAGGTCACCAACACTGATAGTCTCTTTAAATGTTACACACAGATCTTTGATATACTTTAACATCAGGCAGATGTCATCCATCTCATTTCTGAACTTTCTTTCAGCTTCTACTACAAAGCACATTTCACTTTCCTCCTAGTACAAAACACATTTCACTTTCCTCCTAGTACAAAACACATTTCACTTTCCTCCTAGTACAAAACACATATTGTTTTCCTTCTACTGGAAAACACATTTTGCTTTCCTTCTACTGGAAAACACATTTTGCTTTCCTTCTACTGGAAAACACATTTGATTTTCTCCTTCACTGACATCATTTTAATACTGGTGATTGCAAATTTACCTGTACTAGGGAAAAGTTACCTGTACTAGGGAAAAGTTACCTGTACTAGGGAAAAGTTACCTGTACTAGGGAAAAGTTACCTGTACTAGGGAAAAGTTACCTGTACTAGGGAAAAGTTACCTGTACTAAGGAAAAATACTCCAAGAGCCAGCCTTTGTAACTCCACAAAGTTCAAGTTTAAAAAAAAAAATCTAACACAGATTAAAAGAGATGATTTATCAGTGAAGTCCATTATGATCACACAGTACAAAAAAATTATCAAAAACGTGTAAAAACAATTGACATAATTATATAAAACAATCTTGAATTGTCTTAATATCTTAAAGTAACTGAAGGTTCCAGTTCACTGCCTGACACTCGTTCTAAGTCATTCAACTCCAGCTATTCACAGTCTAGTTATTGTAAAATAAGCAAAGGTTCCAGTTCGGTGCCTGGCTCTGGTTCTAGGTCATTCAACTCCAGCTATTCATAGTCTAGTTATTGTAAAATAAGCAAAGGTTCCAGTTCACTGCCTGGCTCTGGTTACAGGCTGATCAACTGAGCTGAGATTTCTAACAACTGACCTTGTCTGAGCCTCCACCGCCTCGAGACATTGCCAAGGTTGATGAGTAGACCAGGCGTACCCAGGGGGTCATTGACTACATCAGGTTGCAGGTGCTGTGTGTCACAGGAGTGGGGGCATGGAGTGAGTAGAGTGGAGTGTATGTATGAATCATGTGACAGGGTGGGTCAGGAGTGGGGGGAGGGGGCATGGAGTGAGTAGAGTGGAGTGTATGTATGAATCATGTGACAGGGTGGGTCAGGAGTGGATCAAGTGTGGAGGGTGAGATAAGAAAAAAAGATAATAAAATGTAAGCGTATTACAATTTACATTTGTTATAACACTCAGTATGTGTTTTTCTTTTCAGTCCACAGTTTCGATTCACTTTGCTTATAATCCTAATATCACAAACTTCTAGTTTTCCTTGAAATTTTATTTTACATTATTTTTTTATTCTTCCATCCATGTTTTTTTTTTTTTAAATCTCAAAAACAAGCTACCAGGTGGAACACAACAGGCCGAAGAAAAAGAGGTCAACCACGTGAAACTCTAAAGAGGATACTGTTAAGAGAAGCCAGTTTAGTGGGCATAACATCCCTTGATGAGGGTGAAAAACTCGCCGAAAACATGAAAATTTGGTGAACTACCATGCGAACCTTATGTGATATTTAACAGCACAGGAATGATATAAGATATATAAGTTTTTTAAAACAATTCCATCCCAAAATTTCTCAAGAAAAAATCAGATCTTGTTTTGATCTTTTGACTCTGTTCTAAGTTTTATATCCTTGTGATTCTCAATCTTTTATTCCCCTTTTTTTTAAACAACTTAAACCTTATTTTTTTATGACATTTACTGTTGTGCAACTTGTCTGTCTTATAATATAGTAGAGCTGTGTTAAGACTGAGCTAGAAGCTCCAAGATCTAAGCATGGCGTGTTTTCCCGCCTGCATCACAACACACAAGAGTGATTCCAGTAACTTCAGCAGCCACGACCTTGGAGACTTCGCCAGCAGACCAGCAGCTACAGAAGAAAGGATTCACTATAATCTTTGATAATCTCAACTGGTGTACATGATTAATCACAGTCTTTGGTTACCTCATAAATCTAAAATTGTCTGATGTAATTCTGTAACAATTTTTACATTTATCATTCTAATCTTTTGTTTCAAGCTTGTAACATTTCTCTAACATTGTTACGGCAACAATGTTCAGATTTCTTAGGTTGTTTGTTACATTTCTGTTACATTTTTGTGCTCTGTGCTAATGTGACGAGATCAAATGTTCTCATAAATACACTAATCGCAGACATACACACAGTCTACACTACTTACACAAAGTCAATATCACAGGACTACATTACTTACACAAAGTCAATATCACAGGACTACACTACTTACACAAAGTCTCTATCACAGGACTACATTACTTACACAAAGTCTCTATCACAGGACTACATTACTTACACAAAGTCTCTATCACAGGACTACATTACTTACACAAAGTCTCTATCACAGGACTACATTACTTACACAAAGTCTCTATCACAGGACTACATTACTTACACAAAGTCTCTATCACAGGACTACATTACTTACACAAAGTCTCTATCACAGGACTACATTACTTACACAAAGTCACACAGGACTATACTACTCCCACACAGTCTTTATCGTAGGACTACATTACTTACACATAGTCTCTATCACAAGAATACATTCAGAGGACTACACTACTTACAAACACAGTCTTTATCACAGGACTACACTACTTACACATAGTCTCTATCACAAGAATACATTCAGAGGACTACACTACTTACAAACACATTCTTTATCACAGGACTACACTACTTATACAATCTCTATGACAGGACTATACCACACACACACACAGTGTATCACAGGAACTCGTTACACACAGTATCACAGGAATACACCACACACACAAAGTATCACAGGACTACACCATACAGTCACACAGTATCACATGAATACATTACACACACAGTATCACATGAATACGTTACACACACAGTATCACATGAATACGTTACACACACAGTATCACATGAATACGTTACACACACAGTATCACAGGACTACACCATACAGCCACACAGTATCACATGAATACGTTACACACACAGTATCACAGGACTACACCATACAGCCACACAGTATCACAGGACTACGTTACACACACAGTATCACAGGACTACACCATACAGCCACACAGTATCACAGGAATACGTTACACACACAGTATCACAGGACTACGTTACACACACAGTATCACAGGAATACGTTACACACACAGTATCACAGGACTACGTTACACACACAGTATCACAGGACTACGTTACACACACAGTATCACAGGACTACACCATACAGCCACACAGTATCACAGGAATACGTTACACACACAGTATCACAGGACTACACCATACAGCCACACAGTATCACAGGAATACGTTACACACACAGTATCACAGGACTACACCATACAGCCACACAGTATCACAGGAATACATTACACACACAGTATCACAGGACTACGTTACACACAGTATCACAGGACTACGTTACACACACAGTATCACAGGACTACACCATACAGCCACACAGTATCACAGGAATACGTTACACACACAGTATCACAGGACTACACCATACAGCCACACAGTATCACAGGAATACGTTACACACACAGTATCACAGGAATACGTTACACACACAGTATCACAGGACTACGTTACACACACAGTATCACAGGAATACGTTACACACACAGTATCACAGGACTACACCATACAGCCACACAGTATCACAGGAATACGTTACACACACAGTATCACAGGACTACACCATACAGCCACACAGTATCACAGGAATACGTTACACACACAGTATCACAGGACTACACCATACAGCCACACAGTATCACAGGAATACGTTACACACACAGTATCACAGGACTACACCATACAGCCACACAGTATCACAGGAATACATTACACACACAGTATCACAGGACTACGTTACACACACAGTATCACAGGACTACGTTACACACACAGTATCACAGGACTACACCATACAGCCACACAGTATCACAGGAATACGTTACACACACAGTATCACAGGACTACACCATACAGCCACACAGTATCACAGGAATACGTTACACACACAGTATCACAGGAATACGTTACACACACAGTATCACAGGACTACGTTACACACACAGTATCACAGGAATACGTTACACACACAGTATCACAGGACTACACCATACAGCCACACAGTATCACAGGAATACGTTACACACACAGTATCACAGGACTACACCATACAGCCACACAGTATCACAGGAATACGTTACACACACAGTATCACAGGACTACACCATACAGCCACACAGTATCACAGGACTACACTATTCAGACACACCCACACAGTATCACAGGATTACACTACTCACACACACACAGTATCACAGGACTACACTATTCAGACACACCCACACAGTATCACAGGATTACACTACTCACACACACACGTGCTACTAATCACTGATCTACTCCTGACTGCTACTAAACCACAGATCTACAGTTAGCTGGTTTCAGTCACAAAATGTCGCAGTTTATCTCACAACAATCTGCTCTACCTTCTCCGCCCAGAACAAAACCTGCTTCATGCCCGTCCCAGCTCTATCCTCCGTTATTCTCATCGATTTTTCTAGTGAGGCCATAGTTTCCGCCAGCGGTTTGTTTGCCAGATGTTGTCATTGTTTATGTGTGTGTATGTTGTCAATGTATGAGTGCATATGTTTCTGTATGTGTGTGTATGTTATCACTGTATGAGTCCATGTTTCTGTGTGTGTATGTTGTCACTGTATGAGTCCATATGTTTCTGTATGTGTGTGTATGTTATCAATGTATGAGTCCATATGGTTGTTTCTATATGTGTTTATGTTGTCACTGTATGAGTCATTATGTTTCTGTATGTGTGTGTATTTTGTCAATGTAGGAGTCCATATGTTTCTGTATGTGTTTATCATTTGTATGAGTTAAATGTGCAAGAATGTAATAACGGCAAGTGTTAATATGTTCAACCTTATGTGTGTATATAATGGTGTATATCTGGGATGGATGGATAGAATAAGCGATAAAGTAGCAATTAAGCTGAACCATTTTAAGCCTAGGGTATGGAGGTATCAGGGACCTCAGCAAACAAAGATTGTTTCATGGGAAAATCACTTACAACTTTTAGACGTGTCGGTCTGTGCTTGGTCTGTGTAACACAAACTCGTACACCAATAGTAATAGAACAGTAATAGTACAGCAATAGTAATAGAACAGTAATAGTACAGTAATAGTAACAGCAGAAGTGACAACTAGAGGAGATCCCGATCATATATCAGGAGATGGGAAAGTGAAGGTCAGGAAAAAAAGGAGGGGGGGGGGGTGTCAACACTAAGTTTAGCCTGGCTGGGGGGTAGTTAATGTATCCCTGGATACAGCAACATTATGTGTGCAACTAAACTGCCAGAACTCCAGAACACACGTGTCACACACACATACAGTTGGACACGAGCACACTTGACCTGTAAACACAATCTTGACAAACTTGTCACAAGTATCAGCACGATACATTAAAACCTGGACCCTTTCTTAACAAGAAACGCCACTCAAGTCACATGACTTCAGGCACCTGAGAATATGACGTATCATGTCGACCCAGCAGCTCACACTGAAATACTTTCAAATCTGTGAAGAAACTTGGCCGTCAACAGTTGTCAGCACTCGCTTCATGATGATGATAATACGTACACGAGGTTGACAGAGAGAGAGAGAGAGAGAGAGAGCAGTTTCCTACAGACATATTGCTTCTATACAAACCCTGGGACATATTGCTTCTATACAAACCCTGGGACATACTGCTTCTACACAAACCCTGGGATTTGCTTCTATACAAACCCTGGGATATATTGCTTCTACACAGACCCTGGGATATATTGCTTCTACACAGACCCTGGGACATATTGCTTCTATACAAACCCTGGGACATACTGCTTCTACACAAACCCTGGGATTTGCTTCTATACAAACCCTGGGATTTGCTTCTATACAAACCCTGGGATATATTGCTTCTACACAGACCCTGGGACATATTGCTTCTATACAAACCCTGGGATATATTGCTTCTACACAAACCCTGGGATATATTGCTTCTACACAAACCCTGGGACATACTGCTTCTACAGAAAACCTGGGACATATTCCTTCTATACAAACCCTGGGACATATTGCTTATACACAAACCCCGAGACATACTGATTCTACAGAAACCCTGGGACATATTGCTTCTACACAAACCCTGGGACATACTGTACAGAAAACCTGAGACATATTGCTTCTACACAAACCCTGGGACATATTGCCTCTACATAAACCCTATGACCTGTTGCTAAATTGAAACTAAGATCTTCAGACTAGGCCAAGTTGACATAAACATATATTTAAAGCACGGACTTGCTAAAGGGCCGGATCTAGTAGGCTCAAAGCTCCCTTGCTGAAACATGGAAGATGCGTCCACATCTAGTGAGAGAATAACTTTTGATGTGTTTGCAGCCAAGAAGAAAAATAGGGAAACAATGACGCCGCAACAAAGATTGTTATACATGTGAATGTCTCACAGCATCGTCGCACCGGCCATATTTGCTCTTACATCGTACATCCTTCCCGTGCCGTTAAGCGTCACACAGGGCTCGCATGGTAGTTTGTCAAGTTTTCCTGTTTTCAGTGAGTTCTTCAACTTCATCAAGGGATGTTATGCCCACTAAACTGGCCTCTCTTAACAGTGTCCTATTTAGAGTTTCACGTGGTCGACCTCTTTTTCTTCGGCCTGTTATGTTCCACTTGATAGCTTGTTTTTAGACTATGTGGCTGTTTCTTCTCAGCACATGACCGACATATGTTCATCTTTTTCTGATCACCCATGAGACAGATTGTTGTTTGCTTATCTGTCTTATCTCTGTGTTGTTTTTTAATTCCTTCCACTTTATACTGATTATTTTTTTAGGCATTTGTTTTCAAAAGAGCCTAATTTCTTGTCAGTCGGGCCTGAGTGCCCAATTCTTAACCCTTTTGAAATTAAGATCAATCAATCAATCAATCTATTTCTTTAGATGTTTTCCAGCTTTCACAAACATACATGAAGGTGGATATTACATTTGAATTGGATAGTCTTAACTTGGTTGTTGTGCTTATAACTTTTGAATGCCATATGTTCTCAAGATTCTTGAGGTCTTGTTTGGTCTAATTATATAGATAAGGTCAGAGGAGTACAAAAGAATCTATCAAACAATAAACTACGTCAGAAACTAGGCGCTTTTATTACGCAGTGCCACGACTGTTTTTTCTCCGTCACTGACTCTCTCGTCTGCGTCACCGAGTCAGTTGACCACTGAAGACAAAAACCCATCTTTCATTATATATATATATATATATATATATATATATATATATTAACATTAATGGCTGCATCTGTTGTATACAAAAGTTTCCAGCACAAATCAACTGATCAATGCTAAGAGTTAAGGAACGTAGTTCATGATGCCACGGCAAAGCTGACTGTTTGTCTAGTTTCCGTATTTAGTTATAAGCTTAAGCTAGATGTTACTAACTGTCTAGTTTCTGTATTTAGTTGTACGTTTCAGCTAGATGTTACTGTCTATTTTCTGTATTTAGTCGTACGTTTAAGCTAGAGGAATCGCGAATGTGGGAGAAGGTTTTGGGTGTGTAGAAAGTGTGTATAACACATTCTTCCACGTACTAGACGTTCAGTGTATGCAGAAAGTGTTTATTACACATTCTTCCAAGAAAAAGACGAAGTTGAGTAGCTCAGTGTTTCCCAACCTTGTTTTGTATCACGCCCCTACCTCACCGGCAGTTACAAGCTGACACACATGTTTACACGGCTTGGCCTGCTCACCCTTAAGCAGTGGTTGCCAGTATTTTACATTACTTTTGCGACGACATAAAAGTCATCAGTTGAAAGACACCGCACGGAAAATCTGACATTTATTCCGTTGGACAGGAGCACGCTGACACTATGTATAGTGTATCTTGGGAAGATGATAAAAGGATGGCTTCCCTGAGCAGAGGTCATGAATATGTAAATGAGCATCCGAGGAAGAAAGACCAGCTCCATGGGTAAGTTTGCTGATCGTGTCTCTGACCTGATGATTGTAGGCCAGAGGCGGATCTTGAGGGCGAGTGGCACAGAATGTCTTGAGGGCGAGTGGCACAGAATGTCTTGGGGGCGAGTGGCACAGAATGTCTTGAGGGCGAGTGGCACAGAATGTTGGGCTGCTCAGCTGGCTCGCGGCCTCCGAAATGTGTAATTCTCTTTCACAACAAACGAAGGTACAAGCCTTGTGCACACTTTTGGTGACGGCATGTTGCCTGGGCTGAAGTTGTGAAAGTACATCTTGTTCCCAGAAGGAAACACCAACACTCGCACACGATTGAGAAGCATGGCCGCTGTTCGCCACAGCACATCATGTGACTGAGAATATCATGTGACTTGCTGGAGAAGCATGGCCGCTGTTCGGTACAGCACATCATGTGACTGAGAATATCACGTGACTTGCTGGAGAAGCATGGCCGCTGTTCGGTACAGCACATCATGTCATGAAAGTGAGAATATCACGTGACCAACCTCTGTTCAGCAGCTACTATGTCAAGTCCGGACTTTTATTTGGATAAAGTCGATATTTATCTCCACTTTTTCTGACAAACTAAACTGCAGCTCTTTATGTTATCTGCAAGTCCTGTAGTCAGTAAATTTATTCATTGCACACTGATTATATAATCTGTAGGACTTTACTGTTGTCCAGTCTTCCAATGACTACGTCTGCCAATATGTCATCTTCCAATGATTACGCCTGCCAACATGTCATCTTCCAATGATTACATCTGCCAATATGTCATCTTCCAATGATTACGTCGGCCAACATGTCATCTTCCAATGATTACATCTGCCAATATGTCATCTTCCAATGATTACGTCGGCCAACATGTCATCTTCCAATGATTACATCTGCCAATATGTCATCTTCCAATGATTACGTCGGCCAACATGTCATCTTCCAATGATCACAACTGCCAGAAAATCATCTTCCAATGATTACATCTGCCAGACCAATGATCTCACCTCATGGAATTTCATTTCTAAAAATTACATCTGCCAGCATGTCATCTTCCAATGATTACAACTATCAGAAAATCATCTTCCAATTATTACATCTGCTAGAAAATCACCTTGCAATGATTACTAGCATAAAACAAACAGCTATGATGACATGGTTGGTCACATTTCATGAATTAAACTTTAGCCAAGTGTAAGCAGATAAACAGTAGACTGACTCAGGTAAACAGTAGACTGGCTCAGGTAAACAGCAGATTGACTCAGGTGAACAGTGGACTAACTCAGGTAAACAGCAGATTGACTCAGGTAAACATCAGACTGACTCAAGTAAACAGCAGATTGACTCAGGTAAACAGCAGACTGACTCAGGTAAACAGCAGAATGACTCATGTAAACAGCAGACTGACTCAAGTAAACAGTAGACTGACTCTGGTAAACAGTAGATTGACTCAGGTAAACGGTATATTGACTCAGGTAAACAGCAGACTGATTCAGGTAAACAGTAGATTGACTCAGGTAAACAGTAGACTGACTCTGGTAAACAGTATATTGACTCAGGTAAACAGTAGACTGACTCTGGTAAACAGTAGACTGATTCGGGTAAACAGTAGACTGACTCAGGTAAACAGTAGACTGACTCAGGTAAACAGTAGACTGACTCAGGTAAACAGCTGACTGATTCTGCTGCTCCAGGTAGCAGATGATCAGAAGTGTGGGCCCAACAAAGCAGAAGTACAAAGGTAAAGATGTGAGTCAAAGTTCATGAAATGTTCACAAAGTTCTTCATAAAAATATCTGTGACATGTCCACCAAGACTGTCATGTTTGTGCTGCTAGATAAGCTCTACCCACCTTTCTCTTTCACTCTGTCTCTGTCTGTCCTGTCTGTACAAAAAGGGCATGAGGACCATGTCATAGCTGACATCTGTATGCATGAGGACCATATATTCCTGTTACAAGCTGATGGCCAGGACTGTGTGACATATCTTGTAAATCTTTATCTGATTTAATACACACACACCATCACACACACACACACACCATCACACACACACACATACATTCACACAACCAGCTGTTACATACAGGTTTCTGTAGAAACCATTCTAACACAAACATCAAGCAGGGCATCTCCTCATACAAACATCAATAAGAACATTTTCACACACAAACATCAATAAGAACATTTTCACACACAAACATCAAGAAGAACATTTTCACACACAAACATCAATAAGAACATTTTCACACACGAACATCAATAAGAACATTTTCACACACAAACATCAAGAAGAACATCACCGAGACACTGAGGCCTGAGACACTGAGACCTGAGACACTATGACTTGAGACAGTGAGACCTGAGACACTAAGACTTAAAGCATAAGGACTTGAAACACTAAGACCTGAGACAGTGAGACAAACACTGAGACCTGAGACACTAAGACCTAAAGCACTGAGACCTGAGACACTAAGACTTGAGACAGTAAGACAAACACTGAGGCCCGAGACATTGAGACCTGAGTTACTGAGACCTGAGACACTGAGACCTAAAGCACTAAGACTTGAGACACTTAAACCTGAGACACCAAGACACTGAGACTTGAGACACCAAGGCCTGAGACACTAAGGCCTGAGACACTGAAATCTGAGACACTAAGGCCTGAGACACACTAAGGCCTGAGACAGAGAGACAAACACTGAAGCCTGAGACTCTGAGACACTAAAACCTGAGACACTGAGACCTAAAGCACCAAGACCTGAGACACTTAAACCTGAGACACCAAGACACTGAGATCTGAGACACTAATACCTGAGACACTGAGACTTGAGACACCAAGGCCTGAAACATTCAAGTCTGAGACACTAAGGCCTGAGACACACTAAGGCCTGAGACAGTAAGACCTGAGACACTGAGACCTAAAGCACCAAGACCTGAGACAATTAAACCTGAGACACCAAGACACTGAGACACTAATACCTGAGACACGACACTTGAGACAATGAGACCTGAGACAATAAAAGCTGAGACAATGAGACCTGAGATACTTTGACTTGACACAGTGAGACCTGAGTTTTAACTTGAAGACAAGCTGGGCAGGGACAACATTCTGGTAACTGACCAACATTTGTGAGACTGCCTCAAGATCCAACGTTTCCGAGACTTTCTTAAGACGGTATGAATATGTCCGCAGTTTAGATCACTCATGACCAGTGACTTGCCAGAGACATCTGTTACGTGTTGCCTGATCTTTCTTACCAAGATGTGCTCAAGTCAAACATCTAAACAATCCTCTCTTTGATGTTTCACTCGACCGACATGGGGTTTGATTAGTGGAAGGTTCAAGAACTCTATCTAAAACAAACAAGATGTGTGACAGTCTCTATCTAAAACAAGCAAGATGTGTGACAGTCTCTGTCTTGTGACAAGTTCTTGAGTCTGACACTCCAATGCAGTGCTGGGGATTCTATGTATTTGTGTAGAGACGCTTACACTGGCTGGAGATTCTATGTGTTTGTGTAGTGACGCTTACACCGGCTGGAGATTCTATGTATATGTGTAGAGACGCTTACACTGGCTGGAGATTCTATGTATTTGTGTAGTGACGCTTACACTGGCTGGAGATTCTATGTATTTGTGTAGTGACGCTTACACCGGCTGAAGATTCTATGTATTTGTGTAGAGACGCTTACATTGGCTGGAGATTCTATGTATTTGTGTAGTGACGCTTAAAAGGGATGGCGACTGCAGTAAAACTGGTTAATATAAATAAGGTAGATAGAGGTGTATGGTGCAGTTTTACAAAGTGAGGGAGGAAGTGAGCAAGGTGAGAAAAAAAACGAATATAAAGTATGAGAATGTATAAATGAGAAACATACAACATCCGATATTTCGGCGTGAGCCTTATTCGAGGATACATGCAAAAACAAAATACAAACATATATAACTTATCTGAAGCGTCTTGCTCTCAGTAAAGAGGAAATGTGTGTGGAAGAAGGAGGAGGAGGAAAAAAAAACCATTGCCTACAGATAAAAGATTCCCGATATAGCCAATCATAGCGAAGAAGCGGAGAGAGAGGGGTTGGGGGAAGGCAATAGAAACATGATAGCCGCTAGAGGTGTCGGGGGGGGGGGGGGAAGGGGAGAGAAAAGAGGACGCGAGAGATAATGAACGAAGAACTTAAACACCTACTGGGAGGAAATGTAAAACTGGTGAATGGGACAAGACCAATATGTTGGCAGAGAAGGAAATAGGATGGTGGTAGGGAGGGGTAGCATAGAGAAAGAAATTAGAGTATAAAAAAGGCCAGTGGAAAAATAAAGAAGTTACAGAAAGCTGAAGACATTGTTAATTCCAGCTGGGTGGAGACAGCCAGTCTGGAAAATAAGGCGCTGTTCTAGGACCCTCCGAGATCGTACATCTGCGGAACAAGAGCGGGTCGCACTAACCGAAATGTCCTGTTTGCCCCTGTGGTTACCAAGGCAAAAATGTTT
Organism: Achatina immaculata; assembly: GCA_009760885.1. NCBI lineage: Eukaryota > Metazoa > Mollusca > Gastropoda > Stylommatophora > Achatinidae > Lissachatina > Lissachatina immaculata. The sequence goes on along the minus strand of CM019706.1, from coordinate 18,989,469 downwards.
AGCCACAGGTGTCCAGGCCCTCTTAGAAATATCATTGAGATGCTGGCGAAATCGATCTCCTAACCATAAGCCAGTTTCCCCTATGTACTTCAAACCGCAACGTTTGCACATGATAACATAAATGACATTTCGTGAAGTGCAGGTGAAACCCTCCTGTACTGATAACGTGGATTTAGGGAAAGAGATCTGGCTGGCCTCGACAACAAACGGACAAGTGTTACATCTACGGCGTCCACAACGTCTGGTACCATAAAAAGTGTCATCTGTCTTAAGATGACTACGAATTAAAAGGTCCCTGAGGTTTTTGTCACGTCTGTAAGCCACCAATGGGGGTTCCCCAAAAAGTTCACGTGTCTCAGGCTCGGTCTGGAGGAGGTGGAGATGGCGAAACAGTGGACACCTGTGGCTAAACATTTTTGCCTTGGTAACCACAGGGGCAAACAGGACATTTCGCATTTCGGTTAGTGCGATCCGCTCTTGTTCCGCAGATGTACTATCTCGGAGGGTCCTAGAACAGCGCCTTATTTTCCAGACTGGCTGTCTCCACCCAGCTGGAATTAACAATGTCTTCAGCTTTCTGTAACTTCTTTATTTTTCCACTGGCCTTTTTTATACTCTAATTTCTTTCTCTATGCTACCCCTCCCTACCACCATCCTATTTCCTTCTCTGCCAACATATTGGTCTTGTCCCATTCATCAGTTTTACATTTCCTCCCTGTAGGTGTTTAAGTTCTTCATTCATTATCTCTCGCGTCCTCTTTTCTCTCCCCTTTCCCCCCCCCCCCCCCCCCCCCCCGACACCTCTAGCGGCTATCATGTTTCTATTGCCTTCCCCCAACCCCTCTCTCTCTCCGCTTCTTCGCTATGATTGGCTATATCGGGAATCTTTTGTCTGTAGGCAACGGTTTTTTTTCCTCCTCCTCCTTCTTCCACACACATTTCCGCTTTACTGAGAGCAAGACGCTTCAGATAAGTTATATATGTTTGTATTTTGTTTTTGCATGTATCCTCGAATAAGGCTCACGCCGAAATATCGGATGTTGTATGTTTTTCATTTATACATTCTCATACTTTATATTCGTTTTTTTCTCACCTTGCTCACTTCCTCCCGCACTTTGTAAAACTGCACCATACACCTCTATCTACCTTATTTGTAGTGACGCTTACACTGGCTGGAGATTCTATGTATTTGTGTAGTGACGCTTACACTGGCTGGAGATTCTATGTATTTGTGTAGTGACGCTTACACTGGCTGAAGATTCTATGTATTTAAGTAGTGATGCTTACACTGGCTGGAGATTCTATGTATTTGGGTAGTGACGCTTACACTGGCTGGAGATTCTATGTATATGTGTAGTGACGCTTACACTGGCTGGAGATTCTATGTATTTGTGTAGTGACGCTTACACTGGCTGGAGATTCTATGTATTTGTACACCGGCTGAAGTTGTGTCTTTGCAAGTCTCAGACAAACCTTCTGCGATGCCCCCCCCCCCCCAATTTTGTGCTGAATTTTTTTTTATTTATACATAAATGATAAAGAAACTATTTTCACAGGTGAGTCTCTAGATCTTATCCCCAGCCAGATATGTGTCGACCTACCCCTGCTCCCCCGTGTCCACGCTTATGATACTGGCCTAACTAAACAGTTATTGATTCAGGCTCCCCTACATGGCAACACAATTCAGTTTTCTTTCGTCGAAATGTGATTCGTCATCGTAGCCGCTATCAATAAAGGAGACAGTTTCAGTTGGAGGCCATGATGTAGTGACAGGCCCGTGGGTCTGACTTCTACATCGGTTGGAGGCCATGATGTAGTGACAGGCCCGTGGGTCTGACTTCTACATCATTGCGTTCTTTATTTTGTGGGGGGGGGGGGGGGGAGAGAAGGGAGAAAAAAGAGGTATCATTTCATTCAAAGACAGAGTGATATGGACCTCACATTACAGTAAGACTTTAAACTGAACAGACGTGATATAAATCTACAGTCAGACAGACATGATATAAAGTCTACAGTCAGACATGATATAAATCTACAGTCAGACAGACATGATATAAAGTCTACAGTCAGACATGATATAAATCTACAGTCAGACAGACATGATATAAAGTCTACAGTCAGACAGACATGATATAAATCTACAGTCAGACAGACGTGATATAAATCTACAGTCAGACAGACATGATATAAATCTACAGTCAGACAGACATGATATAAAGTCTACAGTCAGACATGATATAAATCTACAGTCAGATAGACGTGATATAAAGTCTACAGACAGACATGATATAAATCTACAGTCAGACAGACATGATATAAAGTCTACAGTCAGACAGATACTGAACTTGTCTCTTGGCAGGTCAAGTTCTCACTTACTTGACGTGTGTACTATGACTTGCTTGCCTGTTGTGTGATGCTTGCTTGAACTCACCACAAGTATACTCGTACTTCGCTGTCTCCGAACTGTTTGCCTGGTTTGAGGAAGCAGAACGTGCCTCTAATGAACGGAGGGAAAACCTCGACGGAGAGCACAGGACACGTCACTCAAACACGTTAACACGGCTACGTGCACGCTCGCTACACATCGTTTGCTACAAGCACAGAATAGACGTGTTGCTCATACAAACAGCAGCGCACACATAACATTACCTTCAGACACACTGAAAATAGCACATACATGTTGACACAAACATTCGACACACATATATAACATATACCCGCTCTCTGTACAATAATACACAGCACATATAAGTTTTGCACAAAAATAGCCATACTGTACAAACAAAACACAAAAACTCAGGGCACACATGACATCACGGTTAAAGATGGCTGATCTCAAACACAAAAATGCAACAACCATAATTTATTACTGAAAAAACAATACATACACACACTTCATTACTACAGCACATACAGGGCCCGACAATTAAGTAATGAGACTGATTACGGCCAAGACAAAAATGGCGTCTATGAAGCAAAGCATGGAATCCAGAGAGGCGACCTTCATCTATGATCTGGCAACTTTTCATCACCGCCAGATAAGCAGACGACAAACAAGTCGCCATTTTGTTGACCTGGTCAGAAGTGCACTGTCACGTAATCAGTCAACATCATCAGGTGCCGTGCCGACTGGCGTTGGCTATTAAGCTTCTCCAGAGTACATGATCCTTCATGCAGGCCATTAGCTCAGTTCGTGATCTCCTCTCACATCATCACGTCTGACTGTCAGTATCATTTCTCTTGGTCTTCCTCTTGATCTTCTTCCTTCTATTTTTCCTGTTGTTATAATATGTTCAATGAAAGTACTCTCTCTCTCTCTCTCTCTCTCTCTCTCTCTCTCTCTTACTTTTTTTACAAGATTTTTTTGTCTCTCCAGCTCTTCTCCTACATTCTTCATTAGTTATTTTTGCTGTCCAGGAGATTCGCAACATTCTTCTAATAAACCACATTTCTGCTGCTTCCAATGATTTTTGTGCAGACTTGCCTATTGTCCAAGATTCACTTCCATATAACAAGATAGGTTCAATATAGCATTTTAGGACTCGTTTTCTAACATTCATTGATAAGGATGTGTTGGTTAATATGTTTCTCATTCTCTGAAATGCAGTCTTTTCTTGGCCTATTCTGTTCTTAATTTCTGTTCTGCATTTCCCATCTGAAGTTATTACTGCTCCAAGGTATTTGAATTTCTGCATCTGCTTTATAATAGTTCTGTTTAATTTTATACTGCGTGCTGGTGGATTCTGTTTCTTAGATATAACCATAGTCTCTGTCTTTTTTATGTTCAAAGTAATGCCTTTCTGTTCACTTTCTTTGGCGACTTTATCCAAGAGATTTTGCAGGTTTTGTTGGTTCTCAGCTATCAGTACTGTCATCAGCATACCGAAGGCTGTTAATATTGTATCCTCCAATTTTTATGCCTGGTTCTGTGATGATCGTTCTTAGAATATTCTCGCTGTACAGAGAAAAAAGGTCTGGAGATAGTACACATCCTTGTCGCACCCCTTGTTTTATAAGTTGATATTTTCCAGTTCTATTTTCAACTCGAACTGCTGCTTCTTGCTGCCAGTATAGATGTTTTATAATACTCAGGTCTTTGCCGTCTATGTTGATGCCTTTTAATAATTTCATTTTGTTTCACCTTGTCAAATGCCTTGGTGTAATCAATGAAGCATAAGTAGAGATCTTTCTGTACTTCTAAAGCTATTTCTGTTAGTGTTCGTAAAGCATAAATAGCATTGTGTGTTCCCTTCAACAAATCGAAACTGTTCATCTGCTATTTCCTTTTTTATCTTTTTCCTTGTTCTTCTTATAATGATTCTCAGAAGTAGCTTTGTTATGTGACATGAGAGGCTGATAGTCCGGTGGTCATCACATTCCTTTGCACCTGGTTTCTTTGGTAGTGCTATAAACGTGGATTTAAGTAAGTCACTTGGCATATAACCACTGTTGTAAATGTCATTCAGTAACTTGGTTGTTATTTTTATTCAATAATCAGCATGGAGCAAAAAGCTAACATTAAATTCTGTTTAAAACTCGGAAAAGTGCCACTGACAGTTGAATTGATGCGACAAGTTTATGGGGATAACTGTTTACCTCGTGCACAGATATCCAGGTGGTATTAACGATTCAAAAGTGGTGTGGAAACGATTACACATGCAACTAGACATGGACGCCCAATTTCTATTCGTAATGTGGAACTCATTGCAAAAGTCAGAGAACGGATACAAGAACATTGTTTTTGTTGAATGTGAAGATGATGGTAGATGAATTTGATGTTAACTCAGAGACCATTCGTAAAATTTTAGTGGAATATTTGGGCAAGAAAAAAATTACTTGCCGGTTTCTACCACATTCGTTATCTGATGACAGTAACATCAGCGTGTTGAGTACCCAAAAGACATCAAAACATGTCGCAGAAATAAACATTTCTTAAATTTGATTGTTGCAGAGGATGAAACATGGATTTTTCGCTATGATCCCACAACTAAACGCCAAAATGTTCAGCGGAAGTCATCATCATCACCAAAAGGCAAAAAAATTCGTCTTCAAAAGTCGAAAGTGAAGACAATATTTGTGTGAGTCTATGACAGCAAAGGAGTTATTCACAAAGAATTTATTCCAGAGGGACAGACTATCACTGCCAAAGTTTATTTAAGTATTTTTAAACGTCTATTGAAAAGGATTCTCCAAGTCCGACCCGAATATTCAACACCTGGCAGTTTTTTTCCTTCTTCATGATAATGCACCGGCTCACCGGGCGGTAGTTGTACAGGATTTTTTGCCCCCAAAACAAGTGTGTGTTCCCAACCATCCATCCTATTACCCAGATTTGTCTCCATGCGATTATTTTCTATTCCCAAAATTAAAGTTACCATTGAAAGGACGCTTCTTTGACGATACTGATGACATCCAAAAGGCCATAACATCGAGTTTAAGGGCCATACCAACAGAAGAACTGCAGAGGTCGTTTCAGTGTTTGTTAGATCGTGCCACTCGCTGTATCAATGCACAAAGGGCTTACTTTGAATAAAATACGGGTTATATCTTCAACTGTTGTTTATTTTATTTTTTTATGTAATTAGTCTCACACTTAATTGTCGGACCTTGTAAAGAATAGTCCTTTGTAGCCGAGAATTATTAATATAATTATGAATATATTTTAGTTATAAGAGGTAATATTAAATGAGAAGAGAAAAATTAAATAGATAACTTAGAAGACAAGGTAGAAAACCAGTCCCCACGACACTAGTGAAAGACCATTACGACTGGACGCTGACAAGTGTAAATAGATGAAACAGATGAATAGAAATGACAGACACAATGACGCCGAGACAGAGACATGCTAAAGAAAGACGCTCATAAGTGAAATAGGCCGACAAGACCATCCGGCGAGTGAAACAACAGGCGACGACATAATGTCATGCGCAGAAACTCTAAGAATTCAAAGACAGACAGTTAATTACCCGACAGAGTCCAGATTCTAAGAATTCAAAGACAGACAGTTAATTACCCGACAGAGTCCAGACTCTAAGAATTCAAAGACAGACAGTTAATTACCCGACAGAGTCCAGACTCTAAGAATTCAAAGACAGACAGTTAATTACCCGACAGACACCAGACTCTTGAGGTGTGGAGGGGACGCTAGAAAGAATTAAGAAAAACCAAGTCTTGTTGGCGACGGATAGTCTGCGAACTGGACACAGCGAACTGGACATAGCGAACTGGACATAGCGAACTGGACATAGCGGATAAAGAAATGGATTACCAATCAATCAAGTATAGGGAGAAAGTGCCACAGACAAAGGGCTGGACATTCGACAACACTAACTTGACAGACTATGACTCAAGACCCAATCAGGATACGTATAGAAACCAATGGACATCTAGGGGCGGAGCAGAAATACCACCTGGTCAGTCCATCAAACTAGACTTCAAGATAAAAAGAGGATGACGCACAAGCAGAAGAGGCAGGCGATGCACAGGCAGAAGAAGTGCAGAAGAGGAAGTGCAGAAGAGGAAATATGCGCAAGGATTCAGGGGCAGAACTAAAACTCCGACATCAAAGTACTCAGAGAAGAAGATAAGCAGATACTCTGTGATGAAGATACTGTGAATATACTCAGAGAAGAAGATAAGCAGATACTCTGTGATGAAGATACTGTGAATATACTCAGAGAAGAAGATAAGCAGATACTCTGTGATGAAGATACTGTGAATATACTCAGAGAAGAAGATAAGCAGATACTCTGTGATGAAGATACTGTGAATATACTCAGAGAAGAAGATAACCAGATACTCTGTGATGAAGATACTGTGAATATACTCAGAGAAGAAGGTAACCAGATACTCTGTGATGAAGATACTGTGAATATACTCAGAGAAGAAGGTAACCAGATACTCTGTGATGAAGATACTGTGAATATACTCAGAGAAGAAGATAACCAGATACTCTGTGATGAAGATACTGTGAATATACTCAGAGAAGAAGGTAACCAGATACTCTGTGATGAAGATACTGTGAATATACTCAGAGAAGAAGGTAACCAGATACTCTGTGATGAAGATACTGTGAATATACTCAGAGAAGAAGGTAACCAGATACTCTGTGATGAAGATATTGTGAATATACTCAGAGAAGAAGGTAACCAGATACTCTGTGATGAAGATACTGTGAATATACTCAGAGAAGAAGATAAGCAGATACTCTGTGATGAAGATACTGTGAATATACTCAGAGAAGAAGATAACCAGATACTCTGTGATGAAGATACTGCAACGCTAAGATACTCAGAGAAGAAGGTAACCAGATACTCTGTGATGAAGATACTGCAACGCTAAGATACTCAGACTTGGACAGAGACTGGGATAAGTAGATCAAAAGTCGAGAGAGATTTGGAAATAGAAACAGATAAACAACTACAGATAGATATAGTAGGAGAAATAATAAAAGTGCACTTTGCAAAATAGAATGGGACAGCTATGCTGATGTGATGAAACTAGGAGCTAGTTTGATAAGCAGGTTCTTAGGAGAGCTAGTTTGATAAGCAGGTTCTTAGGAGAGCTAGTTTGATATGCAGGTTCTTAGGAGAGCTAGTTTGATATGCAGGTTCTTAGGAGAGCTAGTTTGATATGCAGGTTCTTAGGAGAGCTAGTTTGATAAGCAGGTTCTTAGGAGAGCTAGTTTGATATGCAGGTTCTTAGGAGAGCTAGTTTGATATGTAGGTTCTTAGGAGAGCTAGTTTGATATGTAGGTTCTTAGGAGAGCTAGTTTGATATGTAGGTTCTTAGGAGAGCTAGTTTGATATGCAGGTTCTTAGGAGAGCTAGTGAAAAGATGTCGAAACTGTGAGTAGGGAACTGAAAGTTCTGGACTTATATTTCATGAAAGAGAAAGAGACCAACTATTTAACAAGGTCCGGGTAAACCAGACTATTCTGCCTAGTAAGATTGAGATTGTTGATGGCTCATGATAGAGAAAGAGACAGACTATTTACTAACGCTCATGTAATCCAGATTTATATGCCAATTAAGACTGAGTATCTTATATCTTATATCCTTCCCGTGCCGTTAAACGTCACATAGGGCTCGCAAAGTAGTTCGCCAATTTTTCCTGTCTTCGGCGAGTCTTTCAACCTCGTCAAGGGATTTTATGCCTGTTAATTTGGCCTCTCTTAACAATGTCCTCTTCAGAGTTTCACGCGGTCTGCCTCTTTTTTTTTTTTGGTCTGTTGTGTTCCACTTGATAGCTTGTTTTGGGATTTTCTGACTGTGTCTTCTCATCACGTGACCAACATATGTCCATCTCCTTTTCCTGATCACCCATGAAACTGGTTGTTGTTCAGTCATCTGTCTTATCTCTGCATTGTTCTTGAATTCATTCCACTTGATGCCGAGTATTTTCCTTAGGCATTTGTTTTCAAAAGAGTCTAATTTGTTGTCTATTTCTGTAGTTGATTTCCAGCTTTCACATGCATAAATGAGGGTGGATATTACATTGGAATTGAATAGTAAGACTAATAAAGTTAGATAGCGGCGTATGGCGTAGTTTTACAAAACGGCAGAGGGAGTGAGTAAAGTGAGAAAAAAAAACAAATAGAAAGTATGAGAATGTATAAATGAAAAACATACAACATCCGATATTTCGGCGTGAGCCTTTTTCGAGGACTACATGCACAACTGGACAAAAACATATAACTAAACGAAGAATTTATCTTAATATGGCCTCCTCCAGAAGTAGGAAACAAATGCGTGTCGATTAGAAGATGCATAGTGACCACGCAGGCCACGCAAAGGATACGCCGATAGAGCCAATCGTAAAGAAGAGGTGGAGAGAGAGGAGGAAAACAAGTGGTAGAAATGGGTGGGTGGGGGTGGCAATATAAACGTGATAGCCGCTAGAGAAGAAAGTGTCGGGGGGGGGGGGGAGCGGAGAGATAATGAATGAAGAACATAAACACCTGCAGGGAGAAAATGTGAAACTGGTGAATAGGACAAGACCCTATAAACACCAATATGTTGCCAGAGAAGAAAAGAGGGTGGCGGTAGGGAGGGGTAGCATAGAGAAAGAAAGTTAAAAAGGGGGGAGGGGTGGAAAACTAAACAAGTTAAAGCAAGCTAGAGACATTGTTAATTCCAGCTGGGTGGAGACAGCCAGACTGGAAAATAAGGCGATGTTCTAGGACCCTCCGAGATCGTACATCAGCAGAACAAGAGCGGATCGCACTAACAGAAATGTCCTGTTTTCCCCTGTGGTTGCTAAGGCAAAAATGTTTAACCACGGATGTCCAGGCTCTCTTAGAAATATCACTTAGATGCTGGCGAAATCGATCTCCTAAGTGTAAACCAGTCTCCCCTATGTACTTCGTACCACAAAGTTTGCACATGATAGCATAAATGACATTGCGTGAAGTACAGGTGAAACCCTCCTGAACTGATAACGTGGACTTAGGGAAGGAGATCTGGTTAGCCTCGACAACAAACGGACAAGTGTTGCATCTAAGGCATCCACAACGTCTAGTACCATAAAAAGTGTCATCTGTCTTAAGATGACTACGAATTAATAGGTCCCTGAGGTTCTTGTCCCGTCTGTACGCCACCAATTGGGGGGGGGGGGGGGGTCCAAAAAGTTCAGTGTCTCAGGCTCGGTCTCGAGGAGATGGAGATGGCGAAACATGTTCTTAACTGCCAAACTATGAGGGTGTTGTGTGAGTACCAGTCTGATGTTTAATGATTTTCATATGAACTGTCCAAATTCCACAGACATGTTTACAAGAGTCATCTGTTTAAATAAACTCGTATTTCTTGTTCTGGCCAAATGGACTTCACAAACTTGTCTAAGATGTTATCTGTCTGTCCGACGATATATATATATATATACAAACACATACATACTTCATTACTACAGCACACGGACATACATACTTCACTACTACAGTACACAGACATACACACACTTCATTACTAAAGCACACAGGCATACACACTTCATTCCTACAGCACACAGACATACATACTTCATTACTATAGCACACATACTACGCACTTCATTACTACAACACACAGACATACATATTTCATTCCTATAGCACACAGACATACATAGTTTATTACTAAAGCACACAGATATACACACTTCATTACTACAGCACACAGACATACATATTTCATTTCTACAGCATACAGACATACACACTTCATTAACTATACCACACAGTCGTAAACACTTCATTACTACAGCACACAGACATGCACACTTCATTACTACAGCATACAGACATGCGCACTTCATTACTACAGCATACAGACATGCGCACTTCATTACTACAGCATATAGACATACGCACTTCATTACTACAGCATACAGACATGCGCACTTCATTACTACAGCATACAGACATGCGCACTTCATTACTACAGCATACAGACATGCGCACTTCATTACTACAGCATACAGACATGCGCACTTCATTACTACAGCATATAGACATACGCACTTCATTACTACAGCATACAGACATGCGCACTTCATTACTACAGCATACAGACATGCGCACTTCATTACTACACCATACAGACATGCGCACTTCATTACTACACCATACAGACATGCGCACTTCATTACTACAGCACAAAGACATACACACACTTCATTACTCTCTCTCTCTCTCTGAACCTTAAGTGCCCAGGGCACATGGGGGTTCCGCAAGGGTTTTCCACAAATGCCTGTCTTTCGCCTTTTTATCTGCTCTTGCCCAGGTGAGCCCTCTATTGCTCAACATCCTTTCTGTTGTTCTTCTCCATGTCTCTTTTGGTCCACCCTTACTTCTGCTCCCCTGTGGTGTCCATCTTAGTGCTATTTTTGGTAGCGAGTTGTCAGTCATTCGGAGCACATGTCCCAATCATCGCCAACTTCATTACTACAGCACACAAACATTCACACTTCATTACTACAGCACACAAACATTCACACTTCATTACTACAGCACACAAACATTCACACTTCATTACTACATCACACAAACATTCACACTTCATTACTACAGCACACAAACATTCACACTTCATTACTACATCACACAAACATTCACACTTCATTACTACAGCACACAAACATTCACACTTCATTCCTACATCACACAAACATTCACACTTCATTACTACATCACACAAACATTCACACTTCATTACTACAGCACACAGACATTCACACTTCATTACTACATCACACAAACATTCACACTTCATTACTACAGCACACAAACATTCACACTTCATTACTACATCACACAAACATTCACACTTCATTACTACAGCACACAAACATTCACACTTCATTCCTACAGCATACAGACATACACACTTCACTACACGATACTGACAAGTAAGCATATAGGTAATGTCACAGAGAGACTGACAGGTGGGCATACAGGTAATGTCACAGAAAGACTGACAGGTGACCATACAGGTAATGTCACAGAGAGACTGACAGGTGGGCATACAAGTAACGTCACACACATGCAGGTACTGCTAAGACAGACATACTCGTATATCAAACACAAGTATACTGACACCTGGACAAGATTACAGGTAACATGATGTCCACATGCTGACACAGACATATACCTGGCTGCAGGTAAACTGACTTTGGTATATAGTCCACGTCAACCTATAGACAGGTACACAATAGCAAGCGAGATGATCACAGTAGCGGTGGTGGAGCCAGGGAAAGCTATCACGTGGCTGTAACAGCTTCACTCAGTTATCCATGTAACAAGCTGTTGTGTGAGTCAACATGCTACAGGGAAGTGTGTTTCTTAAAGTGGTGCAGCCTATACAGAATTTGTCTTGTCACTTCCGCTACGGAAAGAAAACGCCACACAACCCCTCATGTCCCCTCCCTCGGAATGTGTGTGATCTGATCCCTATTATTCAAATGTTTACCCTGACATGGGCTGTCAGGAACGTAGTTGTTATTTAGACACAGGATATCAGCATCAACACGAAGATCAAGATAAACAGAAGCACACGTTCTCACTTACCTTCGCGTCAGCTTACAAAGCCAGATCCCGGGGGCGACTATCAATAACCGGGCTGTACCCACACATCTATATTTAGAACGTATCACGTGACCTCGAGCCTGCGCGTTGCGTGACTGCAGCAGGAGACAATAATTTGCTCAAATCTCTGGGGGGGGGGGGGGGGGGGGGGATGTGCGCTAACATTCTATCTAGCACCAAGTGTCTGCTCATTATATGAGGTCACATGCTCTAGCACACATGAGAGAAAGAGAGAGAGAGAGGCGCTCTCCGTGCCACTTCCTATCCGTTTTCTGGAATTCCGACATGTTCTAGAAACACACTTCCTTGACGGTCTGGAGACAGATGCGTCGCCAAAGTTATCTTTGTCGCTCTTTATCTGTATAACTATAAGAGACAAAAGATCCATATCTGTAGTAACTATAAGAGACAGAACACAGATAACTGTAGTACCTATAGGAGACAGAATAGATATATCTGTAGTGACTATAAGAGACAGAACACAGATATCTCTAGGAACTATAAGAGACAGAAGACAGAGATCTGTAGTAACTATAACTGACAAAAGACAGATATTTATAGTGACTATAACTGACAGAAGACAGATATCTGTAGTACCTATAACTGGCAGAAGGCAGATATCTGTAGTAACTATAACTGGCAGAAGGCAGATATCTGTAGTAACTATAACTGGTAGAAGGCAGATATCTGTAGTAACTATAACTGGCAGAAGGCAGATATCTGCAATAAGATACTTTTACAGATATCTGTAATAACACTAACTGACAGAAGAGATATCTGTAGTAACTATAACTGGCAGAAGGCAGATATCTGTAGTAACTATGACTGGCAGAAGGCAGAAATCTGTAGTACCTATAACTGACTGAAGACAGATATCTGCAGTAAGATACTTTTACAGATATCTGTAATAACACTAACTGACAGAAGAGATATCTGTAGTGAAAACAACTGACAGAGGACAGACGTCTTGTTAAGCTGAATCTCAGAGAGAAATTTTGTAGCGCAGTATAAAGCTGCAGTCTCCCCAATCCCCTGTAATGATCAGCTATTCTGTTTTCATTCAGTGCGCCTTTCCTTCACTTCCTCTCTCATACCTCTCCCTCTCCCCCTAACTCTCCATCTCTTCCTCCCTCTCCCCCTCCCCTCTAATAATCAGCTATTCTGTTTTCATTCAGTGCGCCTTTCCTTCACTTCCTCTCCCCTCCCCTCCCCCTCCCTCTCCCCTCCCCTCTAATGATCAGCTATTCTGTTTTCAATCAGTGCGCCTTTCCTTTACTCCCTCTCCCTTTCCTCCTCCCCTCCCCTCTAATGATCAGCTATTCTGTTTTCATTCAGTGCGCCTTTCCTTCACTCCCTCTCCCTCTCCCCCTCCCTCTCACCCTCTCCACTAATGATCAGCTATTCTGTTTTCATTCTGTGCGCCTTTCCTTCACCTCCCTCTCCTCTTCCCCTCCCCCTTTTCTCTAATGATCAGCTATTCTGTTTTCATTCTGTGCACCTTTCCTTCACTCCCTCTCCCCCTCCCCCTCCCTCTAACCTCTAATGATCAGCTATTCTGTTTTCATTCAGTGCGCCTTTCCTTCACTCCCTCTCCCCCTCCCTCTAACCTCTAATGATCAGCTATTCTGTTTTCATTCAGTGCGCCTTTCCTTCACTCCCTCTCCCCCTCCCTCTAACCTCTAATGATCAGCTATTCTGTTTTCATTCAGTGCCCCTTTCCTTCACTCCCTCTCCCCGTCCCCCTCCCCTCTAATGATCAGCTATTCTGTTTTCATTCTATGCGTCTTTCCTTCACTCCCTCTCCCTCTCCCCCTCCCTCTAACCTCTAATGATCAGCTATTCTGCTTTCTTTCAGTGCGTTTTTCCTTCACTTTCTCTCCCCCTCCCTCTAACCTCTAATGATCAGCTATTCTGTTTTCATTCAGTGCGTCTTTCCTTCACTCCTTCTCCCCTCCCTCTAACCTGTAATGATCAGCTATTCTGTTTTCATTCAGCGCGTCTTTCTTTCACCTCCCCCTCCCCCCCCCTCCCCCACACTTACATGTAAAAAAGGAAAACCGTATCCAGGCTCTAAAGTGGTGCACCCGCAGAGACCTGCTTGCACTGGGCCCTACTCTCACTGGGACCCATTCCAACTAGGCTCCACTCCTACTGGGCCCTACTCTCACTGGGACCCATTCCCACCAGGCTCCACTCTTACTGGCCCTACTCTCACTGGGACCCATTCCCACCAGGCTCCACTCTTACTGGCCCTACTCTCACTGGGACCCATTCCCACCAGGCTCCACTCCTACTGGGCTCTACTCTCACTGGGACCCATTCCCACCAGGCTCCACTCTTACTGGCCCTACTCTCACTGGGACCCATTCCAACTAGGCTCCACTCTTACTAGGCCCTACTCTCACTGGGACCCATTCCAACTAGGCTCCACTCTTACTGGCCCTACTCTCACTGGGACCCATTCTAACTAGGCTCCACTCTTACTGGGCCCGTCATTAAGATAATCTCTATCATTATTATTCGTTAGAGTGGCTACTTGACACAGTGTGAGGTCAACCGTAACAAGTACATCAGATACTGCATGGTGGGTGCAGGTTACAGACATGTGGGTGCAGGTTACAAACATGTGGGTGCAGGTTACAAACATGTGAGTGCAGGTTACAAACATGTGGGTGCAGGCTACAAACATGTGAGTGCAGGTTACAAACATGTGGCAGGTTACAAACATGTGGGTGCAGGTTACAAACATATGAGTGCAGGTTACAAACATGTGGCAGGTTACAAACATGTGGCAGGTTACAAACATGCGGGTGCAACTTACAAACATGTGGGTGCTGGCTACAAACATGTGGCAGGTTAAAAACATATAAGTGCAGGTTACAAACATGTGGCAGGTTAGAAACATATAAGTGCAGCTTACAAACATGTGGGTGCAGGTTACAAACATGTGAGTGCAGGTTACAAACATGTGAGTGCAACTTACAAACATGTGGGTGCAGGTTACAAACATGTGGGTGCAGGTTACAAACATGTGGGTGCAACTTACAAACATGTGAGTGCTGGTTACAAACATGTGTGTGCAACTTACAAACATGTGGGTGCTGGTTACAAACATGTGGCAGGTTACAAACATATAAGTGCAGGTTACAAACATGTGGCAGGTTACAAACATATAAGTGGAGGTTACAAACATGTGGCAGGTTACAAACATATAAGTGCAGGTTACAAACATGTGGCAAGTTACAAACATATAAGTGCAGGTTACAAACATGTGTTTGCAGGTTACAGACATATAAGTGCAGGTTACAAACATGTGGGTGCAGGTTATAAACATATAAGTGCAGGTTACAAACATGTGGCAGGTTACAAATATATAAGTGCAGGTTACAAACATGTGGTAAGTTACAAACATATAAGTGCAGGTTACAAACATGTGGCAGGTTACAACATGTGGCAGGTTATAAACATGTGGCAGGTTACAAACATATAAGTGCAGGTTACAAACATGTGGGTGCAGGTTACAACCATGTGGGTGCAGGTTACAAACATATAAGTGCAGGTTACAAACATGTGAGTGCAGGTTACAAACATGTGGCAGGTTACAAACATGTGGCAGGTTACAAACATATAAGTGCAGGCTACAAACATGTGAGTGCAGGTTACAAACATGTGAGTGCAGGTTATAAACATGTGGGTGCAGGTTACAAACATGTGAGTGCAGGTTACAAACATGTGGCAGGTTACAAACATGTGGCAGGTTACAAACATATAAGTGCAGGTTACAAACATGTGGCAGGTTACAAACATGTGAGTGCAGGTTACAAACATGTGGGTGCAGGTTACAAACATATAAGTGCAGGTTACAAACATGTGTATGCTGCACGTCATAGCCACGAAGAAAAACTGGCAATGATTTTATTCTCAGATAACAGTGAGACTTAACACGGGCCTTTCTTGTCACAAATTAACTTAGTAAGAATGGGCCACCACTTGGTCACAACTTAGCCATGACTTAGAAAGAATGGCCCACCACTTAATCACAACACAGTCATGACTTAGAAAGAATGGCCCACCACTTGGTCACAACACAGTCATGACTTAGAAAGAATGGCCCACCACTTAATCACAACACAGTCATGACTTAGAAAGAATGGCCCACTACTTGGGCACAACACAGTCATGACTTAGAAAGAATGGGCCACCACTTCATCACAATACAGTCATGACTTAGAAAGAATGGCCCACTACTTGGTCACAAAACAATTCTAACAAATTAGACAACAGGAAAAAAAAAAGCTCTCTAACATATTCCAGAGAGTGGAAGGGAGATTACCCACATTAAAAGAATGATTCTAATAAATTGTTCTTTTCACGGTTGTGTCCGCCTTGTGTTGTATCATGTATAGGCTGGTTTCATTGTTAGTACTGCAGCCTGGTGTGTTCTATAGTCGTTTCCTTGTCGTTACTGTTGTCCTGTGTGTTAGTTCTTTGATGTTACTGTTGTCCTGTGTGTTAGTTCTTTGATGTTACTGTTGTCCTGTGTGTTAGTTCTTTGATGTTACTGTTGTCCTGTGTGTTAGTTCTTTGATGTTACTGTTGTCCTGTGTGTTAGTTCTGTGTCGTTACTGTTGTCCTGTGTGTTAGTTCTTTGATGTTACTGTTGTCCTGTGTGTTAGTTCTTTGATGTTACTGTTGTCCTGTGTGTTAGTTCTTTGATGTTACTGTTGTCCTGTGTGTTAGTTCTTTGATGTTACTGTTGTCCTGTGTGTTAGTTCTTTGATGTTACTGTTGTCCTGTGTGTTAGTTCTTTGATGTTACTGTTGTCCTGTGTGTTAGTTCTTTGATGTTACTGTTGGCCCGTGTGTTAGTTTTCATGTTGTTACTGTTATCCCATGTGTTAGTTTTCATGTTGTTACTGTACTCCCTGTTTAGTACAAGAGACAGATTAGCAGTGATCACCTTAACCGGCAGTTACGGGTAAATTACTGTTTAAGAAAGAGAAGAAGTAACCTTGTCTAAGTTGTCGGTTGCTCTGACCGATTTGTGTTCACACAAACATAATAAATAACAGCCAGTGAAGTGGGTTGCTCTGACTAGTTTGTGTTCACACAAACATAATAAATAACAGCCAGTGAAGTCGGTTGGAGGATAATCGAGCCAGAGGACTGATAAATGCTCAGTTTGTAGGGAAGAGAATCCGCCATATTTGACACTAGTTCAGAATGTGAGCTTTTTATCAAGATTATATCTCACCGATGAGGGAAAACCTGGAAGAATAGAGAGTTCTGAATATATTGGATCACTACTAACTAATAATGGAGATACAATGAGGGAAATTAAAAGGAGAACATCTACCACTCTTTAGAAAGTAAAACAACTAAAGAATCTGTGGAGAGGAACAGAAAGAACCACAAAAATAAGATTTTTAAGGCCATGCATCTTTCCCATCGCAACATATGCCTGTGAGACGTGGACACTTAACAAAACAGCTGGGAAACACATAAATGCCTTTGAATATGTAAATGCTACAGAAGAGTTCTTCAGTTATCATGGACACAAAAAAGAACAAATATATCCATACTACAAGAACTTAATATTGAAGAAGGTTGGCTAGTAAAGAGGATTAAAGAGAGAAAACTTAAATATTTTGGACACATTAAACGTCATGATAATCTAGAGAAGACTGTCTTGTAAGGGTACATAATGGGGAAAAAGAAAGAGAGGAAGACCAAAGCGAAGATGGCTGCAAGACATCGTTGATGATCTGCAAATGGATGCATCAGCAGCAGGGCATCTTGCTCACAACCGAGAGACCTACAGGAGAGCTGACAGGGAGGCAAAGTTCCGCAAGGGACACGCAAATAAATGAATGAATGATATCTCACCGCAGATAAAGTAGAAATAATGTCACACGAACATTTGCTTTTCACTGTTATTTGTGAAATCATTTTACATTTTAAAAAAGTATCGATTGTTGTATTAACAAAACAGGTATTTTGGAAAGTTCTTCGTGCACGGTGAAGGACAAAAACAGTTGTACTGGTTTCATGAAGTCCTATAGCCATAAACGGCTTGCATATTTACATAGAAATACACGAGCAACAGTTGTACTGGTTTCATGAAGTCCTATAGCCATAAAAGGCTTGCATATTTACATAGAAATATAGGAACATTGAAGATACTGCAGTAATCGCACACAAACACATGCTACATACTCACATACACAAATTCTTCTAAGTTAAGAGATATTGAAAACGGTTTTATCACGTGAAAAACATTGTTGAGAATCAAATGTAGCATAACTGAGGATCAAATGCAACACAGCTGAGAATCAAGCGTAACATAGCTCAGAATCAAGTGTAACATTGCTTGGAATCAAGTGTACAAAAATAGCTGTGAATCACATGAAAAAAATATAGCCGAGAGTCAAGTGTAAAAAACAGGTGAGAATCAAACGGAAAAACATAGCTAAGAATAAAGTGTAAAAACATAACTAAGAATCAAGTGTGAAAAATATAACAAAAAATTAAGTGTAAAAATATACATGAGAATCAAGTGTAACATTACTGAGAATCATCTGTAACATAACTGAGAATCAAATGTAAAAAACATAGCTAAGAATCAAGTGTAACATTCATGAGAATCAAGTGTAACATTCCAGATAATAAAGTGTAACGTATCTGAGAATCAAGTGTAACATTCCTGAGAATAAAGTGTAACGTATCTGAGAATCAAATGTAACATTCCTGAGAATCAAGTGTAAAAACATAACTAGGTCATATAACATGGAGAATGAAAAGAGCAAATGCACAAGTTTTAGAAAAGCTCCAAGTGCAGTGTGAAATTCTCAAAGAAATAAGGATGAGGAAAACAAAATACTCTGGCCATATCAAAACATAACAATATACTGAAGACCATACTAGAAGGAAAGATGGAAGGAAAAAGAGCAAGAGGAAGACAGAGATGTAGATGGGAAGATAACATACAAGAGGAAGACAGATATGTAGATGGGAAGATAACATACAAGAGGAAGACAGAGATGTAGATGGGAAGATAACATACAAGAGGAAGACAGATATGTAGATGGGAAGATAACATACAAGAGGAAGACAGAGATGTAGATGGGAAGATAACATACAAGAGGAAGACAGAGATGTAGATGGGAAGATAACATACAAGAGGAAGACAGAGATGTAGATGGGAAGATAACATACAAGAGGAAGACAGAGATGTAGATGGGAAGATAACATACAAGAGGAAGACAGAGATGTAGATGGGAAGATAACATACAAGAGGAAGACAGAGATGTAGATGGGAAGATAACATACAAGAGGAAGACAGAGATGTAGATGGGAAGATAACATACAAGAGGAAGACAGAGATGTAGATGGGAAGATAACATACAAGAGGAAGACAGATATGTAGATGGGAAGATAACATACAAGAGGAAGACAGAGATGTAGATGGGAAGATAACATACAAGAGGAAGACAGAGATGTAGATGGAAGATAACATACAAGAGGAAGACAGATATGTAGATGGGAAGATAACATACAAGAGGAAGACAGAGATGTAGATGGGAAGATAACATACAAGAGGAAGACAGAGATGTAGATGGGAAGATAACATACAAGAGGAAGACAGAGATGTAGATGGGAAGATAACATACAAGAGGAAGACAGAGATGTAGATGGGAAGATAACATACAAGAGGAAGACAGAGATGTAGATGGGAAGATAACATACAAGAATGTACAGGTCACAGCCTGGATGAGTGCACCATCAAGGTCAGGGAGTGAGGGAACTGAAGATCTGTCACTGCCAACCTTCGTTCTGGAGAAGGCACATGATGATGATGATGATGATGATGATGATGATGATGATGATGATGATGATGATGATGAAGCAGTTGAGGAAGCAGTTGAGTGAAAAGTTGAGTTAACACCTGAGTTAATATTTGAGTTAGCAGTTCAGATACCCGTTGAATTAAAAGTTGATTTAGTAGTTAATTTAACAGTTGAGTTAACACTTGAGTCAGCGGTTGAGTTTGCAGGTAAGTTAGCAGGTGATTTAACAGTTGAGTTAGCAGCTGAGTTTACAGTTGAGTTAATATTTGAGTTAACAGTTAACTGTAAAAAAGGGGCTTAGCTCTGCTGCTGTCCCGGGGAGTGGCTTCATCACACTCCAGGCATGTACGTCCATGTTCAGCCCTTGAGATCAGAATTTCCTTCAGTGTTTTTAGGGAGACGACTCCAATGTTGTGTTGTCCATGATCTAGCATTTAGTTGGGATTTGCAACCATTGCCCTTTGGCTGGGTGTAATGCATTGAGTCGTGTGTGATGGGTACCAGGGAGGGAGCTGCTTTGCATTTGTTTGTCGAGGTGTTGCTTGATGGATTTTTATAGGTCCAATTTGCCCATTTTGATGAGGCCCTCTGTTTTGCCCCTCGCTGAAACTTGGTCGACTTTGTTGTTTCTGTCGACTCTGTTGTGGCTTGGACAGTACATCCATGTGCTGTTTTTGATGTAGGATTTGTTATTTATCGCCGTCCACTTCTAATGGCTTTGTGTTCCACTTTCCTTAACAGGTTTTCAGAGTCGGTAATGATGGCGATGCGGAGTGTTTTCTGTGTCACTATCCATTTTAATGCTTATGTGATGGCCTCTTATTTCCTTGCACAAACTTGAACAGGTGTTTGTATAAGCCCCAGACATGAGCTTCAGTGTTTTACCTCCTCGGTATACTGCAAAACCTCAACCGCTTCTAGCTCCTCTGTTCACTGATCTGTCTGTATAAATAATTATAATTATGTCCATAGGAGTTGTTTGTTTGTTAACGAGTTCGTTTATTTCCTCTTATGTTTTAATCCCTCCGCCCATTTTCGACATTTTCTTGTAAGGTTTATGTGTACTTCAGTGGGATCTTGATAGGCCTCGCTGTAAGTAATCCATTCAGGTTTGGTTGAGACATGTTGTGGATCAGTAAATATACATACCGAGTCTTCTGCTTCAGTCATCCAGGATTTGCCTCTTTTTGTTGTTGATCCTTTCATCATGTGAAGGTTATTATGAAGTGGGTGGGTTTTACTGTTGCTGACTTTGAGGTATTCCTTTACTTGGGCACATTTGTGGCCGGGTTGTAGATCAGGAAGATTCAGTGTCTCACTGCCGCCGTGGGTGAGTCTTTGGTGCAGCCCAAACTGAATCTCGTCGCTTCGTTTTGTTCTGGTTCATTAATTAACTAGTTCATTAATTCGTTGTGTACTTCGTTTTGTAATAGTTAACAGTTGAGTTAGCATCTGAGTTAACAGTTGAGTTAGCAGTTACGTTAGCAGATAAGAGCTGCCATAAGCCAGTGGAGATGAAACTAATAAGTTACAGTTTTAACACAGCAAAACTCGATCAAATCATCATAACTTTATCTTCTTCTAGTGTTCAGTGCCCTGTTCAGTTCATGTTTTGATTTGATCAGCATGTAAAAGTGACACATGAACCTTTTATTGTACTTCTTTGCCGGATAAAATCGTGGAGGACGTGTTGACCCACATGATAAATTCGAACGACAAGCTTATCATGAAAGTCCTAGCTCATGAGTTAGGTGAAAATATGTAACACAGAAATAAGAACTACACACCACATATAAACGTGCATACACGGGCACTACACACATATAAGTACAAGAAATAAATGCCAATATTTTGATGTGGACGTATCCTGGACATAAAGTAGAAGCATTCATAGAACATGCTGTGAGAAGAGGCGGCATTGAAATGTTATAACAACAGGAAAAATAGAGGGAAGAAGAGCCAGGGGAAGATCAAGAGAAATGATACTGGACAGTCTGAAGAGATGGTGTGAGAGGAGATCACCAACTGAGCTGATGGCCTGCATGAAAGATCGTGTACTCTTGAGAAGCATAATAGCCAACGCCAGTCGGCACGGCACATGACGATGATGATAATTCATATTTAGCTAAGTGGGGTGTCTACGATATAATAAGCTGAGACATGGATGTTTTGGCTGTGGGGCGTGTCTACAATAAGTTAAGACACTGATGTTTGGCTGTCAGGTATGTCCTAGATGTAACAAATACAGACACTTATAACTGTCCCGAAGATAACAAGGAGCGAATGAGAAGAAGGCTGAAGTTAAAAGGCTGAAGTTAAAAGGCCGAAGTTAAAAGGCTGAAATTAGAAGGCTGAAGTTAGAAGGCTGAAGTTAAAAGGCTGAAGTTAGAAGGCTGAAGTTAAAAGGCTGAAGTTAGAAGGCTGAAGTTAAAAGGCTGAAGTTAGAAGGCTGAAGTTAAAAGGCTGAAGTTAGAAGGCTGAAGTTAAAAGGCTGAAGTTAGAAGGCTGAAGTTAGAAGGCTGATACCCTCCTCTCTCTCCCTACCCCCAGTGAGTTACAGAACATAAAGTTCACATCCCTTCTCTCCAGGGTCAGGCTGACCTGAAGCCACTAAATGCTGTCACTAACTTTATGCGAGAAAATGTCACACTTTCTTACCAAACTCGTGCACCATATTGTGTCACATTCTTTAACGAACTCGTGCACCACATTGCGTCACATTCTTTACCAAACTCCTGCACTACATTGTGTTACATTCTTTAACAAACTCCTGCACTACATTGTGTCACATTCTCTAACAAACTCCTGCACTACATTGTGTTACATTCTTTAACAAACTCGTGCACTACATTGTGTCACATTCTCTAACAAACTCGTGCACTACATTGTGTTACATTCTCTAACAAACTCGTGCACTACATTGTGTTACATTCTCTAACAAACTCGTGCACTACATTGTGTTACATTCTCTAACAAACTCGTGCACTACATTGTGTCACATTCTCTAACAAACTCGTGCACTACATTGTGTTACATTCTCTAACAAACTCGTGCACTACATTGTGTCACATTCTCTAACAAACTCGTGCACTACATTGTGTTACATTCTCTAACAAACTCGTGCACTACATTGTGTCACATTCTCTAACAAACTCGTGCACTACATTGTGTTACATTCTCTAACAAACTCGTGCACTACATTGTGTCACATTCTCTAACAAACTCGTGCACTACATTGTGTCACATTCTCTAACAAACTCGTGCACTACATTGTGTCACATTCTCTAACAAACTCGTGCACTACATTGTGTTACATTCTTTAACACACTAATGTACTATGTTGCATTTTATGGACGATGAAACTCATGCTAGAATATTTGACTTGGCGAAGATAACAGGTTCTTGTTTAAGATAGTTCAAACAAGAAAGATAAAATATTTTAATTAAGACATGTAAACAAGGAAGATAAAATGTTTTTAATGAATAATTTTAACTGTACCACGAACCTCAGTCAAAATTCATTCTCCCCCCCCCTCCCTCCCCCAACCTAACTTCTCCCATTCCCCATCCCCAATATTTCCATACACCCCACCCTCCCCTCTTAGTGTAGATATTTGATATTTTTTTAAACGGTCATAACAAATGTGTGTCAGGTAACAGACAGACAGAGGCAGAGAGACAGACAGACACAGACAGACAGACAGACAGACAGAGACATACAGACAGAGAGAGACAGAGACAGAAGGACAGATGTGACCAGCTATTGCAGAAAAAAGAATGGCAGTCAAGAAATGTGCACAACAGACAGACCTGACCGACTACACACCTGGGCGAGGTTAATGATGGTGATCAGATTTAAAATCACAGCAAGTTACTCTCGGCCATCCAGTTCATGGCCGGAAATGAGGCCTTTCATCTAAGCTAACAGGCTGCTCGTTTCTGAGTTCACGCTGAACTATTTGTCAGCCGAAGCCATGAAAGCACTTGTTACCAATCTTGGACAGTTAGAGCATTCTGCTGTTGCTAGCCGTGTCCTAAATGACTGTTTTGTTGCTAGCCGTGTCCACAAATCTCTGTGTGTTGTTGTTGTTGTTGTTGTTGTCTGAATCTATAACGATATTAATTCGGACAGACAGACAGACAGACAGACAAACAGACAGACAGGGGCTAGTGAATGTCAGCGGCCTAAAATCCCACGATATAATGGAAGAGTAAGAAAGTTTGTCTGTTTAGTGTCTATCTATGTCTGTGTCTATGTTAGTGTCTGTGTCTATGTTTGTCTACCTTTATGTCTGCGTTTGCGTCTGTGTCTGTGCCTGCGTTTGTCTACGTTTATGTCTGTGTTTGTGTCTGTGTCTATGTTTATGTCTGTGTCTATGTTAGTGTCAGTGTCTGTTTGTGTCTGCGTTTGTCTGCGTCTATGTTTGTGTCTGTGTCTATGTTTGTGTCTATGTTTGTGTCTATATGTTGGTGCTAGTCGTGTCCACAAACTTCTGTGTTGCTTGCTAGTTGTGTCCACAAATGTTTGTATCTTGTTGCAATGAGCAAATTATACTGTACATTCCTCGTGTGCATATGTGTGTAAGTGTGCACGTGTGTATGCGTGTATGTGTGTATCTTTGTATGCGTGTGTATGCGTGTATGTAGGCGTATGCGTTTAGAGAACTCACAGACTCGTTTAACAAAATAATAAAATTCAAGGAGAGGGAGGATGGATGGGCGGCTGGGTGCGAGAGGGACACCTGCAAGAAGATGTTGTCATTAAGTTTGTATCTGAAAAGAGAATGTAGACGTTAGCTGACGATGATTAAAGTCACCATGCGATATCTTATTAATCTGCTTCTTTCATCGTTTAACCGAAATATTCTTGTCATAATCTGTCACAAAACAAGAGTATGTCATTATGTAATCATCAACAACAACAATATACAAAGCCAGTTTATGTTGTAACGAGCTGCCTCATATGGTTTCATTATAAACTTGTACTGTCTTACAAAAAGAAAGATAACACACTTGACAAGTTTATGTTCTGAAAACTGCTCACTCAGTTTACATGTTGTAAGTAATGTTAATCCTTGAAAGTAGTAAAAGTGTAAACACTGCTCACATCTCACGTGTCACAAAAACCTGCTCACACAAGGAAACCACCCGAAATGCGTGGTTCCCATCCCACCACCTTTTTTTCTGACCTAGAAATGCAATTGAAATGTAATTTTTATCATTCATTGTAGAGATTAGGTCATTGTGCTCACTTCGCCATCTTTAGATCTAGATTAATTCTTTTCATCGTGCCATGTCTCACAGAATCTAAAGAAATCAGATTATCAGGTTCCTTAACATCATCATCATCATGTGCCGTGTCCCACAGAATCTAAAGAAATCAGATTATCAGGTTCCTTAACATCATCATCATCATGTGCCGTGTACCACAGAATCTAAAGAAATCAGATTATCAGGTTCCATAACGGCGGGACAATACTTGCAAGTGCACATCCCTGATATTTAATATCTAGCCACTAAAAGTCTATAAACTATACATCCCTGATGTTTAATTTCTCTCAAATAACAAACTGTCAAGTATACATTCTGATGTTTAATTTCTCCCTACTAACAGTCTATCAAGTGTACATCCCTGATATTTAATTTTTCCCTACTAACAGTCTATCAAGTGTACATCCCTGATATTTAATTTTTCCCTACTAACAGTTTTATGTTCTTATTGAGTGTATTGGCGAATTCAATAAATTTTTTAAGGTCTTCCTGTGGCATACTTGTGATTCCGATGCCATCATCGATGTACCTTTTATAGAATTCTGGAAATCTGCCAGTGTAGGTTTCCCATAATTTGACTTCCAGAAAGCCCATAAATAGACATGCATAACTGGGACCCATTTTCGTTCCCATAGCAACACCACTAATTTGCTCGAAGTATTCGCCGTTGAATTCGAAAGATAAAATTCACTTATAAAATCTCTGACAAGTCTGTTAATTTTTTAGACATTAAAATTTCTATTGGCACAAACAGGCTTGTCACCTCTGTATTTTACAAGCCCACCGATAGCCACACCTATTTGCTTTACACCTCCCCCCATCCTGAGGCCTGTAAGAACTCATCCCATATTCCCAACTCCTTCGTCTTCGCCGCATATGTCAGGATAATTTGGACTTTATAGATCAGTCCAACAAGTTATTAGAATTTTTCCGTCATCGCCACTACCCAGAAAAGGTCCTTCGTAAAGCCTTCAACCGTATCCAACTAGTGAGCCGCAAAGAAGTATTCAGGAAAAAGCCTGTTACTCCATCTGACAGAGTTAAGTTAGTACTGCCTTTCCACCCACACGGTCAGATGGTTAAGAAAATCCTTTATCGTCATCTGCCGATAATCCAACTCGACTCCGACACTCGTAACATTTTCTCTGATCCACCCCTATTGGCATACAAACGTGAGCCAAACCTTAAGGACATCCTCGTCCACAGCCACTTGAAGCAGAGCCTTACATATGTTGGCACCAGAATATGTAACCGCCCCCGCTGCGTTACCTGCCCTGTAGTTTGGGAAACGAAAACAATCACCTTTCCCAAAACTATCCTCACTCTTCATGAGGGATTCACATGCGAGTCCCGAAATGTGATATATGTCATCGTGTGCAAAAGATGCAGGATAACATATATCGGAGAGACTGGCCTCAGATTAGGGGACCGCATGCAAAAACATCTGTACGACATCACCCAGCATGCTTCGAAACCAGTCCCAAATCATTTCAATGGCCCCAACCACAGAGGCAAATCTGATTTTCTGGTAACAGCCATTAAACAATGTCACGCTGATGACACAAGCCGCCTGGCACTTGAGAACCGCTGCATTCAAAATTATGGGACGCTGGAACCACATGGGTTAAACTCGCTGTTTAGTTACACGTAACATCATCTTCTTCAATCATTATAGTACCTCTCCACTAAATCCACCCTTCTTACTTTTCAAACTTCCTCACAGCATCACTCTGCAACCCCGCTATTTTCTCTGCAACCCCTCTTCTCTGCAACACCTCTTCCCCAATCACCTGTTTCAAATTCTCCCAGCTAGGCCAGTAGTGCGTCACTCTCTCTCCCCTCCCCGGTTCCCCATCCACCACTCCCAGTTACAACCCACCGACCACATGTCACAGGTCTCTATTTAAACAATTTCCACGTCCTACCAGATCCATTCCTGACACACACCGCCAGACATGCCACACCTTGCAATTTACAGCTAAGTACTCCTTTTTAAAAAAAATCTCCTCTCTCTATTTCTTCGTCCTGTATGTTTTTGTATGATTAAGGCTCACGCCGAAACGTCACAACTTTGTAATCGTTAAGTAATAAAGCTGCTCCTACTTTTTTCCAATTTTATACATTCTAGTATCACAGCTTTACTGCAGTGTTTAGTGTATAGTTGTATACTTATACACTAATTATTGTCTTAAACATGTCTGCGCCCCAAAACTTAATTCACACAATGAGGTCAGCCACACAGCTGAGGCCCAAAACTTAATTCACACAATGAGGCCAGCCACACAGCTGAGGTTACTGCAAGAGGAGGCACACTCCTTATCATGCAGTGTGACTTTCATTTTGATCCCTCCTACCACTGTATCTGTAACAGAATAACATTCTGTACAGATTGTTTTGTGTGTAACCCTGTGGTTGTGGTCTGGTAGACCACAACTCATCACTGTATGCAAGCACGGAGAACATATCTCGTGTTTCCAGAGAATTCTGAGTCACGTGGTTTAGGTTAGGCGGGAGGTGTGCATGAGTTGAGAGAGGAGAGTTTTGGTCAGAATGTTATAGTGAGAGGTTGTGTGTTTGATTCTAGGAAGGAATAGAGATTCTGTAGTTAAATTGTTGTAGTTGATGGATTGTTTTTTGTAGGACAAATTGTTGTAGTAGCCATGTAGATTTGTGTGTCGATTTGTCCACGTTTCTTTTTTGGACAAAGGTTGAATGTCTGACCTAGTCCCATGGCGATGTTAGTCGCCCGGACTTATGTTTTTTTAGATGATCATTTGTAATTGTATCCATCAAGTTTTACACTCTACATCGTTACAACACTCATCGTACAAATGGGATCTCATCATTAAACATATACAGTGTGTCTGATGAATCCTGTGATGTTTAGATTCATGTTAAGTGTTAACTGTGGTGTAGAGTTGTTGATTTACATGTAACTGGTCATGTCGTGTATGGATGAGTAGTGGAGTCAGTGTTACCTGGGTTGTCCTGTTACAGAGTGAATATCATTATAACATATGTTGGGTGTCTCTGAGCCTAGTGCTCATGTAAGAGAAACTGTAATAATACACAGTACACGAAGGAAAGAAATCTTGTAAAAATGTTACCGTGTCACATTTTAATAGTGGTACACGGACTCTGTTTAGTAGTGTAGCGAAAACTGCTTTATATCAGCTACCTCTTAAAACTGCTAGTATCACCTCTCTTGTGTTTGGAATAAAATGTAGCTGAATTCTCATCCCCTACTAACACAGAAAACAGTTTCTCAGAAAATTTCCTTGCAATCGGGCACAACATACTCGGGTTATGTGGGGGAAATATAACAAAATACGCAAGTTCTGTGAGGAAATATGACAAAATACGTGGGGAAATATGACAAAATACGAAGGTTATGTGGGAAAGTATAACAAAATATGGATGTTATATGATAAAATACTTGGGGAAATATAACAAAATACGCGAGTTATATGGAAAAACAAGAAGCAGCAATTCGAGTTGAAAACAGAACTGGAAAATATCAACATATAAAACAAGGGGTGCGACAAGGATGTGTACTATCTCTAGACCTTTTTTCTCTGTACAGTGAGAATATTCTAAGAACGATCATCACAGAACCAGGCATAAAAATTGGAGGATACAATATTAACAACCTTCGGTATGCTGACGACACAGTACTGATAGCTTCTTCTTCTTCTTCTCCTTCGTTCGCACTGTCTGTCTATATCTGCAGTCCTGTCTCTTGGATAAATTTCACTGTTTTTTGTAACTCATGTATGGAACCGTAGAGCTTATCTTCTTTAGTGGTTTCACTGGGCCAGTAATTATTTCTCAGTGTCTCGTAGTTGATGCAGTTCTGGAGGATATGTTCCACGGTTTGGGGCACCTGGGCACATGTACATAGATTAGTAGTACCAACCTTAAACTTTGTATACATATGACTTCGGAGTCGGCTGTGTCCTGTTCGGAGACGGAAGATGGTGACTTGTTCCTTTCTGTTTAGCATGTGATAGTCATCATGTGGTGGTGTTTGTGGCTTCCTGTAGGTTTTTATCATGCTTTTCTTCTGATTATAGGTGACTGGTATGTCTGGTTGCTCCATTTCAGTGCCCTCTTTGGCCAGATGGTCAGCTTTCTCATTGCCTGGTATCCCACAGTGGGAGGGAATCCACTGCAAAGTGACTCCATGTTGTAAGCCAATTTTTGACAAGGCATCCTTAAGGTCTGGTAGTTTGTTGCACTGAAGAGCCTCCAGTACTGATCTTGCATCTGTGAGAAAGTACTGATAGCTGAGAACCAACAAGACCTGCAAAATATCTTGGATAAAGTCGCTAAAGGAAGTGAACAGAAAGGCCTTACTTTGAACACCAAAAAGACAGAGACTTATATCTAAGAAACAGAATCCACCAGCATGCAGTATAAAATTAATTGAACTATTCTAAAGCAGATGCAAAAATTCAAATACCTTGGAGCAGTAATAACTTCAGATGGGAAATGCAGAACAGAAATTAGGAACAGAATAGGCCAAGCAAAGACTGCATTTCAGAGAATGAGAAACATATTATCCAACACATCCTTATCAATGAATGTTAGAAAACGAGTCCTAAAATGCTATATTGAACCTATCTTGTTATATGGAAGTGAATCATGGACAATAGGCAGGTCTGCACAAAAATCATTGGAAGCAGCAGAAATGTGGTTTATTAGAAGAATGTTGCGAATCCCCTGGACAGCAAAAATAACTAATGAAGAATGTAGGAGAAGAGCTGGAGAGACAAAAAAATCTTGTCAAAAAAGATAAGAGAGAGACAATGTACTTTCATAGGACATGCAATGAGAAGAGGGGGCATTGAAAATAATATAACAACAGGAAAAATAGAAGGAAGAAGATCAAGAGGAAGACCAAGAGAAATGATACTGGACAGTCTGACGGGATGGTGTGAAAGGAGATCACCAACTGAACTGATGGCCTGCATGAAGGATCATGTACTCTTGAGAAGCATAACAGCCAACGCCAGTCGGCACAGCACATGATGATGATGATGATGATAATGATGATGATGATATGGGAAAATGTGACAAAATACGCGAGTTATGTGGGCAAAACATGAGGTATCAACTTTTGTTTTACAAGACAGCATAGTAGACATTTCCTCTCTGTTAATGACGGAGATAATTTTGATGACACATCTGTTTTCTGTCAGGTATAGTAGCTACAAAGAAATAACGAGAAAGATAACTTTGACGACGATCCAGCTGTCCTGGAGCACGTAAGACTTCCAGAAAAAAGGATAGAAGTGTCATGGAGAGGCAAGCTGTCCCTCGTGTGCCGGAACACACATCTTGACCTGGCTTAATTCATGAGTACACACCTGGTGTGTAGTGAGTGTCCGTGACCTACCACCCCACGACATACCAGGAGAGGAAGACAAGTTGCACTGCCTGTCTATGTTTGTGTCTATATTTGTTTATCTGTCTGTGTCTATGTTTGTGTCTATGTTTGTTTCTCTGTCTGTGTCTATGTTTGTGTCTATGTTTGTTGCTCTGTCTGTGTCTATGTTTGTGTCTATATTTGTTTCTCTGTCTGTGTCTATGTTTGTGTCTATATTTGTTTCTCTGTCTGTGTCTATGTTTGTGTTTATGTTTGTGTCTCTGTCTGTGTCTATGTTTGTGTCTATATTTGTTTCTCTGTCTGTGTCTATGTTTGTGTCTATATCAAGATACGCAATCGCTAAACTGAGGTGACTGAAACGTCAATGTCAATTTGTCACCAGATTTGAGATGACTGAAATGCACGACTGAAGATAACATGACTGAAGATATAAGTGCATAATGATTGAAGATATAAGTGCATGATTGAATAGGTCATGAGGTTATAGGTCACACTTCCGCCCAGGACTAAATAAACATCCCCTGACGTAATCGAATCCTTATTCGGAACGATAATACCGGTATCAGTACCAGGATAAGGAGTTTCTTACGCGGACACAGCAACCATTATGTGTATGTTCTGTATTTAGTAAATAGGTCACTGCTGGGCTGTATCGATTACTCGCAACACTCCCCTTGGTGTAATTATGAAATCGATTAAATGTAGATAGATATATAGAATGAATGAATGAATGAATGATCTTTATTTTTAAAGGGTAAAGAATTGGGCACGCAGTCCCGTCTTACAGTTTGCCCCTCATCACTCCATCTTTCATTCATCCCACACTCTCGATGTAATAAACGTATACCAATTATGAGGAAAAAACATATCAAAAGAGTGCACAATTAAACTATTACATTCACAGCATAAGAGAAGAGACAATTAACCTAAAAAAAAATAGAGCGTGCGCACATGCACGGATATATATATATTATATCCTTCCCGTGCCGCTAAACGTCTCATAGGGCTCACAAGGTAGTTCGCCAATTTTTCCTGTCTTCGGCGAGTGTTTCAACCTCATCAAGGGATTTTATGCCAGTTAGTTTGGCCTTTCTTAACAATGTCCTCTTCAGAGTTTCACGCGGTCTGCCTCTTTTTCTTTGGCCTGTTGTGTTCCACTTTATAGCTTGTTTTGGGATTCTCTGATCATTTCTTCTCATCAAGTGACCAAAATATGTCCATCTCCTTTTCCTGATCACCCGTGAGACTGGTGTTGTTCAGTCATCTGTCTTCTCTCTGCATTGTTCTTGAATTCGTTCCACTTGATGCCGAGTATTTTCCTTAGGCATTTGTTTTCAAAAGAGTCTAATTTGTTGTCTATTTCTGTAGTTGATTTCCAGCTTTCGCATGCATAAATGAGGGTGGATATTACATTTGAATTGAATAATCTTAACTTGGTTTTTGTGCTTATAACTTTTGAATTCCATATGTTCTCGAGATTCTTGAAGATTGATGCATATATATATATATACACACACACACACATTTTCTGTACAGTTCTTCTAACATATTCTTTAACACTCATTAAAATAATTTCTAACAAGATCTAACAAGCTACTTTTAGAATTATGTGCTTTTGTAACTTGATGCCTGGTGAGCCATAGGTTGAGAGAGTGCTGATTATTCTATGGAGGCATATAGTTACAAGCAAATTTCTCTCTCTCTCTGAACCTTAAGTGCCCAGGGCACATGGGGCTTCCGCAAGGGTTTTCCACAAATGCCTGTCCTTCGCCTTTTTTCTGCTCTTGCCCAGGTGAGCCCTCTATTGCTCAACATCCTTTCTGTTGTTCTTCTCCATGTCTCTTTTGGTCTACCCTTACTTCTGCTCCCCTGTGGTGTCCATCTTAGTGCTATTTTTGGTAGTGAGTTGTCAGTCATTCGGAGCACATGTCCCAACCATCGCCAGCGTCTTTCCTCAATAATTGTTGTCAGTGGTTTCATCTGCATTTCTGCTAATAAGATGTTATTTCTTATAGTGTTTGGCCAAAATATTTTTCTAATTATTCGTAAACATTTAGTCTGGAAAGAATTCAACTTGTTTTCTATGGTTTTGGTGATTTTCCAGCATTCGCTTCCATAGAGTAGTACACTTAGAACATTACTCTTAAATATCCTGATTTTCATATTTATGCTTAGTTTTTTGGATTTCCATATATTCTGCAGCATTGCAAAAGCCTGGTGTACAAGCAAATAAATGTTGAAAAAAGGTTTGAGTTAAAGGATGGAGTATTATTAATGGATTTAAATGGTATGTGAGGGTGTCCCAGAGCTGTACTGCAGAGTATGCAAGGCTTTTCTTGTACAGATCAATCCTGGGTTTAGGAAGAAGGCGGTTTTTTAAACGTTGGCTGTCTAGTGTTACACGTAAACAGTGACCGCAAGTAAGTCGGAGCATTGTGCATAGACTTCTATGAACAAACCTGACTTTGTTAAAAATGACTCGATGTATAGAATTTTGAGTTGTTTGTGCTGATCTACAGTCTGTACTGGGTGTTTGCCACAAGATTCTGGAACAGTAATCTAACTGTGTTTGTATGTGTGATATGTAATATATCTTTCTTGTGTCCTGGTCGATAAAGTGTTTAATTTTGGTTAGTTGGTAAACTTTCTATTCTATCAAGTTTATTGGATTATGTACGTGAGAATTCCAAGTTAAATGTTGATCAATGGTGAGTCCAAGAGTTTTATGTTCATGAACATTTTCTATTGCCTTAGTCCCAGCACAAAGCTGTAGTGAAGTTTTTGTTGCATTCTGCAGTTTCTGTCTTGTGGTGATGAGCATGGGTTTGTTTTGTTGGTTTTTATCAACATACCATTTTTATTACTCCATTTAACACAACTGTTTATATCATTTTGGAGCACTGTCTGTAGGTTATTGATGTCACAGTCACTACTGTAAACAGTACAGTCATCAGCGAAAAGATCACATGACGTGTGCTTTAAATGTAGCGATATATCGTTAATATACATAGCAAAGAGAAGTGGACCAAGAATGTAGCTTTGAGGAATACCAGTATCAACCACAGAAGAGTCAGATATTTTGTTTCTAAAGCAAACTACTTGTTTTCTACCTGAGAGAAAAGATTTAATAAATTTTGTTAGGTCAGGGTGTAATCTATAACCTTCCAGCATTTTAGCAAGGGTTTCATGATCAACCATATCGAAGACTTTCTTGAAATCAACACAGACAACACCACACAATTTGTCTTCATTTATATTAGACAACAAGTTTTCTGTCATTTTAGTTAATGTTGTGTGGCAGGAGTGATTTGGTCTAAAACTTGGCTGACTGTCTATTAGTAGATTCTTTTCATGCACGTGTAGAAATGTTAACTTTTGTGTATGTTTTTTTAAAATCAATCAATCAAGTGCCGTGTAGCGTGGCGTAGGCGATCATTTCTCTCCACAATTCCCTGTCTTTAGACTTGATTATGAGATCCGCCGGTGACTTTCTTCCTAGCCACACTGACAGCGCATCCAGTAGCTTCTCACTCTGTCTTCCTCTGTCTCTTTTTCCCTCAATTTTTCCAGTTGCCACAATGTGTTCCAATTTTCATCTTCTCAGAAAATGTCCTACAAATCTCGCTTGTCTGCCTCTGATCTTTGCTGTAATCTGCCTTTTAACTCCAGCCTCTTTTAAAGACATCTTCGATGCTCTTCTTAGCTGTCCATGGTACCTTCAACATCCTTCTTATGAACCAGATTTACATGGCCTCCATTTCTCGCTGTACTCTCTTATTCATGGACCATGATTCACATCCATAAAACAAAAATACAGGTTCGGATAATGATGACAAAATGGGTATAGGTCTATAATTTGAAATGTCACTAGTTTGTCTAGATTTAAAAAGAGGAAACACTTTGGCAAGATAGATAGATAGATAGATCTCACACACGTATTTTCGTGCACATGTCACAAACATAGATTTCATGTGCACAAAACACATGCGTGAATGTACACATTATATAATACACCATGTAATGAGGTGCGTACACATTACATAATACATCATGTAATGAGGTGCGTACACGTTACATATTACACCGTGTAATGAGGTGCGTACGCACTTTGTGATGTGTACGTTGAACGATATGAGACCCAGCATGAGCATACCTGCTCTTATCTCCGAACTAGGGCCCAAATGTTGGGTCCGCTGTTTTGCCCGGGTAAATGGCCCCCAACATGCACGTCAGAGTTACACGGGTCATGTGATCTGACGTTAAGTGTTTAAGCAGGCCCATAGTTCTGCGATAAATCCGCCCCTGCTTGTGGCTGTACCTAGCTTCTCTGCCTGAGCGAAGATCTCACAGCCAGCGAGCTAAGACGACGAGTTTGTGTCAGGTTTAAGAATGTGAGACATTCATTCCAGACACTAGAGTATCGGGTATTCACTTGAAATACTGGCAGCCGACATATTCACTGAAGATCCTGGTGTATTCACACACAAATTTGTTTCAGCTGCTGGGGCTGAAAGCTGGGCTGTGTTGAGATCAATAGTTTGGCGAGCAGAGCTGATACAGTTGATGTTGGTCCTCGCCAGTACAAGGTAAGCCAAACAGTTTTTTCCTTTCTCTAAGCCAGTGCTGGTATAAATGGATGACCTTCTCGGTCGTGGCGTGACGTGGTTGGAGATGTAAGTATTTGTCCGTCTTTTTGGTGACCTTTGATCTGATTACCACACACACACCCACACACAAACACACTCGGAGGTGACGTGAACTGTTGTGCAATGTGGTCAGGACAAATTGTTGGAGTGGAGATCAACCATGGCCGATATTGGCCGCCTTGTTTGAAGTGGAAAACTTGAATGATGTCTCACTTGAGATTCAGGTAAATTACGCTAGGTTTTTTTTGGTTTTTTGTTGAGATAGTTCATTTTTATGTAACACTCTTCTCGTTCAATAATAATAATAATAATATTTCGCTCTCTCTCTCCTCTCTCTCTCTCTCTCTCTCTCTCTCTCCTCTCTTCTCTCTCTCTCTCTTATTTCGGAAAGTTCACTTTTCCACGGAGTGCACTTACATTCTGTGCTCATTTCTTGTTTTCAAAATTCTTTCTTTTCCAAACATTTCTTTTCCATTTCATTTTTGTCCTACATTGATATAGTGTTTCTTTCACTTAATATTATATTCTTCTCCATCCTTTTCACACACAAACACACATATCAGATCATTAAAAAAAAACGTAATTCTCTCCCTCAGATATTTCAGAAAGTTCTGTATGTGTGTGTGTGTGTGGGGGGGGGGAGCTTTCTAGGTCATGGCTGTCAGAGGTGTGTGAGTTTAGCAGCATGAGATGGCTACACTGTCTGAACTTTTATGTTGTTTCTTACAAATGTTTCACACCAGATAGACTATCTGAACATTTATGTTGTTACTTACCAGCAATATCTAACATCTCACATTTATATTGTTACTTACCAGCAATACGTTATCTAACATTTATGTTGTTACTTACCAGCAATACATTATCTAACATTTATATTGTTACTTACCAGCAATACATTATCTAACATTTATATTGTTACTTACCAGCAATACATTATCTAACATTTATATTGTTACTTACCAGCAATACATTATCTAACATTTATATTGTTACTTACCAGCAATATCTAACATCTCACATTTATATTGTTACTTACCAGCAATACATTATCTAACATTTATATTGTTACTTACCAGCAATACATTATCTAACATTTATGTTGTTACTTACCAGCAATACATTATCTAACATTTATATTGTTACTTACCAGCAATACATTATCTAACATTTATATTGTTACTTACCAGCAATACATTATCTAACATTTATGTTGTTACTTACCAGCAATACATTATCTAACATTTATGTTTTTACTTACCTGCAATACGCTATCTGATATTTATGTTGTTAGCAACAAATGTTTCTCACTGCTGTACATGGCAAGACTCAAACCAACACCAACTTAGTCAAACTGTGTCCAGAGGTTGTCCTCTCTTTTTCATGTATGTCATCATTTTGTCCAAATATTTGTAGAGTTCCATCCCCTACCCCCTCATTTCTCAGTCTCATTGTTCCTCTCTCTGTTTCTCATTCATCTTTGCCCCTCCCACCCTTTTTTCCCCTCTCCACTTTTCCATCACTATCATGTTCCATGTGTTAGCTGTTACACTGTTTGTGAAGTACATCACCCACTCAGCAGATTTCCACTTGTATAAACTCCTTGTTTTCAGTTGAAATCTCTACTTTATTATATCTACTTTAGATGGATCTATTTTATAACGTCTT
This sequence comes from Achatina immaculata, assembly GCA_009760885.1. Lineage (NCBI taxonomy): Eukaryota > Metazoa > Mollusca > Gastropoda > Stylommatophora > Achatinidae > Lissachatina > Lissachatina immaculata. The sequence goes on along the minus strand of CM019706.1, from coordinate 18,952,591 downwards.
AGACCTCATGCAAGTGCTGTTTCACTGTGCTACAGTTTGTGTTTTGTTTGTATTCAACATTGCAGAAGGGAAGGTGTTTGTATTCAACATTGCAGAAGGGAAGGTGTTTGTATTCAACATTGCAGAAGGGAAGGTGTTTGTATTCAACATTGCAGAAGGGAAGGTGTTTGTATTCAACATTGCAGAAGGGAAGGTGTTTGTATTCAACATTCAGAAGGGAGAGATGATACAGGTGTATTTAGGTAAACAAGGACATCAGGTGACATTGTATACGCTGAACTAGCGTATGCAGACAGAAAACACATTTTTAAAAAACTTATGTTCAGATATGGACTAAAATAAAGTGGCAAACAATGGTCAGGTTTAAAAATGTAAACTTGACCGGCCCATAGTAATATATTGTTATGACTATCACAGATAGTAATATATTGTTATGACTGTCACAGATAGTAATATATTGTTGTAACTGTCACAGATAGTAATATATTGTTATGACTGTCACAGATAGTAATATATTGTTGTAACTGAATATTATCCTAGGTGTTTCAAATGTCTGCTCAGATATGGTGTCTGAAAGTCACAGAAGATGAGGTTTCTCTCTACTTTGTCTGTTACACTCTGGACAAATGAAGGAATATTCTTGTGTATCTTTCTGTCTCTACCAACAACTATGTAAAAGTTTTCCCACAAGACTTAATAAGTTACTTTTTTTTAAAAATAAAATAGTCCATAGTTTTCTAAGAGACAAAAACATAAAACAAAAATTTTTCTAAAGTTTTTAAAAAAGCAGCTTAAAACCTATTTCTTCAAACTTTGTTTTTCATGAAACAGTAATATAAACTATTTTACAAAATTTTATAATCACTTTCCTAACAGCAATAATAAACTTTTCCCCTAAACTTTACCTAGTTTTCCAAGAAATAGTAGTAAACATTTCCCATAAAATTTAGCTAGTTTTTCAAGAAACAGTAGTTAACACTTTCCCTAAACTTTAGCTTGTTCTCCGTGAAACAATAATAAACATTTTCATAAACTTTAGCTAATTTTTTAGGTAATAATAATAAACATTCTGATAAATTTTAGTTAATTTTCCAAGAAACAATACTAAACATTTCATCTAAACTATAGCTAGTTTTCCAAGAAATAGTAGTAAACATTTCCTCTAAACTTTAGTTAGTTTTTCAAGAAGCAATAATTTCTTTGATCTGTAATTAATCTTTAAAAACAAGAAAGTTGAGAACACACAATAGTTTATTCCTGTAATCCTTCACCTCAGGTTCCTGTACTGTGAAATGCAGTTCTTATTCAGACCTTTGTCTCTGATCTAGGACGAGACATTTTACTTTATCCAAGACACTCACTCATCTTCACATCTCTAATATCAGGCCAGACATATCACTTTATCTAAGATGCTCACTCATCTTCACATCTCTGATATCAGGCCAGACATTTCACTTTATCCAAAGCACTCACTCATCTTCACATCTCTGATATCAGGCCAGACATTTCACTTTATCCAAGACATTCACTCATCTTCACATCTATGATATCAGGCCAGACATTTCACTTTATCCAAGAACTGACTCATCTTCACATCTATGATATCAGGCCAGACATTTCACTTTATCCAAGACATTCACTCATCTTCACATCTTCTTCCATCACACTCAGTATAATTTTATGTATAAGTGCTAGAACAGCTCAAAGTTTATTTTTCTTCTGGACAGTTTAGTGTATGTCACCATTTTCTCTTCTTCTCTGTTCTATTTCTCCTACCATCAACTCTGTTCAGTTCTGCTACTTTCATCTTCTCTGTTCTAGTTTTGCTATCTTCATCTTCTCTGTTCTAGTTTTGCTATCTTCATCTTCTCTGTTCTAGTTCTGCTATCTTCATCTTATCTGTTCTAGTTCTGCTATCTTCATCTTATCTGTTTTAGTTCTGCTATCTTCATCTTCTCTGTTCTAGTTCTGCTACCTTCAACTTCTCTGTTCTAGTTCTGCTACCTTCTACTTCTCTGTTCTAGTTCTGCTACTTTCATCTTCTCTGTTCTAGTTCTACTATCTTCATCTTCTCTGTTCTAGTTCTGCTATCTTCATCTTCTCTGTTCTAGTTCTTCTATCTTCATCTTCTCTGTTCTAGTTCTGCTATATTCATATTATCTGTTCTAGTTCTGCTATCTTCATCTTATCTGTTCTAGTTCTGCTACTTTTCATCTTCTCTGTTCTAGTTCTGCTATCATCATCTTCTCTGTTCTAGTTCTGCTATCTTCATCTTATCTGTTCTAGTTCTGTTATCTTCATCACCTCTGTTCAGTTCTACTGCCTTCATCTTCTCTTTTCTAGTTCTTCTATCTTCATCTTCTCTGTTCTAGTTCTGCTACCTTCATCTTCTCTGTTCTAGTTCTTCTATCTTCATCTTCTCTATTCTAATTCTGCTACCTTCATCTTCTCTGTTCTAGTTCTGCTACTTTTATCTTCTCTGTCTTAGTTTTGCTACCTTCAACTTCTCTGTCCCAGTTCCATCATTGATGCTGGTAATTCTTGCATGAAAAAAGACATAAAGTTTTAGACTCGTAATGAGCTCAAATTTCATTCAGTTCAAGTGCCGTCCCTCTTGGCGTAGGCGATCATTTCTTCCACAATTCCCAGTCTTTAGACTTGATTATGAGATCCGCCGGTGACTTTCTTCCTAGCCACACTGACATTCCATCCAGTAACTTCTCTTTCTGTCTTCCTCTGTCTCTTCTTCCTTCAATTTTTCCAGTTGCTACAGTATGTTCCAATTTTCCTCTTCTCAGAAAATGTCCTACAAATCTCGCTTGTTTGCCTCTGATTTTTGCTATAATTTGCTTTTTTAACTCCAGCCTCTCTTAAGACTCCTTCAGTGGTTTTCTTGGCTGTCCATGGTACTTTCAACATCCTTCTTATGAACCAAATCTCCATGGGCTGCATTTCTTGCTGTACTCTCTTATTCATGGACCATGCTTCACATCCATAAAACAAAATTGGCTCCATGTAACATTTAAATACTCGGAATCTTGTTTCCATTGATATGGATCTGTTGCCCAAGATGTGTCTCATTTTCTGGAATGCTGACTTTGCCTGAGCACGTCTGCTTTTTATTTCGTTGTGACATTTCCCATCAGCTGTTATAATCGTTCCTAAGTACTTGAATCTATCAACTTGTTTCAGATTTGTGCCATCGATGGTAATGGTACATTTTGGTGGTATTCTTTTCTTTGAGCTGACCATCACTTCAGTCTTCTTTTTGTTCAAGCTGAGACCTTTATTTTTTACTTTCACGAACCACGACGTCCAGAAGAGCCTGTAGCTCCCCTTCACTTTTAGTAATCATAACTGTGTCATTTGCATATCTTAAGTTGTTCAGGTTGTACCCGCCCACTGATATTCCTGGCATATTCTCTATATTTCTCATTATGTTTTCCCTGTACAAGAAGAAGAGGTCAGGAGATAGAACACATCCTTGTCTCACTCCCAATTTTATGTCTTGGAATGACCCTCATTGCTGCTGATTGCTGCCAATATATGTTTTTGATGAGTTTCAGATCTTTCCCATCTATGTTGTTGCCTTCCAGCATTCTTATAATTTCTGTATCCCACTTTATCAAATGCTTTACAGTAGTCTATGAAGCTTAAGTATAGGTCCGTCTGTACTTCTACTGATCTCTCCATCAATGTTCTTATTATATATATGGCGTTACTTGTACTTTTTCCTTCCACGAAGCCGCACTGTTCTTCAGTGATTTCTGGTTTTATTTTGCTCCTGACTCTTCTCATAACAATATGAAGCAGGATTTTGGTAACATGGCTCATAAGACTGATTGTTTGATGGTCTTCACATTCAACTGCACCTTGTTTCTTTGGTAGGGCAATGAAAATGTAATTGCAAAAGGTCTAATGGGACATAGTTACTGTTATAGATGTCATTCAGCAATCTGGTAATTATTTCTATGCCAAGCTCTCCTAATGCTTCCAACTCTTCCTTGGTGATTTTATCTGATCCTGGTGCTTTGTTGTTTTGCATGTGTTTGATGAGTTCTTCCACTTCTGCTTTTAATATGTGGGGCTCTTCATTATTATTTCTTATGTCTATTTCGCTTCTATTGTCCTTTAAGATTTCTGTAATGTATTCACACCATCGTGCCATTATTTCATCTCTGTCCATTATTGTATGCCCCCTCTTTTGACTTCAGTGAACCAGTCTTGTAGTATGCCCTTTTGTCTGTTAACTCCTTTATTTGTTTGCACATATCTAGCTCAGATTTACATGCTGTCATTAACTTGTACTCTGTTGTTAGCTCATGCCAATAATATAAACGATACACTTAGAAACAAAGTGAACGTAAATAAAACCAAGTTCTTCTTTTGTGCTACAAGATCCGCTATCTAGAAGAAACAGTCGCTATCTGGATAAACAGTCGACAAGTGGAGGAACTGTGCCGGAGTGCAATAACAAAACTGCATGAGAGGGAATAAAAACCGTGTTGTATCAGCAACTTCAAAGTTGGCGGTCTAAGGGCAAGCGTCAGGTCAGGTCTGTGTGCCCTCTCTGTGTATGCTGGGAGTTCATGCTGGACTAGAAGGAAGAATTCAGGAAACAGTCGTGAGATTTGTGAGGAGAGGTATGGGAATATCTTAGAAGGATCGTGTGAGAAAAGAGAAGTTTGTGTCAGCCGCCATGTGTGTCTCTTAAACTGCAAACAACAAGGGGAAAGGAGGGGGGAGGTATTCTAAAGATCGTGGTGCCACATTAAAGATTATACTTGAGAGTACATCAGAGTACAGAGTGAAGATTATAGTTGAGAGTACATCAGGGTACAGAGTGAAGATTATAGTTGAGAGTACATCAGGGTACAGAGTGAAGATTATAGTTGACAGTACATCAGAGTACAGAGTGAATATTATAGTTGAGAGTACATCAGAGTACAGAGTGAACTATCACAGCCAGACAGAAATTGGCACAGGTAAATAGGGTGTACAAAGTATCAAAGCCAGTAGAATGTAGAGAGTATCACATGTAAAGTAGAGCAGAGTAGCAGAGATAAGATAAGAACCAACAGGAAATTACAGGGATCCATGATAGTCGGTACAGACTAACTAGAAGAAAGTGGGACCTTGCACGACCATTACATTTTATAAAATGTCTGTCAGCGACAGACTCATATAGACAGACATTCTCAGTTTATATTCAGTTTTACATTGCAGCAGATTACTAAAGTTCTACTCGGGCGTAGTATCTGAGTAGTAGAAGATGATCAGGACCAGAGGGAGAGAGAGAGAGAGAAGGAGGGAGAGAGAGGGAGGGAGGGAGGGATAGAAAGAGGAGAGAGAGAGGGAGGGAGGGAGAGAGAGAGGGAGAGAGAGAAAAGGAGGGAGAGAGAGGGAGGGAGGGAGAGAAAGAGGAGAGAGAGAGGGAGGGAGGGAGAGGGAGAGAGAGAGGACCTCATGTCACCTCATGGCCACGTATTTGACATTAGACTATTTTGTTATCTGATAGGCTCATTGTATGAAAGTGTCGGCACTGTGTGTTGTGTGCGCGCGCGCCTTCTAGCTATGTAAGAGAAACGTGAGAACAGACCACGTGACACATGAAGATAGTTAACCTGCTGTGAGAACAGACCACGTGACACATGAAGATAGCCTGTTGTTTGTTCTCAAATACTTCACTGTCCCCGAATCATGTGATCCCACAGGACCTCCGCCATTCTGACACATTTTGTAGAGAGTCCTCTGTCGAGAAAGTAGTTTTCTTATCTCTACAGTTACAAGATGTAGGTCGAGCCTGTAACTCTGTAGTTACAATATCTAGGCCGTGCCTGTAACTATGTAGTTACACAATGTAGGTGACGCTTATCACTTTACAGTTACATAATGTTGGCTCTGTCTGCCACTTTATAGTTACAAAATGTAACGTCTGTCACTTTATAGTTACAAAATGTAACGTCTGTCACTTTACAGTTACAAAATGTAGCGTCTGTCACTTTATAGTTACAAAATGTAACGTCTGTCACTTTATAGTTACAAAATATAGCGTCTGTCACTTTATAGTTACATAATGTAAGCCATGCCTGTCAGATTACAGTTACATAATAATCGTTGTGCCTGCATAGTTTTCTAAGACTGTCTGTCTTTAGTTACTGAAGTACTTTACTGAATATTGTGTTAGCAGCATTTATGTTAGCAGTTTTCCAAGTTGGCTGTGCGGACTCTTTCATTATGTCTGTGTCACGTGACTCCTGGGACGCCAGTATTACCAGTCGCAACCATTCAACACGTGACCAGGGTTGAGAGGGTTGACAGGGTTGTTGATATTGTGGGTGTACGCGCGAGTTCAACTTTCATAGTCACCTACAGTTATAAGCAGTTTATTTACACACTACAGCCCAAATAATCACCTTCAGTTATAACCAGTTTATTTATACACAAACACAACAGCTCAAATAGTCTTATCCAGTTATTAGCAGTGGATTTATACACAAACACAACAGCCCAAATAGTCTTATCCAGTTATTAGCAGTGGATTTATACACAAACACAACAGCCCAAATAGTCTTATCCAGTTATTAGCAGTGGATTTATACACAAACACAACAGCCCAAATAGTCTTATCCAGTTATTAGCAGTGGATTTATACACAAACACAACAGCCCAAATAGTCTTATCCAGTTATTAGCAGTGGATTATACACAAACACAACAGCCCAAATAGTCTTATCCAGTTATTAGCAGTGGATTTATACACAAACACAACAGCCCAAATAGTCTTATCCAGTTATTAGCAGTGGATTTATACACAAACACAACAGCCCAAATAGTCTTATCCAGTTATTAGCAGTGGATTTATACACAAACACAACAGCCCAAATAGTCTTATCCAGTTATTAGCAGTGGATTTATACACAAACACAACAGCCCAAATAGTCTTATCCAGTTATTAGCAGTGGATTTATACACAAACACAACAGCCCAAATAGTCTTAAAACTTTCAAACAACTTAATCTTTTTCATAACAACACAAATTTTGTAACAACATAATCTTTATAACAACATACATTTTATGAAAGTTTTAACATTTTCAAAAAATACAACCTTTTCAGCCACAGGCCTTTATCACAGCACACATTTTCTAAACACACAACATAACAATAACACAATCATTCTAACGATACAGATAATCTAACATCGCAAACATTGTAAAAACACAAACATTCTAACAACACAAACATTCTAAAAACACAAACATTCTAAAAACACAAAAATTGTAAAACACAAACATTCTAACAACACAAACATTTTAACAACAAACATTCTAATGACAAACATTCTAACGACACAAACATTCTAACAACACAAACATTCTAATGACACAGACATTCTAATGATATGAACATTCTAACAAGACAAACATTCTAACAGCACAAACATTCTAATGACACAAACATTCTAACAACACAAACATTCTAACCACACAAACATTTTAACAGCACAAACATTCTAATGACACAAACATTCTAATGACACAAACATTCTAAGAACACAAACATTCTAACAACACAAACATTCTAATGACACGAACATTCTAACGACACAAACATTCTAACGACACAAACATTCTAATGACACAAACATTCTAACAAAACAAACATTCTAACAACACAAACATTCTAACAACACAAACATTCTAACGACACAAACATTCTAATGACACAAACATTCTAACAACACAAACATTCTAACAACACAAACATTCTAACAATACAAACATTCTAACAATACAAACATTCTAATGACACAAACATTCTAACGACACAAACATTCTAAGAACACAAACATTCTAACGACACAAACATTCTAATGATACAAACATTCTAACAATCCAAACATTCTAACAATACAAACATTCTAACGACACACAAAAAAACCACATCCCACCCCAGTTTAGTGGACTGAGCTTTTGCGTCTTTTATTATTTCCTAAACCACATCCTCCACTCCGACCAGCCCTGCCCTCGACTAGACTTGGCATCATATCCACATCCTCCACTCCGACCAGCCCTGCCCTCTACTAGACTTGGCATCATATCCACATCCTCCACTCCGAGCAGCCCTACCCTCGACTAGACTTGGCATCATATCCACATCCTCCATTCCGAGCAGCCCTGCCCTCGACTAGACTTGGCATCATATCCACATCCTCCATTCCGAGCAGCCCTGCCCTCGACTAGACTTGGCATCATATCCACATCCTCCACTCCGAGCAGCCCTGCCCTCGACTAGACTTGACATCATATCCACATCCTCCATTCCGAGCAGCCCTGCCCTCGACTAGGCTTGACATCATATCCACATCCTCCACTCCGACCAGCCCTGCCCTCGACTAGACTTGACATCATATCCACATCCTCCACTCCGACCAGCCCTGCCCTCGACTAGGCTTGACATCATATCCACATCCTCCACTCCGACCAGCCCTGCCCTCGACTAGACTTGACATCATATCCACATCCTCCACTCCGAGCAGCCCTACCCTCGACTAGACTTGACATCATATCCACATCCTCCACTCCGAGCAGCCCTACCCTCGACTAGACTTGACATCATATATTCCACTCCGACCAGCCCTGCCCTCGACTAGACTTGACATCATATCCACATCCTCCACTCCAACCAGCCCTGCCCTCGACTAGACTTGACATCATATCCACATATTCCACTCCAACCAGCCTTGCCCTCATCATATCCACATACAAACACTCCGACAAGGCTCTCCTCGATTAGACTTGACATCATATCCACATACAAACACTCCGACAAGGCTCTCCTCGATTAGACTTGACATCATATCCACATACAAACACTCCGACAAGGCTCTCCTCGATTAGACTTGACATCATATCCACATACAAACACTCCGACAAGGCTCTCCTCGATTAGACTTGACATCATATCCACATACAAACACTCCGACAAGGCTCTCCTCGATTAGACTTGACATCATATCCACATACAAACACCTCCGACTAGCCCTGTTCTACCGTCGACTACACTTCGACTAGCTCTGTCCTCGACTAGACTTGACATATCCACACACTCCTACCAGCCCTGACTTCGACTAGACTTGACATCATATACACACTCTTACCAGCTCTGACCTCCACTAGACTTGACATCATATACACACTCTCCTACCAGCCCTGACCTCCACTAGACTTGACATCATATACACACACTCATACCAGGCCTGACCTCCACTAGACTTGACATCATATACACACTCTCCTACCAGCCCTGACCTCCACTAGACTTGACATCATATACACACACTCATACCAGGCCTGACCTCCACTAGACTTGACATTATATACACACTCTCCTACCAGCCCTGACCTCCACTAGACTTGACATCATATACACACACTCATACCAGGCCTGACCTCCACTAGACTTGACATTATATCCACACTCTCCTACCAGCCCTGACCTCCACTAGACGTGCAACATTACTGCTGTCACGTGCTGTCACCACTAGCACATTCACAAAAAAACTTTCAGTTGGTATATCATTTCATTGACTGTAGCAAAAAGCTGCGTTGTGCCATCTTTAATTGACTGACATTTTTAATGTTTCACAGATCTGTACAATCTGTAGAGCACAGATCTCACATCAGGACACTCTGTAGAGCAAAGATCTCACATCAGGACACTCTGTAGAGCAAAGATCTGTACAATCTGTAGAGCACAGATCTCACATCAGGACACTCTGTAGAGCAAAGATCTCACATCTGGACACTCTGTAGAGCAAAGATCTGTACAATCTGTAGAGCAAAGATATCACAGCAGGACACTCTGTAGAGCACAATCAAGGAACATCATCGACAAATTGTATTTTCATACCACATCCATACATGCAGTAAAGGCAGCTAGATCAATATCTGACAGATAGTTTGCCGAGTATCAAATAACCAGAAACTTGCTACTTTCTCCCAGATGCTGAGATAACCAGAGACTTGCTACTTTCTCCCAGATGCTGAGATAACCAGAGACTTGCTACTTTCTCCCAGATGCTGAGATAACCAGAGACTTGCTACTTTCTCCCAGAAGTTGAGATAACCAGAGACTTGCTACTTTCTCCCAGAAGGTCAGATAACCAGAGACTTGCTACTTTCTCCCAGAATCTGAGATAACCAGAGACTTGCTACTTTTTACTTGGTCAGAGAAATAACGCGCTAAATACCGAAACAACCTGACACACAACTCCATTGTACCAGACCTGTCCTACTTTCATCTTAAGTCGGACATAAATCTTTCAGGTTCTGACAGCAAGGACACATTCGTCAACAAAAGAGCATGCAGATTCTGCAGTCAAGCGGGGCCTAGGTTGAAACACCTGACAGATTTACACTATAAGAAAGAACATTCATTTCGCTTCTTATTTTTTCCCCCCCAAAAAACGCTGCAAGTTTTCAATTCATTAACTCCCGTCCAAAACTGGAATGTTTTGTTTGTAGACGAAGAAGTGACGGTGAGAAGAGCTAAACCACAAATAGTTTCAACTTAATACAAACATTGCCAGACTTCTGGCTGTATCAGTCGCCCAACTCGCTGGCCAGACAGGCTGATTATGCCATTGGTTGCCATAGAAACAATGACATCATCTGTTCTACGTGAAGCAAACAACAGTTTAATGGCGGGCCAGCACGTGCAGTCCTCGAGTTTGAGCAGAGAAAATCTCTCCCAGTCCTCTCAGAGCCGACATCAGCGAGAATGGCAGGATGAAGATCTCTTCATTTCAGATCGGTCCCTCCCGTACGACAGTCTTTTCTCTGCCAGTCACCAAGATATGTATGGACCAGTCGGTCAGAAACCTCATGTTCTAGACTTTTCTGTCAACCCGGTCAAAGCTAACATTTTCACGGAGGAGCACCCTCGAAGAACACACTCATCACCCCCAGAGCAAGTCCCTGCCTCGCACTTTCCTCCACTGATTTCCCAAATTGCCGGAGATAATGAGGCTTGCCAGTCCCTGGTGAGCTTCCACGCCTTGTACACCAACTCCACAAACTTCATGGGTGGAGAGTCTTCGGTCCTGTCATGCGGGGACAATATTCAGATGGATGTTAGCCTGCCCAGCACGGCGTACAGCTCACGTGCTGGCACACCTTCGTCTCACCTGGGGCTGGCAAGTAAGAGGGAGTCTCCTTGCGCTGACATGTTTTCAGTGCCAGGCAACTTTGATCTCGGGGACGCAGCATTTGACAGATCTTATCTCTCCGATCCTGCCAAAAGTGACGTTTTCTCTACTAACGATTTCTTGAATCAGGAAGGCCCCACTCTTGACTTCAAGTTGGATACAGAGCAGTTGGGTGAATCATCGTATCTGACCACATACAGCAATGGGAAGCGCAGTGGGAAGAGTCCTGTGTTCTCAAACCCAGCACTAAGACGGGATGTAGACGCCATTCAGTTCATAGACTCCATGGATGATTTGGACAGGCTACATGACAGCAAATATGAAGATTCAGATTACAGCAACACGGGCAGCGAGCACTGCACGCCGCGCTACTCATCACCTGCCTCTCACCAACTCCAGCATCTTCACAACAACAGCGTGGAGAGCATCAAATATAACTTCAGGCAGGCAACATCAACACCAGCTTCAGACTCGATGTCTGTGCCTTCACCATCATCACACAGCGCCAGCGACAGTGCAAGAGCATCCCCTACGGACACGAGATACAGTTGCCCAGACGATCAACAGCCAGGCTCACACCAGATTGGAGAAGAGGAGTTTGTCGGAAAAAGCAAAGCTAAAGGAGCATGTAAACCTCGGGGCGCTCAGAATCTGCCGCCCTGCCGAGTATGCGGTAACGTTGCGTCGGGCTTGCACTTCGGAGTGAACACGTGCGAGGCGTGTAACGAGTTCTTTCGGCGGAGCTTGAAGCGAGGGGCCACCTACTACTGCAGCAAAAATAAAGAGTGCCAGGTGTATGGCAAGAAGCGAAACGCCTGCAGCTACTGCCGCTATCACAGGTGTGTGGAGATGGGCATGTCTAGAGACGCCATTAAAACTGGCAGATACTCTCACAAGACAAGGACGGAGTACGCCATGGAAGTGGAGAAGTTCAAGCAACGGGAGGTGAACCGCGTGGAGAAAGAGAAGTACGAGATTTTGCTGGCAGATTTGGTGAAGTATCACGACAAATTCGTGAAGGTTACCACCCGCGTCCCTGACGAAGAGCTCTGCCGGAGTCAGAGAACTTACCTGGAGCTGTTCCACAACCAGGGGGAACATGAGCGCCGCCACCCGCCCCTCACCAACTCCAGCATCTTCACAACAACAGCGTGGAGAGCATCAAATATAACTTCAGGCAGGCAACATCAACACCAGCTTCAGACTCGATGTCTGTGCCTTCACCATCATCACACAGCGCCAGCGACAGTGCAAGAGCATCCCCTACGGACACGAGATACAGTTGCCCAGACGATCAACAGCCAGGCTCACACCAGATTGGAGAAGAGGAGTTTGTCGGAAAAAGCAAAGCTAAAGGAGCATGTAAACCTCGGGGCGCTCAGAATCTGCCGCCCTGCCGAGTATGCGGTAACGTTGCGTCGGGCTTGCACTTCGGAGTGAACACGTGCGAGGCGTGTAACGAGTTCTTTCGGCGGAGCTTGAAGCGAGGGGCCACCTACTACTGCAGCAAAAATAAAGAGTGCCAGGTGTATGGCAAGAAGCGAAACGCCTGCAGCTACTGCCGCTATCACAGGTGTGTGGAGATGGGCATGTCTAGAGACGCCATTAAAACTGGCAGATACTCTCACAAGACAAGGACGGAGTACGCCATGGAAGTGGAGAAGTTCAAGCAACGGGAGGTGAACCGCGTGGAGAAAGAGAAGTACGAGATTTTGCTGGCAGATTTGGTGAAGTATCACGACAAATTCGTGAAGGTTACCACCCGCGTCCCTGACGAAGAGCTCTGCCGGAGTCAGAGAACTTACCTGGAGCTGTTCCACAACCAGGGGGAACATGAGCGCCGCCACCCGCCCCTCCCAGCAGCTGCCGAGAACAAGAAGTTGCTGGACGACTGGGTCTTGGCCAAGGAAGATCTCTCGCTGACCATGCATGATGTCGAGATGACCGAGCTGTGGCTTCGGAATTACATCAGCTTCGCCAAAAACGTGCCTGGGTTCAAACAGCTGGCTCTCTCTGACCAGGCCTCGCTAGTCAGAGGGTCATGGTTCGAGTTCTGGTTTCTGGGCGCTTTCAGGGGCTACAACTCCAGCCTGGACGTGGTGGCCTATCCAAACGGTCGATGTTTCCACAGAGAGGAGATCCAGAAAGTCTTTGGGGAAGAGTACACGGACTTCTCCTTCTACCTGGCGGACAGGATGAGGTCATTAGACGTAACACCTGAGGTCATGGTGCTCATTAAGACTGTATGCCTGACCTTTCCGGACAGAACACGACTAGAAAACAAGGAAGCAGTAGACAAGATGCACTGGCTGATGGTTTCTTGTCTGCTGCACACTCTGGAGAAGAACAAGCCAGGGGACAGCGCCATCTTCCCGCTGGTTGTCAGCAAACTCGTGGAGCTCAGGTCAGTCTTTTCTGTCTGTCTGCTTTCACGTGCCCGTCTGTCTGCTTTCACGTGCCTGTCTGTCTGCTTTCACTTGCCTGTCTGTGTGCTTTCACGTGCCCGTCTGTGTGCTTTCACGTGCCCGTCTGTCTGCTTTCACGTGCCCGTCTGTCTGCTTTCACTTGCCCGTCTGTCTGCTTTCACGTGCCCGTCTGTCTGCTTTCACGTGCCCGTCTGTCTGCTTTCACGTGCCCGTCTGTCTGCTTTCACGTGCCCGTCTGTCTGCTTTCACGTGCCCGTCTGTCTGCTTTCACGTGCCCGTCTGTCTGCTTTCACATGCCCGTATGTCTCCAAGTATATCTGGTTTTAGTGTATTGGTTTTTGTTAGCATCTGTCTGTCACTTTGTATATATGTCTGCTTATCATTCTGTATGTCAGTATATGTTGTGTCTGCATGTCAGTGTATGTGTGTCTGCATGTCAGTGTATGTCTGTATGTTAGTATATGTTGTCAGTATGTGTCTGTATATCAGTATTTCTGTGTCTGTTTGTTTAGTATATGTGTGTCTGTATTTTAGTATATGTGTGTCTGTATGTGAGACATCACCCTGGCTGTAGAAACTACACTCTGAGCGTCACGTGACCACCTCTGGCGGGAAATCTAGACATCGTCAAGACCAACTCCTGCCCTTCTGTGTCACAGGTCAGTGTGACATCTTTACTTGATACTGTGGTCAGCTTGGGAGAGTGTACCGACAAAAGCAACAACAAATATAACCACTTCCTGCTTCAGGCAATGACAGGCGTCTATCTAAACCTAACCAACAAGGGCCGTAAATGTACAAAAGAAGTACAAACACACAAAAGTTGTCGTTCTTCCTGGTTCGTTATTTCAGCATTTGAAAGAAAATGATATGTGTGAGTGTTAAATAAAGAGAAAATTGTTTGTGAGAGTGTTAACATAATTAGAAAATAGTCTGTGAGAGTGTTAACATACGTAGAAAATAGTCCATGGGAGTGTTAACAGAGAAAATACTGTGTGGAAGTGTTAACATTCATTCATTCATTCCTTTGCATGTCCCTTGCGGAACTTTGCCTCCCAAACAGCACTCCTGTAGGCCTCTCGGTTGTGAGCAAGATGGCCTGCTGCTGCTGCATCCATTTCCAGATCATCAACGATGTCTTGCAGCCATCTTCGTTTCGGTCTTCCTCTCTTTCTTTTTCCCATTATGTATCCCTCCAATATGGTCTTCTCTAAATTATCATGACGTTTAATGTGGCCAAAATATTTAAGTTTTCTCTCTTTAATCCTCTTTACTAGCCAGCCTTCATCAATATTAAGCTCTTGGAAGTGTTAACATAACTAGAAAATAGTCTGTGGGAGAAAATAGTGTGCGGAAGTGTTAACATAAATATAATATGGAAGTGTTAACAACATAAATAGAATATGGAAGTGTTAACATAAACAGAACGTAGTCTATTGGAGTGTTAACAGCAACAACAGAATGTAGTCTTTGGGAGTATTAAAAGCATCAGCAGAGTATAGTCTGTGCAGTATTAACATAAACAAAATATAGTCTACAGGAGTATTAACATAAACAGAATATAGTTTATAGGAATGTTACCAGCAGTCATAGAATATGTTGGAGTGTTAACATAAACAAAATATAGTCTATGGAAATGTCAGCAGTATTGTCAGTCAGCCATGCAAGTGTCAACAGACATGAAACAAATAACAGAACAGAATATTGAGTGTGAACAGTAACAGAATATTGACATCAGTGGTGTTAACAGTAGAATAGAATTAGAATAAGTGTTAACAGACACACATAGAATTAGATTGGATGGACAATAGACTGTAGATAATATAAGTGTTAACAGATGCAGCATAGAATTAGATTGGATGAATAAAAGAATGTAGATAATATAAGTGTTAACAGATGCAGCATAGAATTAGATTGGATGAATAAAAGAATGTAGATAATATAAGTGTTAACAGATGCAGCATAGAATTAGATTGGATGGATAAAAGAATGTAGATAATATAAGTGTTAACAGATGCAGCATAGAATTAGATTGGATGGATAAAAGAATGTAGATAATATAAGTGTTAACAGATGCAGCATAGAATTAGATTGGATGGATAAAAGAATGTAGATAATATAAGTGTTAACAGATGCAGCACATAACCAGACTGAACAAAATAATTTCTCTGGTTGTGTAGCAAAAAGACATCATTGCTAAGCATGTAAAGAAACATTATCGCTGAGATTGTAAAGAAATACCATCGCAGAGAGCGTAAAGAAATATCGTTGCTGAGAGTGTAAAGGAACATCATTGCTGAGAGTGTAAAGAAACAAATGTATAGTGTGTAAACAAAATGGACTTTCAAAATCGACAGACTTTGGACGTATGAAAATAAAATATCCAGCTAAATCCCTGATGAGAATTGATTTGGAAAATGAAAAGTTCAGACATATCACAGTACAAGAAAAATTCTTATCAGCCTAACTAAATTTATTGATGTATTTTATCCTTCAGTTTTATGATGGAATTTTATTGTTAACACCTTAACTTTACCATCATATTACAAGTAAGTTTATGTCTTAACTTTACACTCACGTTTGTTAATGTCTTTACAATCATAACCTCTAAAATTGGGTACCAGAGAAATCTGGGAGAGTAAATGCAGTCAGGCGTGACACTGACCACATCAGACTTTCATGTGGAAGTGTTAACAACATAAATAGAATATGGAAGTGTTAACATAAACAGAACGTAGTCTATTGGAGTGTTAACAGCAACAACAGAATGTAGTCTTTGGGAGTATTAAAAGCATCAGCAGAGTATAGTCTGTGCAGTATTAACATAAACAAAATATAGTCTACAGGAGTATTAACATAAACAGAATATAGTTTATAGGAATGTTACCAGCAGTCATAGAATATGTTGGAGTGTTAACATAAACAAAATATAGTCTATGGAAATGTCAGCAGTATTGTCAGTCAGCCATGCAAGTGTCAACAGACATGAAACAAATAACAGAACAGAATATTGAGTGTGAACAGTAACAGAATATTGACATCAGTGGTGTTAACAGTAGAATAGAATTAGAATAAGTGTTAACAGACACACATAGAATTAGATTGGATGGACAATAGACTGTAGATAATATAAGTGTTAACAGATGCAGCATAGAATTAGATTGGATGAATAAAAGAATGTAGATAATATAAGTGTTAACAGATGCAGCATAGAATTAGATTGGATGAATAAAAGAATGTAGATAATATAAGTGTTAACAGATGCAGCATAGAATTAGATTGGATGGATAAAAGAATGTAGATAATATAAGTGTTAACAGATGCAGCATAGAATTAGATTGGATGGATAAAAGAATGTAGATAATATAAGTGTTAACAGATGCAGCATAGAATTAGATTGGATGGATAAAAGAATGTAGATAATATAAGTGTTAACAGATGCAGCACATAACCAGACTGAACAAAATAATTTCTCTGGTTGTGTAGCAAAAAGACATCATTGCTAAGCATGTAAAGAAACATTATCGCTGAGATTGTAAAGAAATACCATCGCAGAGAGCGTAAAGAAATATCGTTGCTGAGAGTGTAAAGGAACATCATTGCTGAGAGTGTAAAGAAACAAATGTATAGTGTGTAAACAAAATGGACTTTCAAAATCGACAGACTTTGGACGTATGAAAATAAAATATCCAGCTAAATCCCTGATGAGAATTGATTTGGAAAATGAAAAGTTCAGACATATCACAGTACAAGAAAAATTCTTATCAGCCTAACTAAATTTATTGATGTATTTTATCCTTCAGTTTTATGATGGAATTTTATTGTTAACACCTTAACTTTACCATCATATTACAAGTAAGTTTATGTCTTAACTTTACACTCACGTTTGTTAATGTCTTTACAATCATAACCTCTAAAATTGGGTACCAGAGAAATCTGGGAGAGTAAATGCAGTCAGGCGTGACACTGACCACATCAGACTTTCATGTGCTGGAGGTCACGGAAGATAAGGGCCTAACACTGTATCCCCAGTATGTGGTAGGGTAACAGGGATTTTACCTTTATCTTTACACCCATGTTACATGTAACATAATATCTGTACAACAGTGTTACGTGTAACATAATATCTGTACAACCGTGTTACGTGTAACATAATATCTGTACAACCGTGTTACGTGTAACATAATATCTGTACAACCGTGTTACGTGTAACATAATATCTGTACAACCGTGTTACGTGTAACATAATATCTGTACAACCGTGTTACATGTAACGTAATATCTGTACAACCGTGTAACATAATATCTGTACAACCGTGTTACGTGTAATATAATATCTGTACAACCGTGTTATGTGTAACATAATATCTGTACAACCGTGTAACATAATATCTGTACAACCGTGTAACATAATATCTGTACAACCATGTTACGTGTAACATAATATCTGTACAACCGTGTTACGTGTAACATAATATCTGTACAACCATGTTCATCATCATCATCATCATCAGGTGCCATGCCGACTGGCGTTGGCTATTATGCTTCTCCAGAGTACCCGATCCTTCATGCAGGCCATCAGTTCAGTTGGTGATCTCCTCTCACACCATCCCGTCAGACTGTCCAGTATCATTTCTCTTGGTATTCCTCTTGATCTTCTTCCTTCTATTTTTCCTGTTGTTATAATATTTTCAATGCCCCCTCTTCTCATTGCATGTCCTATGAAAGTACATTGTCTCTCTCTTATCTCTCTGACAAGGTTTTTTGTCTCTCCAGCTCTTCTCATACATTCTTCATTAGTTATTTTTGCTGTCCAGGGGATTCGCAACATTCTTCTAATACAACCGTGTTACGTGTAACATAATATCTGTACAACCGTGTTACATATAATATAATATCTGTACAGTCATGCTACATGTAATATAATATCTGTACAGTCGTGTTACATGTAATATAATATCTGTACAGTCATGCTACATGTAACATAATATCTGTACAACCGTCTTACGTGTAACATAATATCTGTACAACCGTGTTACGTGTAACATAATATCTGTACAACCATCTTACGTGTAACATAATATCTGTACAACCATGTTACGTGTAACATAATATCTGTACAACCGTGTTACGTGTAACATAATATCTGTACAACCGTGTTACGTGTAACATAATATCTGTACAACCGTCTTACGTGTAACATAATATCTGTACAACCATGTTACGTGTAACATAATATCTGTACAACTGTGTTACGTGTAACATAATATCTGTACAACAGTGTTACATGTAACATAATATCTGTACAATCGTGTTACGTGTAACATAATATCTGAACAACCGAGTTACGTGTAACATAATATCTGTACAACCGTGTTACATATAATATAATATCTGTACAGTCATGCTACATGTAATATAATATCTGTACAGCCGTGCTACATGTAACATAATATCTGTACAGCCGTGTTACATGTAATATAATATCTGTACAGTCATGTTGAAAGAATCTGAAAAACATTTTTCTTGTTCTGACAGGACACTAACTGACATTGCGATGCGGGCACACAAGAGTGCACTGTATCAAGATGTCCTGAAAGACAAGCCTCTGATGTATGAGATGGTGGACACGACAACACACTACGTACAGAGCACACAGAAGAATGTGGTCTCCATCAAAAATTGTGTCTGAACTCTACGTCTACACGTGGGAACAGCATGTTACAGCCAAGTCACTTGAGTCATACACTTGGAAGAAGTATGTTACAGGTCGGTCACTCAAGTCATCCACTTAGAAGCAATATGTTACAGGCAGGTCACTCAGGTCATCCACTTGGAAGCAGCATGTTACAGGCAGGTCACTCAAGTCATCCACTTGTAAGCAGCTTGTTACAGGCAGGTCACTCAAGTCATCCACTTGTAAGCAGCTTGTTACAGGCAGGTCACTCAAGTCATCCACTTGTAAGCAGCATGTTACAGGCAGGTCACTCAAGTCATCCACTTGTAAGCAGCATGTTACAGGCAGGTCACTCAAGTCATCCACTTGTAAGCAGCTTGTTACAGGCAGGTCACTCAAGTCATCCACTTGTAAGCAGCATGTTACAGGCAGGTCACTCAAGTCATCCACTTGTAAGCAGCATGTTACAGGCAGGTCACTCAAGTCATCCACTTGTAAGCAGCATGTTACAGGCAGGTCACTCAAGTCATCCACTTGTAAGCAGCATGTTACAGGCAGGTCACTCAAGTCATCCACTTGTAAGCAGCATGTTACAGGCAGGTCACTCAAGTCATCCACTTGTAAGCAGCTTGTTACAGGCAGGTCACTCAAGTCATCCACTTGTAAGCAGCATGTTACAGGCAGGTCACTCAAGTCATCCACTTGTAAGCAGCTTGTTACAGGCAGGTCACTCAAGTCATCCACTTGTAAGCAGCATGTTACAGGCAGGTCACTCAAGTCATCCACTTGTAAGCAGCATGTTACAGGCAGGTCACTCAAGTCATCCACTTGTAAGCAGCATGTTACAGGCAGGTCACTCAAGTCATCCACTTGTAAGCAGCATGTTACAGGCAGGTCACTCAAGTCATCCACTTGTAAGCAGCATGTTACAGGCAGGTCACTCAAGTCATCCACTTGTAAGCAGCATGTTACAGGCAGGTCACTCAAGTCATCCACTTGTAAGCAGCTTGTTACAGGCAGGTCACTCAATCCACTTGTAAGCAGCATGTTACAGGCAGGTCACTCAAGTCATCCACTTGTAAGCAGCATGTTACAGGCAGGTCACTCAAGTCATCCACTTGTAAGCAGCATGTTACAGGCAGGTCACTCAAGTCATCCACTTGTAAGCAGCATGTTACAGGCAGGTCACTCAAGTCATCCACTTGTAAGCAGCATGTTACAGGCAGGTCACTCAAGTCATCCACTTGTAAGCAGCATGTTACAGGCAGGTCACTCAAGTCATCCACTTGTAAGCAGCATGTTACAGGCAGGTCACTCAAGTCATCCACTTGTAAGCAGCATGTTACAGGCAGGTCACTCAAGTCATCCACTTGTAAGCAGCATGTTACAGGGACTGAGACAGAAAAAATGTTACTAAGACAGTAACAATATTTATTTCTGCTGACCTCATTTTTTAAAATTGTATTTGTTCTGTCTTGAGACATCTTGTTTGTAAGTTTTACCAGAATTTTTCTAGACACAGTCAAGATGTAGGAGTAGAACAGAGTGTTTCTAGACACAGTCAAGATGTAAGAGTAGAACAGAGTGTTTCTAGACACAGTCAAGATAAGATGGCAGAGTAGAACAGAGTGTTTCTAGACACAGTCAAGATAAGATGGCAGAGTAGAACAGAGTGTTTCTAGACACAGTCAAGATAAGATGGCAAAGTAGAACAGAGTGTTTCTAGACACAGTCAAGATAAGATGGCAGAGTAGAACAGATTGTTTCAGAAGCTGGCAGAAAGAAAGTAGAACAGATTGTTTATGTTAAAATAATGGAAAAATAATGTAATCTTGAACCAAATGGCTGTGCTAAAATAAAATATATGGCAATAATATGTTTATTTCATGCAAGTGATTATTTCAGTTTTCATATGAATGTGTGAATGAGAGACGGTGATTATTTCAGTTTTATTGTGAATGTGTGAGTGAGAGAAGGTGATTATTTCAGTTTTATTGTGAATGTGTGAGTGAGAGAAGGTGATTATTTCAGTTTTATTGTGAATGTGTGAGTGAGAGAAGGTGATTATTTCAGTTTTATTGTGAATGTGAATGAGAGAAGGTGATTATTTCAGTTTTATTGTGAATGTGGGAGTGAGAGAAAGTGATTATTTCAGTTTTCATGTGAATGCGTGAGTGAGAGAAGGTGATTATTTCAGTTTTATTGTGAATGTGAATGAGAGAAGGTGATTATTTCAGTTTTATTGTGAATGTGGGAGTGAGAGAAAGTGATTATTTCAGTTTTCATGTGAATGCGTGAGTGAGAGAAGGTGATTATTTCAGTTTTATTGTGAATGTGAATGAGAGAAGGTGATTATTTCAGTTTTATTGTGAATGTGGGAGTGAGAGAAAGTGATTATTTCAGTTTTCATGTGAATGCGTGAGTGAGAGAAGACAGTGAACTTTGTTTTCAGAGCGCTAAGAGTGAGGCTGGCATATCTGTCGAACTTTTAATCTGGCACCTTTCAGATATTTGGCTTAGCACAGATGCACTGAGAACACAGTGGGTCTTGGGCAAATTTAAAATAAGAGTTGAGAGAGACAGAGTGAGAGAGAGGTGAATGGAGGGGGGGGGAGGATTTTATTAACATTTTTTTTTCTATTTAAACTTTTATTTCAGAACTAAATAAATTTTTAAAAAAAATTAATTTATGGTTTGGGTCATCATCATTCATTCTGGACATGTCCACGGTGCTCAGATCTCCCCTCTCCCCAACATAACCATCAGCATTCTGCGGCTGATAGTGCCTATCCTGTGTTGGTTGACAAGTCCCTTCATGTGTCCAGTATGCCTCTCTCTCAAGTCCCTTCATGTGTCCAGTATGCCTCTCTCTCTCTCAAGTCAATTCATGTGTCCAGTATGCCTCTCTCTCAAGTCCCTTCATGTGTCCAGTATGCCTCTCTCTCAAGTCCCTTCATGTGTCCAGTATGCCTCTCTCTCTCAAGTCCCTTCATGTGTCCAGTATGCCTCTCTCTCAAGTCCCTTCATGTGTCCAGTATGCCTCTCTCTCAAGTCCCTTCATGTGTCCAGTATGCCTCTCTCTCAAGTCCCTTCATGTGTCCAGTATGCCTCTCTCTCAAGTCCCTTCATGTGTCCAGTATGCCCCTCTCTCAAGTCCCTTCATGTGTCCAGTATGCCTCTCTCTCAAGTCCTTTCATGTGTCCAGTATGCCTCTCTCTCAAGTCCCTTCATGTGTCCAGTATGCCTCTCTCTCAAGTCCCTTCATGTGCCCAGTATTCCCCTCTCTCTCAAGTCCCTTCATGTGTCCAGTATGCCCCTCTCTCAAGTCCCTTCATGTGTCCAGTATGCCTCTCTCTCAGGTCCCTTCATGTGTCCAGTATGCCTCTCTCTCAAGTCCCTTCATGTGTCCAGTATGCCTCTCTCTCTCAAGTCCCTTCATGTGTCCAGTATGCCTCTCTCTCAAGTCCCTTCATGTGTCCAGTATGCCCCTCTCTCAAGTCCCTTCATGTGTCCAGTATGCCTCTCTCTCTCTCAAGTCCCTTCATGTGTCCAGTATGCCTCTCTCTCAAGTCCCTTCATGTGTCCAGTATGCCTCTCTCTCAAGTCCCTTCATGTGTCCAGTATGCCTCTCTCTCTCAAGTCCCTTCATGTGTCCAGTATGCCTCTCTCTCAAGTCCCTTCATGTGTCCAGTATGCCTCTCCAAGTCCCTTCATGTGTCCAGTATGCCCTCTCTCAAGTCCCTTCATGTGTCCAGTATGCCTCTCTCTCAAGTCCCTTCATGTGTCCAGTATGCCCCTCTCTCAAGTCCCTTCATGTGTCCAGCATGCCTCTCTCTCAAGTCCTTTCATGTGTCCAGTATGCCTCTCTCTCAAGTCCCTTCATGTGCCCAGTATTCCCCTCTCTCTCAAGTCCCTTCATGTGTCCAGTATGCCTCTCTCTCAAGTCCCTTCATGTGTCCAGTATGCCTCTCTCTCAAGTCCCTTCATGTGTCCAGTATGCCTCTCTCTCAAGTCCCTTCATGTGTCCAGTATGCCCCTCTCTCAAGTCCCTTCATGTGTCCAGTATGCCTCTCTCTCAAGTCCCTTCATGTACCCAGTATTCCCCTCTCTCTCAAGTCCCTTCATGTGTCCAGTATGCCCCTCTCTCAAGTCCCTTCATGTGTCCAGTATGCCTCTCTCTCTCAGGTCCCTTCATGTGTCCAGTATGCCTCTCTCTCTCAAGTCCCTTCATGTGTCCAGTATGCCTCTCTCTCTCCCTTCATGTGTCCAGTATGCCTCTCTCTCAAGTCCCTTCATGTGTCCAGTATGCCTCTCTCTCAAGTCCCTTCATGTGTCCAGTATGCCTCTCTCTCTCAAGTCCCTTCATGTGTCCAGTATGCCTCTCTCTCAAGTCCCTTCATGTGTCCAGTATGCCTCTCTAGGCTGTGCCAGACTGTTCTTCGAGCTCTTTTGCTGTTTTCAAAGTCCTCCACTCTGCCTGTCTCTCTGAGTGCATTAACAGTATCAGTTCAATCCGGTGGTTGTCCCAGTGGTTGTCCAAGTGGTTGTCCAAGTGGTTGTCCATCTGCGATGACAGCAGAGCCAGCCAGGCTGGATGCATTCATGCCCAGAGCACAGATGAAGGTGATTCTGCAAGTTAATTTAGATTCAGAAGACCTCGTGGTAGATTCATCCCCCATCATGCTTTCCTGGTGCCGCAGGATCCGTCCCCCATCATGCTTTCCTGGTGCCGCAGGATCCCTCCCCCATCATGCTTTCCTGGTGCCGCAGGATCCCTCCCCCATCATGCTTTCCTGGTGCCGCAGGTTTCATTCTCACCTCTTCTCCCAGGATATTTTCCCCTCACGTCTGAGTGCTTTATGCAGGTTTGTGAGAGCTCCTCCTTCTTCTAACATTTTCAGAGACAAGTTTATCTTCTAACATTTTCAGAGACAAGTTTATCTTCTAACATTTTCAGAGATAAGTTTATCTTCTAACATTTTCAGAGACAAGTTTAATGTGTCACTGACAAGTTTTCAAACATCACAGATCATGCAGTGACCCTGGCTGATCTTATGGTTGATAGAAACAGAAATTTGATAGGCAAAAATTATTTTTTTTTGTCTTTAAATCAGAATGACAGAAACACATTGACCCGGTGATTACAGATGTTATTATTTTTTTTTTTAATGTAATTTCAAAGCACAAATTTTATGTTTTTCAAAAAGTTGAAAATGTTACTTCATCATGAGACTGATGTTTTGTGCTTTATGTGAAGTCTGTAGAAAATATTATGTTCATCTTGATACTGATGTTTTGTGCTTTATGTGAAGTCTGTAGAAAAGGTTATGTTCATCTTGATATTGATGTTTTGTGCTTTATGTGAAGTCTGTAGAAATGGTTATGTTCATCTTGATACTGATGTTTTGTGCTTTATGTGAAGTCTGTAGAAATGGTTATGTTCATCTTGATACTGATGTTTTGTGCTTTATGTGAAGTCTGTAGAAATGGTTATGTTCATCTTGATACTGATGTTTTGTGCTTTATGTGAAGTCTGTAGAAAAGGTTATGTTCATCTTGATACTGATGTTTTGTGCTTTATGTTATGTTCATCAAGAGAATGATGCTTTATGTTATGTTCATCATGAGACTGATGTTTTGTGCTTTATGTGAAGACTGTCCTGGTTCTCTTGATTTCAGCAATCACATACTGTACCAGCATAATCATCATAATAATAATCAGTATTTTCTGAAATATGTCAGTGTTAACATAATGGATGGTATAATCACTCAAGCAGTTGTTTCATTTTTTTACAAGAAATTTTTCTGCAATTACTTGTGCCACATCTTATCTTGTCACATGTCACATCTCTATCCACACACATCTTGTCACATGTCAAGCTCTATCCACACACATTTTATATTGTCATATTTCACAGCTCTATCCACACACATCTTATCTTGTCACATGTCACATCTCTATCCACACACATCTTATCTTGTCACATGTCACATCTCTATCCACACAACATCTTATCTTGTCACATGTCACATCTCTATCCACACACATCTTATCTTGTCACATGTCACATCTCTATCCACACACATCTTATCTTGTCACATGTCACAGCTCTATCCACACACATCTTATCTTGTCACATCTCTATCCACACAATCTTATCTTGTCACATGTCACAGCTCTCAACACACATCTTATCTTGTCACATGTCACATCTCTGTCCACACACATCTTATCTTGTCACATGTCACATCTCTATCCACACACATCTTATCTTGTCACAGCTCTATCCACACACATCTTGTCACAGCTCTATCCATGCACATCTATCTTGTCACATCTCTATCCACACACATCTTAACTTGTCACATGTCACATCTCTATCCACACACATCTTATCTTGTCACATCTCTATCCACACACATCTTATCTTGTCACATCTCTATCCACACACATCTTATCTTGTAACATCTCTATCCACACACATCTTATCTTGTCACATCTCTATCCACACACATCTTATCTTGTCACATCTCTATCCACACACATTGTATCTTGTCACAGTTCTGCCCATATCATACACAGATATTGAACATGTGCATGCAACACATTCTGTCTGTTTATTAACATTTCTCTCTCTCTCTCTCTGTCTCTGTCTCTGTCTCTGTCTCACACACACACATACACACACACACCACACATACATTCTCATATGGTTTAATTGCTCGTGTCTTGTTTTCTTCATTAAAGATACAAGTGTTTCAGATTTGATGATTCTTGATGTTTACCTGCCACATGATGATAGTGCCTGTATCTACAATTCATGACTTTTATTTCATGAAAACTCATCAGTTATATTGCTGCTGCTATATTGCTGTTGTTATTAAAACATTACCAGTGATTGTTGTTACTCAGCATACAAGCTCTGACATGGAATTGTTAGGTTTGTGTCATATATGTCTGTGTTATCATTAACTGATGTGTGACTGTAAGTCTGTGATATCACAATCTACGCCTTCACATAATATGTATAGTTTTATCTCATACAGCATTGACATGTGCTGATATTAGCACCTGCAGTGTGAGGCAAACAATGATAGATTATCAGTATGAGACTTCCATGTTGTGAGAGGTCTTCATGACATGAAAGTCCTCCATAATCTGAAAGATCATTACTGAATGAGAGACCTTCATGATATGAGAGATCATCACTGAATGAGAGACCTTTATGGTATGAGAGACCTTTATGGTATGAGAGACCTCCATATTAAGAGAGATCATCATTGAATGAGAGACTTCATGGTATGAGAATATCTTCATGAAATGAGAAACCTTTATGAGAGAACTCCAAAGATCTTCAGAGTCTTGCAGAAACTTTCATAGTATGAAAGATCTTCATGGTATGAAAGGTTATATGAGAATAGACACAACATTGACAGAAAGAGACAATGAGAATAGACATAACATTGACAGAGATATACTGAGAATATATATAGTATTGATAGAGAGAGAGAGAGAGAGAGAGAGAGAGATACTGAGAATAGACATATTAACAGAGAGAGATACTGAAAATAGACAACATTGACAGTGTAGAGAGACACTAAGAACAGACATAACATTGACACTGTAAAGAGACACTCAGAATAGACATAACATTGACAGTGTAGTGAAACACTCAGAATAACATAGACAGTGTAGAGAGACAATCAAAATAGACATAACATTGGCAGTGTAGAGAGACAAAGAATAATATTGACAGTGTAGAGAGACACAAAGAATAATATTGACAGCGTAGAGAGACAAAGAATAATATTGACAGTGTAGAGAGACAAAGAATAATATTGACAGTGTAGAGAAATCTTCCTTACATCCTTGCTGTTAAACCTCACATAGAGCCCACATGGTAGTGTGCCAAGTTTTCCTGTTCTTGGCGAGCTTTTCAATCTCATCAAGGGATAAACTGGCTTCTTTTAACAATGTCCTCATTAGAGTTTCACGTGGTCGACCTCTTTTTCTTTGGCCTGTTGTGTTCCACTTGATAGCTTGTTTTGGGATTCTCTGATCATTTCTTCTCATCAAGTGACCAACATATGTCCATCTCCTTTTCCTGATCACCCATGAGACTGGTTGTTGTTCAGTCATCTGTCTTATCTCTGTGTTGTTCTTGAATTCTTCCACTTTATACTGTTTTCCTTAAGCATTTGTTTTCAAAAGAGTCTAATTTCTTGTCTATTTCTTTAGTTGTATTCCAGCTTTTGCGTGCATAAATGAGGGTGGATAAAACATTTGAATTGAGTAATCTTAACTTGGTTTTTGTGTTGATAACTTTTTAATACAGAGATACTGAGAGAATATATGTTTTGTTGATTACATGAGAAGACTAAAGAACAGAAATAACATAATCTTTATGCTCATATTATATTGCAAGTTTCAAAGTTTGTTTTTTTTGTGCTGATAATGTTCCATGTTTTGAATGCTGACATTTTATACAAGCCTGCAAGTGTTGTAATGAACTGAACTTTAAAACAAACTAAAACCAGTTTCACTAAGTGTGTCATCCGGTAGCACGGAACCCGCTTGTGAGAGTTTGATTTAAACCACAGACACATGCTGAGAAAAAAAATTGTGTAAATGGGTTCTAAAATAAAATGTATAATATTAATATTAAATGTGATTGTTGACCAAGCTGTATGACTGTAGTTTGTGATCGGAAGGTAGTTCACACAACGTATACTCTACTTTCATTTTCTAATGTTTAGATAATGAGATTTCCTGAAGATGTAAATATTTTCCTGAGTCTGTTGAAAATTTAGTTTTTTTTACTCTCATTGACTGAACAAGGAGCTACAATTCAGTTATGAGTTAGAAAAATAAAAAGTTGGAGTTTTCTTCCTGATCGAGATCCCCGGTGAAACGAAACAAACATCCCACATTATGTTGTTACTTTTTTCAAATTGTTGAAGACATTTTGTGATACCACTTGCTCAGAGTGCCAGTCTACTGCTAAATATTTTCTGTTTGTCTGCTCAGTCTGCTAAATATTTTCTCTCTCTGTCTGCTAAATATTTTTGTCTGTCTCTTTTTGCATAATATTTTTTTTTATTTTTGACATTGTTATAATTCATGCCACAGTTCATGTTATACTTTATAATAATTCATAATAAATCATATTAACATTTCATGCCATAACTATTGTTTATAATTCATATCATAATTCAGGTTAATAATTTATGCTATAATTCATGACAGGAATTTCTTGCATGATCCATGTTATAATTTATGTTATATCTCATATTATAACTTATGTTACAGCTGATGTTTTACAAAGATGTACTAACTTATGTTACAGCTGATGTTTTACAAAGATGTGCCATTCCTGCTGTATTCATATTATCACCACAGTTTATAAACATTTCGCATCTTAAAGTTCATGAAAATATATCATCATATATCATTTTAATGTCTATATTACTTAATATGATCTACTCACTCAGTCATATCTACATTATTCAGCTCAGTCATATGTAGATCATGTAGCCATGTTGCAGTGTCATTATCAGTTATTATACAAAAAGTCTACTATATACATCTGTGTCAACATCATACAATCATGCCTACATCATACAATCATCCTCTTATCTTGTTTTAATCAACCAACAACATTTACAGAATCAAATGTTTGAATGCCTGAACAGCTTCATATTATCAAGATTGCTATGTCATGTGTATGCTACACATAATATGTGTGTGTGTGTGTATGTGTGGGGAGAGAGAGACTGTAAATTGTCGTATAAGTCATTGATTATTAATGTAGCCATCTAACATGTGGTTAGTGTGATGTAACATGTGATAAAGAAATATGTGATAATGTTATTTAGTGAAAGTATTACAGATCACATTATAGCTACTACAGATTCTGATGTTTGTTGTTTGTCTCATGTTTTTGTTGTGTGTTAACCGATTTCTTGCTTGAATTACTGAAAGTATCACAGGTAAAATAGGCCAGGTGAGTTGATGAGTCAGAGGTAAGATATAGAAGGACTGAGACATAACAAAGGATCATTACATATGGGAGTTCATCATCTGAACTACAAAAGTTTCATCATCATCATCATCACATCTCCATAAAAGAAGGAGATAAAAGTTCTCCATCCTGCCCAATCCTGGATCTGTCAAATTAGAAAATAGAAAAAAAATGCAAATGATCTTACAGGATGTGCCAGATATGACACTGCCAATCAAATAGTGTGGAAGCTGACTGACATTTTACTGACATACGACAGTGTGGAACCTGACTGACATTTGTCCGTGTCACTAGGCACACTATAATCTCCAGGCAATGTCTGTGGCCTGGATATGGCCACTCTTAAAGATAGGTCAGAGTCTTCCAGCAGTCTCACCTTTATCTGTGTTTAAAACTGGTGGTTACGCCTGACTTGTCGCAGGTCAGCATGCAGGATTAAGTAAATCAAGTCCAGCTTGTTTCTGCCAGCAACATCTGCGATCACGCCCTGTCACGCTCTGTTTCTTGCCAGAGCAAAGTCATGTCTGTACTATTCAGAGCTGGCTTCACTTGTCCTGCAGTAAGGTCGACGATTACAGATTACACAGGTCGGCTGCCAGGGCAGGATTATACTGCAGCTGCAGTCTTTTATGGTGACTTTTGAGTTAGGGGTCGACTCCGCCATTAGCTAAAGCTGCAGCAAGTGTCCTTCGTGTCCATTGTACAGAAAATAGTCCAATGTTTGACCTTTCAATGTCAAATAAAAACTTGGAATCTTTTGCTGCGCACTTTTACAGTTGAAAAAGTTTCTAAAGCTTCCACAAGTTTGGTTGATACAAGCAAATCATTGGCACAGTGTTGTCACTTTTATGTTTGGTTAATTATACAACCAAATTACTGGCACAATATTCTCACTTTTATATGTTTGGTTACTTATACAACCAAATCAGTAGCACAATATACTTACTTTTGCACATTCTCTATACATTTCTGAAAGTGCTGCTATAAGTAGTTACAGTTACAGGGAGTTGTAACAGCTTTTAAGGTTCTGTTTTATACACCATTGTTGCCCTTACATCCAGTTTCTGTATCTATTTCTTGTTTCTGTATCTATTGTATTCTTTCTGTATCTGTTTCTTGTTTCTGTATCTATTTTTTTTATTATTTCTGTATCTATCTATACTGGGGTAAAGCTGGGGCGACCATCCCCAACCCAGCGCGTCACAGGTGGCGGGTGGTGAAAGTCCTCCAGATATGGAGGATTCCTGTGAATAAGGAGTTATCCAAATAAGCAGACTCTTGAGAACATATGGAATTCAAAAGTTTTAAGCACAAAAACAAAGTTAAGACTATTCAATTCAAATGTAATAGCCACCCTCATTTATGCACGCGAAAGCTGGAAAACAACTAAAGAAATAGACAAGAAATTAGACTCTTTTGAAAACAAATGCTTAAGGAAAATACTCGGCATCAAGTGGAACGAATTCAAGAACAATGCAGAGATAAGACAGATGACTGAACAACAACCAGTCTCATGGGTGATCAGGAAAAGGAGATGGACATATGTTGGTCACTTGATGAGAAGAAATGATCAGAGGATCCCAAAACAAGCTATCAAATGGAACACAACAGGCCGAAGAAAAAGAGGCAGACCGCGGGAAACTCTGAAGAGGACAATGTTAAGAGAGGCCAAATTAACAGGCATAAAATCCTTTGATGAGGTTGAAAGACTCGCCGAAGACAGGAAAAATTGGCGAACTACTTTGCGAGCCCTATGTGACGTTTAAAGACACAGGAAGGATATAAGATATAAGAAATAAGCAGGCGCGGACCAACTGGCGGTAGACTCTGAGAGCGAGGTGGGGTGGTAGGTGGTTCTACTACTCCTATAAAGTGCCTCAGGTGCTCAGTGAAGAGAATACCAGGCGGGTCAGAGGCGTCTTAAAACCTCTCGCTCCCGCTGCCTTGCGGGTAGGACAGGAAGTCCAAAGGCTAGCGGAGAGTCCGTACACAAATCGTACAAGCTACTAGTGGCAAAACTAACAAGTTCAAAATAGCAACATGGAATGTTAGAACTTTATTCCAGGCTGGAAAATTAGAAAATATAAAGATAGAAATGGAAAGGATGAAGATCAACATATTAGGAATGAGTGAAGTTAGATGGACAGGTGCAGGGAAGATAAACTCTGATAAATATACAATAATATATTCAGGAAATGAGAAACATGGACGAGGAGTAGGAATACTATTTGACGAACAAACAACAAGGACAATTGTAGGATATTTGAACATCTCGGACCGAGTCCTGCTAGCCCAACTGAAAGGACAACCAGTAAACATAAATATTATACAAGTGTACATTTCAACATCTAAAAGTTCTGAAGAAGATGTACAGCTATTTTATAATGACATAGAGACAGCCCTAAAACACACAAAGTCACATGAAGTTATCATAGTCATGGGAGATTTTAATGCCAAAGTTGGTAAAGGAAGAACTTCAGACATCGTTGTTGACTATGGACTGGGGGAGAGGAATGACAGAGGTTGTAAATTAATTGAATGGGCAAGAATACATAGCATGGTTGTAGGAAACACCTGGTTTAAACAACATCCTCGAAGACTGGCAACATGGTGCAGCCCAGACAAAAAGATTTTTAACCAGATACAAACGATTCCGCAATGCATTACTGACAACAAAAACCATGCCAGGAGCCGATTGCAATAGTGACCATGACCCACTCTGTGGAAAAGTTAGAATAAAGCTAAAGAAAGCATGCAGAAAAGTGAGAAACATCAAACTGAAAACAGAACTCCTTAAAAATGACCAAGAACTGCGAGAACAATACAAAGTTATTATAACAAATAGATACAATGCAATAGCAAAGATAAATAGTATAGATGAACAATGAGCAATGTTAAGAGATTCTATCCACCAAACTGAAAAGGAGATTATACCATAAAAAAGAAGCCTCTAAAAATAAATGGATGACAGACGACATCTTAGGACTGATAGACAAGAGGAGGAGGAGTAAAAATAACGAGGAAAAATATAGCAAGATAAATAAAGAAATAAGACACAAATGCAGAGAAGCAAAAGAAGTGTGGTTAAATGAACAGTGCAGACAGATAGAGGACTCTCATATTAAAGACAGCAAAAACATGCACAAACGAATTAATGAACTCACAGGCAGGAAAACAAACTAAATACAGGATGCCTGAAATCGAAAGAAGGTAAAATGTTAATGGGAAAAGAAGACATTGTGGACAAGTGGACAGAGTATATCGGTGAGCTATATGGAGGAGTAAGACCAGAATTAACACCAGATACTGAAAACTGTGATGGACCACCAATACTTGAAGGTGAAATCATAGATGCCATCAAACACATGAAGAAAGGAAAAGTGACTGGGCCTGATAATATAACAATAGAAGAAATAGAGGCACTAGAGGAGACAGGAATAAAATTAATAACCAAGTTACTGAATGACATTTACAACAGTGGTTATATTCCCAGTGACCTGATTAAATCCACGTTTATAGCACTACCAAAGAAACCAGGTGCAAAGGAATGTGACGACCACCGGACTATCAACCTATCATGTCACATAACGAAGCTACTTCTGAGAATAATTATGAGAAGAAAAAGGAAAAAATATAAAAATGGAAATAGCAGATGACCAGTTTGGATTTGTTGAAGAAAAGGGAACACACAATGCCATTTATGCTTTACGAACACTAACAGAAAGAGCTTTAGAAGTACAGAAAGATCTCTACTTATGCTTCATTGATTACACCAAGGCATTCGACAAGGTGAAACATAATGAAATTATTAAAATGCTTAAGACATCAATATAGACGGCAAAGACCTGAGGATTATAAAACATCTATACTGGAAGCAAAATGCAGCAATTCGAGTTGAAAATAGAACTTGAAAATATCAACCTATAAAACAAGGGGTGCGACAAGGATGTGTACTATCTCCAGACCTTTCTTCTCTGTACAGCAAGAATATTCTAAGAACAATCATCACAGAACCAGGCATAAAAATTGGAAGATACAATATTAACAACCTTCGGTATGCTGACGACACAGTACTGATAGCGGAGAACCAACAAGACCTGCAAAATCTCTTGGATAAAGTCGCCAAAGAAAGTGAACAGAAAGGCCTTACTTTGAACACCAAAAAGACAGAGACTATGGTTATATCCAAGAAACAGAATCCACTAGCATGCAGTATTAAATTAAACGGAACTATTCTAAAGCTGGTGCAGAAATTCAAATACCTTGAGGCAGTAATAACTTCAGATGGGAAATGCAGAACAGAAATTAGGAACAGAATAAGCCAAGCAAAGACTGCATTTCAGAGAATGAGAAACATATTAGCTAACACATCTTTATCAATGAATGTTAGAAAACGAGTCCTAAAATGCTATATTGACCCTATCTTGTTATATGGAAGCGACTCATGGAGAATAGGCAAGTCTGCACAAAAGTCATTGGAAGCAGCAGAAATGTGGTTTATTAGAAGAATGTTGCGAATCACCTGGACAGCAAAAATAACTAAAGGAGAATGTATGAGAAGAGCTGGAGAGACAAAAAAAATCTTGTTAAAAAAAATAAGAAAGAGACAATGTACTTTCATAGGACATGCAATGAGAAGAGGGGGCATTGAAAATATTATAACAACAGGAAAAATAGAAGAAAGAAGATCAAGAGGAAGACCAAGAGAAATGATACTGGACAATCTGACGGATGGTGTGAGAGGAGATCACCAACTGAGCTAATGGCCTGCAGGAAGGATCGTGTACTCTGGAGAAGCATAATAGCCAACACCAGTCGGCACGGCACCTGATGATGGTGATGATGATGATCTATTTCTTTTTTCTTTATCTATTTTTGTATTGTTTCTATATCTATTTCTTGTATTGTTTTTGTGTCTATTTCTTGTTTCTGTATCTATTTCTTGTTTTGTTTCTGTATCGATTTCTTGTTTCTATATCTATTTCTTATGCTGTGTCTGTATCTGTTTATTGTTTCTGCATCTATTTCTTGCATTGTTTCTGTATGTTTATTGTTTCTGCTAAAGGCGTAATTCATTTCTCTGTGATTTACTGAATACTAACGTGCCAATATGGCTCTAGGAAAGATGAATCTGTTGACTTTGACGGTCCAGAGGAACAATTATGAATAAAAGTTAGTTACTCTCTCTCTCTCTCTCTCTCTCTCTCTCTCTCTCTTTCTCTCTCTCTCTCTCTCTCGTTCTCTCAGGATCAGATTAAACTGATTGATTTGAGAGACTAGGATTTGTGTTCTGTGATACACTCAGAGAACGATCCACCCAGGCACACTTCTTCCACTGGACAACAACAGAACATCTGGACTCCATAATTCAAGCTTACAACGCAACAGTAACTCAATCGTAGGAACAGTCAAGAGTGTGGTTCAAATTTAATAGACAACAAATTTATTGATGTGGAAGATGTGGATGATGGATATGACGATGGTAGGAAAAACTGCTGTTATACAGCAATGACAACAAGTGAAACATGAACAACTTCCCGGGCACGCAGTCCGTGCTATAAGGAAGAAACATTCTACCAGCACGCAGTCCGTGCTATAAGGAAGAAACATTCTACCAGCAAGTAGTCCGTGCTATAAGGAAGAAACATTCTACCAGCAAACAGTTACAAAAAAACGCAGTACTTACTAATATCTGGAATGAATAACAACTTCCAGGATAACATTTCATCTTCCAGAATAAGAAAACACAAACAGTACACTCTGGTCCTAGCAAGGACACTACAACATAATTTCTATCATACTATTACAAGGAAAACCTTGTCTTAAAAAGGACACCACAAGCGCTACCACACTCCACTAGGACATGACTGAATACACTACAAAACTACTACTAACTTCCCTCTATCACACGATCCTCACACTCAGAATACAATTATCATAATCACCTTAATAAGCTCCAAGTTCTTTCATATAACCCGCATTTACTCCGCCATTCTTCCAACTTTCATTTCGTACAGTTCACATTCACTCAAAAAAAAAAAAAAGGTAACTGCTCTGAGCTTCGCTAAAACACGAGATTCATAACTCATGTCCTGAACTTTCGTACCTTAAACTTTTGTTCCTAAAGCAAACAATTAAAACTCTAAAACTAAATTTAGACTGTTAAGTCAACACAGATGTTAAGTCAACACAGACATTCCAACCGTTGACACTTAAGAAACTTTCCCTTACAAAACTCATAATAATTCCGAGAAATTCCGCTACCTGCTCAAAATTACTAGAGCCAATAAACTTTTCTCTCAGAATCCCGTGCAAAATAACACTAAGTGATTACAATTTTATCTGCTGTTTACAGACACAGACAAGCTCCTACAAATCACATGCTGAACTATGTGAACTCTACAAGGGAAATAGTGTATTTAGTTCAGATGTAAAGGACTTAAACATACGTGACTCTACAATAATGGTGTCACTATGTCAGATCTGGTTCTCTGGAAACATGGACGGAGTTAGATCTGTCAACCACATTACGGGACATCTAACAATGTTATCTAAGAATTTACTAAGTTGTCTAAGAATTTACTAACTAAGTTGTCTAACAATTTACTAACTAAGTTATCTAACAATTTACTAAGTTGTCTAAGAATTTACTAAGTTGTCTAACAATTTACTAACTAAGTTGTCTAAGAATTTACTAACTAAGTTGTCTAACAATTTACTAACAATGTTTTAGAAAACTACTTGGAAGGAGTGACATGCTAACTGTGGCAGCTTGTCTCTTGGCTGTGTCTACCAACATTTGCTTGGCATAATCGGACACAGTAGCAAGAAGTCATGGCTGTCCTCCCATCCTGCCCCCATGCTCTTTTGTCCTTTCTGGGTCTCGTTGTGGCAGAGTGTGCTGCCAGTACTTCCTAGCTCTTACAAATGATAAAACAAAATGCTCTCATAAATACCTTACAGATACGGTTAAGTATTTGCTGCTGTATACCTCGTGACCTACTTCGCTATAAACAACAACAACAACAACAACAACAACAACAACAACAACAACAACAACGTGCTTGGGGATACTTTGTTTTTCTGTCTGAAGCCTTGATTGTGTTGTCCACGTTTCATATTCACGAAAAAAAAAAGAGTCTAAGTAGAAACGCTTCTAAAGGAAAATGATTTGGAAACCAAGGCCCAGGCATTTTATTCCTCAACCATCTCGGGCTGTGTGTGCTAATAGCAAACATTTTTTTTATCTTACAACATTTCTCTTCTCTAAGCTTCCACTCTGACGTATAAAGCTTCCTTCACTTCTTTAGCACAATTTTTGTTACAAGAGAAACAAAGTGCTACAAATGTAATGTTCCGACATCAACTATGCAGTTTTCCTGTACGGCTGTTCAAAATGAGCCTACAGTTTTGTATGGTTCTTGTTGTGGCTTACGTTTTTTAAAATCGCGTTTCACAAAAATAGATTAACAGTAGAATCCATTCTCCGTCCGCTAAGAAGTTACAACAAATCTATCCCACACTGATCTGGTTATAGCAAATCTATCACACACTAATCTGCTTACAGAAAATCCATCCCACACTCATCTGGTTACAGCATATCTATCACACACTTATGTGGTTATAGCAAATCCATCCCACACTGATCTTGTTATAGCAAATCTATCACACACTTATCTGGTTATAGCAAATCTATCACACACTGATGTGGTTACAACAAACCCATCCCACACTTATCTGTTTATAGCAAATCTACCCCATACTTATCTGGTTACAGCAAATCTACCCAGCACTGATGTGGTTACATCAAATCTATCACACATTGATGTGGTTGCACAAAATCTACCTAACACTGATATGGTCAGAGAAAATCTGTCACGTACTGATGTTGTTACAGCAAACACAACATATACTGATGTGGTTGTAGCAAATCTATCCCACACTGACCTAGTTATCGCAAATCTATCCCACACTGGCCAGGTTATAGGAACTTTATCCTACACTGATGTGATTTCAGCAAATCTATCCACCACTGACCTGGTTATAGCAAATCTATCCTATACTGACCTGGTTATAGAAAATCTATCTAGCACTGACCTGGTTATAGAAAATAAATATATACTAACGTGGTTACAGCAAACCCATCCCACACAGATCTGTTTATAGCAAATCTACCCCAAACCTGACCTGATTATAGTAAATCTATCCTACACTGACCTAGTTACAGCAAATCTATCCCAAACTGAGGTAGTTACAGCATATCTATCCTACACTGACGTGGTTACAGCAAATCTATCCCACACTGACGTAGTTACAGCAAATATATCTCACACTGATGTGGTTACAGCAAATATATCTCACACTGATGTGGTTAAATCAAATCTATCACACACTGACCTGGTTATAGCAAATCTATCACACACTGACCTGGTTACAGCAAATCTATTACGCACTGACCTGGTTACAGCAAATTTATCACACACTGACCTGGTTATAGCAAACCTATCCCACACTGACCTGGTTACAGCAAACCTATCCCACATCGACCTGGTTACAGCAAACCTATCCCACATCGACCTGGTTATAGCAAATCTATCCCAC
Organism: Achatina immaculata; assembly: GCA_009760885.1. Taxonomy (NCBI): domain Eukaryota; kingdom Metazoa; phylum Mollusca; class Gastropoda; order Stylommatophora; family Achatinidae; genus Lissachatina; species Lissachatina immaculata. Next base: position 18,914,655 of record CM019706.1, on the reverse strand, counting down.
ACTGATTTGGTTATAGCAAATCTATCCCACACTGACTTGGTTATAGCAAATCTATCCCACACTGACTTGGTTATAGCAAATCTATCCCACACTGACTTAGTTATAGTAAATCTATCCCACACTGACTTGGTTATAGTAAATCTATCCCACACTGACTTGGTTATAGCAAATCTATCCCACACTGATGTGGTCCAGTGAAGGAATTATCGGAGGACTTTTTGCTCAAGTGCATGTGTCGTAGTCTCTCTTCCACTCCCTGGCTGCACTCATGCTTCCGTTTCACAGAAGCACTTCCGGTTAAGAAAGGTGACGCCATTTCTTGTGACATGGGCGCGTGTCCATGGCAACCACAGCCGGCGCTAGAGAAAGCTAGCAGACTGTCCTGGCACGACTTGTCTGTGGGGTAGTGTGAGAACTGATGACTGTCTGACATGGCCGACATCTGATAAGTGCCGTGATAAGATGAGGGCGAATCTGAGCAGATCTGCTGGGAGTAGCCGCTGTGGACGAGAGAGCAAAAGTGAATGAATTGCTGAACAAATATGGGATTTGATAACATGAAAATATGTCTATACTAAGATCAAAACTGATCATATGGAAATAACAGCAATCACAACAGCATTACATTAACAGCAATAACAACATTACACTAACAGCAATCACAACAATATTACGCTAACAGCAATAACAACAACATTACATTAACAGCAATAACAACAGCATTACATTAACATCAATAACAGCATTACACTAACAGCAATCACAACAATATTACGCAAACAGCAATAACAACAACATTACACTAACAGCAATAACAACAACATTATACTAACAGCAATTACAACAATGTAACAGTAACAGTGATCACAACAATGTTACAGCAATCACAACAATGTTGCAACAGTCACAACAATGCTACACTAACAACAATCACAACAACATTACAGTAATCACAACAATGTTATAACAGTCACAACAATGTTACAATAAGAACAATCACAACAATGTTGCACTAAGAACAATCACAACAATGTTGCACTAAGAACAATCACAACAATGTTACACTAAGAACAATCACAACAATGTTACACTAAGAACAATCACAACAATGTTACACAAACAGCAGAGAGCACAAGTTGTGTCTCTGGTAAGAGAAAAAGGCATACACTGTATTGTGATAAGAGAAAAAGGCATACACTGTACTGTGAAAGGACTGAGTATAGACTGAATCTATCACCGTCCGGAACAAGTGCCCAACACTTTGTGTTGTAGAAGTCACCTTAGATTAAAAAAAAACACCTGCAAGGCAAGTCACACCGAAGTAGGCAGTGAACACGTATATATTAGCTGCTGCTTGCATATAGAACTGAACGGTACTGTATGTCACTACATGAAACTGTATGGGACTGTGTTAAACTATGTAGGACTATATGGGATATACGGAAATATATGGGATATATGGCAAATATATGAGACTGAATGAGCTTGTGTGGAATGTTTGGCATCGTATAGAACTGCATGAGACTATATGAAGTTCTGTGGGATTATATGAGACTATAGGATTATATGAAACTATATGGGATGGTGTGCCACTATATGAAGATACATAGGTCTGTATGAGATATGGAACTAGATGGGACTGTATGACATTGTATGGAACTATATGGACTGTATGACATTATATGAAACTACATGGACTGTATGACATTTTATGGAGCTATATGGACTGTGTGACATTTTATGGAACTATATGGACTGTATGACATTTTATGGAACTATGTGAACTATATTGCATTATATGGAACTATGTGGACTATGACATTTTTTGAACTATGTGGACTGTATAACATAATATGGAACTATGTGAACTGTATGAGATTATATGGAATTTTATGGACTGTATGACATTATACTGAACTATATGGAATGTATAAAAATAGAGGGAAGAAGAGCCAGGGGAAGAACAAGGGAAATGATACTGGACAGTCTGACGAGATGGTGTGAGAGGAGATCACCAACTGAGCTGATGGCCTGCATGAAGGATTGTGTACTCTGGAGAAGAATAATAGCCAACGCCAGTCGGCACGGCACCTGATGATGATGATATGGAATGTATGACACTATATGGCACTATATGGACTGTATGACATTATATTGAATTCTATGTAGTGTATGAGTCTTAATGAATCAACACAAACTAAAATATGATGTACAACAAAAAACTCACATTATATGACAAACCGAAATATTTGACAAAATGTATCGCATCAAGAGGATGTCAACATTCACCTGACATGTCACATGAGGAGGATGTCAACATTCACTTGACATGTCACATGAGGAGGAGGAGGAGGTCAACATTCACTTGACATGTCACATGAGGAGGAGGATGTCAACATTCACAACAATGTTACAATAAGAACAATCACAACAATGTTGCACTAAGAACAATCACAACAATGTTGCACTAAGAACAATCACAACAATGTTACACTAAGAACAATCACAACAATGTTACACTAAGAACAATCACAACAATGTTACACAAACAGCAGAGAGCACAAGTTGTGTCTCTGGTAAGAGAAAAAGGCATACACTGTATTGTGATAAGAGAAAAAGGCATACACTGTACTGTGAAAGGACTGAGTATAGACTGAATCTATCACCGTCCGGAACAAGTGCCCAACACTTTGTGTTGTAGAAGTCACCTTAGATTAAAAAAAAACACCTGCAAGGCAAGTCACACCGAAGTAGGCAGTGAACACGTATATATTAGCTGCTGCTTGCATATAGAACTGAACGGTACTGTATGTCACTACATGAAACTGTATGGGACTGTGTTAAACTATGTAGGACTATATGGGATATACGGAAATATATGGGATATATGGCAAATATATGAGACTGAATGAGCTTGTGTGGAATGTTTGGCATCGTATAGAACTGCATGAGACTATATGAAGTTCTGTGGGATTATATGAGACTATAGGATTATATGAAACTATATGGGATGGTGTGCCACTATATGAAGATACATAGGTCTGTATGAGATATGGAACTAGATGGGACTGTATGACATTGTATGGAACTATATGGACTGTATGACATTATATGAAACTACATGGACTGTATGACATTTTATGGAGCTATATGGACTGTGTGACATTTTATGGAACTATATGGACTGTATGACATTTTATGGAACTATGTGAACTATATTGCATTATATGGAACTATGTGGACTATGACATTTTTTGAACTATGTGGACTGTATAACATAATATGGAACTATGTGAACTGTATGAGATTATATGGAATTTTATGGACTGTATGACATTATACTGAACTATATGGAATGTATAAAAATAGAGGGAAGAAGAGCCAGGGGAAGAACAAGGGAAATGATACTGGACAGTCTGACGAGATGGTGTGAGAGGAGATCACCAACTGAGCTGATGGCCTGCATGAAGGATTGTGTACTCTGGAGAAGAATAATAGCCAACGCCAGTCGGCACGGCACCTGATGATGATGATATGGAATGTATGACACTATATGGCACTATATGGACTGTATGACATTATATTGAATTCTATGTAGTGTATGAGTCTTAATGAATCAACACAAACTAAAATATGATGTACAACAAAAAACTCACATTATATGACAAACCGAAATATTTGACAAAATGTATCGCATCAAGAGGATGTCAACATTCACCTGACATGTCACATGAGGAGGATGTCAACATTCACTTGACATGTCACATGAGGAGGAGGAGGAGGTCAACATTCACTTGACATGTCACATGAGGAGGAGGATGTCAACATTCACTTGACATGTCATATGAGGAAGAGGAGGTCAAAATTCACTTGACATGTCATATGAGGAGGATGTCAAAATTCACTTGACATGTCATATGAGGAGGAGGTCAAAATTCACTTGACATGTCATATGAGGAGGATGTCAACATTCACTTGACATGTCATATGAGGAGGAGGTCAACATTCACTTGACATGTCATATGAGGAGGAGGTTAACATTCACTTGACATATCATATGAGGAGGAGGAGGAGGTCAACATTCACTTTTCATGTCATATGAGGAGAAGGATGTCAACATTCACTTGACATGTCATATGAGGAGGAGGAGGAGGTCAACATTCACTTTTCATGTCATATGAGGAGAAGGATGTCAACATTCACTTGACATGTCATATGAGGAGGAGGAGGTCAACATTCACTTGACATATCACATGAGGAGAAGGTCAACATTCACTTGACATGTCATATGAGGAGGAGGTTAACATTCACTTGACATGTCATATGAGGAGTCAACATTCACTTGACATGTCATATGAGGAGGAGGTCAACATTCACTTGACATGTCATATGAGGAGGAGGAGGAAGAGTTGGAGGTAAACATTCAATTAACATGTCATATGAGGAGGTGGAGGTCAACATTCACTTGACATGTCATATGAGGATAAGGTCAACATTCACTTGGCATGTCATATGAGGAGAAGGTCAACATTCACTTGACATGTCACATGAGGAGGAGGAGGTCAACATTCACTTAACATGTCTTATGAGGAGGTCTCATTCACTTGACATGTCTTATGATGAGGTCAACATTCACTTGACATGTCTTATGAGGAGGTCAACATTCACTTGACATGTCATATGAGGAGGAGGAGGTCAACATTCACTTGACATGTCATATGAGGAGGAGGAGGTCAACATTCACTTGACATGTCACATGAAGAGTAAGTTAGCCAAAATTCATAAGACATATGACATAAAGAGAAAGAGAAAGAGAGAGAGAGAGAGAGAGAGAGAGAGAGAGAGAGAGATAGATAGAGAGAGAGAGAGAGAGTGAACATTCATAAGATATATTACACAATAAGGGAGGTATTCAACTTCAACTAGAAATGTCGCATAAGAGGACTGAAAGAATTACAGCAGGGTAAAGATAAACAAGATAAGAAAGAGGAAGGTGAAGAGAGAAGATAATCTGAAGTGATTTGATGGCAGAACGTCAAGTACATGAGGAATGTGTAGAATGTTGGCACGGCACCTGATGATGATGCAACAAAGAAAAGATACAAGATCAATGTTCTTACTAGTGACCGTCTGAATCTTCACACTTACTTCTTAAGTGTCATTCCTGAGCCAACAGACTCTACACCACGTGACTGGCAGACCCACGGTGATTGGTTACCACGTGACTGACAGACCCACGATGATTGGCTACTTGAGATATTTTTTTGCAGCAAATAATCGCGTAGTCCGGTCGTCTGCCAGAAATATCAACTTAGTCAACGATTACTAGAAATATTGTTATAATCGATTAGTACCACATGTGTACAATGACTACTAGAAACTTTGTTGTCGATTACTTCTATGTGTACACCTGCAATGACTGCTGATGCACTGTTATAGTTTATTACATTTCTGTAATGTGTGTAGAAATGTTTTTTCCTCGATTACTGCTGTATTTGTGCAGTCATTGGTAAAATATTTTTATAGTCGATTACTGCTGTATGTGTGGACTGAAAGACAGGAGAAATGAAGACTGCAGTAAAAACTGGTTCTAGTAATGAAGGTACACAGACTGATAAGAAAAAAAGGTTACAAGAGCCACCATTTAAAAACGCGTTAACTGACGTATGTCTTTTTTGACGTGGATATTCCATAGGTGGCGCTAGTTGTCAGTGTAAATGTTAGAACCCTGTGCTGTTAGACGCAGATATGTAGTTACACATCAAAATGGTGGGACATGTGGGTTAGTGGTCTCTCGTTAAGAGACAGACATGATAAGATTTGTATGGGCTAGGAACGTGTCAGAATCTGCAGTTCACCGTCAGCTCGTCGAGGTTTATGGTGAAAGAGTTACCAGTAGACAACATTCACTTGACATGTCATATGAGGAGGAGGAGGAGGTCAACATTCACTTTTCATGTCATATGAGGAGAAGGATGTCAACATTCACTTGACATGTCATATGAGGAGGAGGAGGTCAACATTCACTTGACATATCACATGAGGAGAAGGTCAACATTCACTTGACATGTCATATGAGGAGGAGGTTAACATTCACTTGACATGTCATATGAGGAGTCAACATTCACTTGACATGTCATATGAGGAGGAGGTCAACATTCACTTGACATGTCATATGAGGAGGAGGAGGAAGAGTTGGAGGTAAACATTCAATTAACATGTCATATGAGGAGGTGGAGGTCAACATTCACTTGACATGTCATATGAGGATAAGGTCAACATTCACTTGGCATGTCATATGAGGAGAAGGTCAACATTCACTTGACATGTCACATGAGGAGGAGGAGGTCAACATTCACTTAACATGTCTTATGAGGAGGTCTCATTCACTTGACATGTCTTATGAGGAGGTCAACATTCACTTGACATGTCTTATGAGGAGGTCAACATTCACTTGACATGTCATATGAGGAGGAGGAGGTCAACATTCACTTGACATGTCATATGAGGAGGAGGAGGTCAACATTCACTTGACATGTCACATGAAGAGTAAGTTAGCCAAAATTCATAAGACATATGACATAAAGAGAAAGAGAAAGAGAGAGAGAGAGAGAGAGAGAGAGAGAGAGAGAGAGATAGATAGAGAGAGAGAGAGAGAGTGAACATTCATAAGATATATTACACAATAAGGGAGGTATTCAACTTCAACTAGAAATGTCGCATAAGAGGACTGAAAGAATTACAGCAGGGTAAAGATAAACAAGATAAGAAAGAGGAAGGTGAAGAGAGAAGATAATCTGAAGTGATTTGATGGCAGAACGTCAAGTACATGAGGAATGTGTAGAATGTTGGCACGGCACCTGATGATGATGCAACAAAGAAAAGATACAAGATCAATGTTCTTACTAGTGACCGTCTGAATCTTCACACTTACTTCTTAAGTGTCATTCCTGAGCCAACAGACTCTACACCACGTGACTGGCAGACCCACGGTGATTGGTTACCACGTGACTGACAGACCCACGATGATTGGCTACTTGAGATATTTTTTTGCAGCAAATAATCGCGTAGTCCGGTCGTCTGCCAGAAATATCAACTTAGTCAACGATTACTAGAAATATTGTTATAATCGATTAGTACCACATGTGTACAATGACTACTAGAAACTTTGTTGTCGATTACTTCTATGTGTACACCTGCAATGACTGCTGATGCACTGTTATAGTTTATTACATTTCTGTAATGTGTGTAGAAATGTTTTTTCCTCGATTACTGCTGTATTTGTGCAGTCATTGGTAAAATATTTTTATAGTCGATTACTGCTGTATGTGTGGACTGAAAGACAGGAGAAATGAAGACTGCAGTAAAAACTGGTTCTAGTAATGAAGGTACACAGACTGATAAGAAAAAAAGGTTACAAGAGCCACCATTTAAAAACGCGTTAACTGACGTATGTCTTTTTTGACGTGGATATTCCATAGGTGGCGCTAGTTGTCAGTGTAAATGTTAGAACCCTGTGCTGTTAGACGCAGATATGTAGTTACACATCAAAATGGTGGGACATGTGGGTTAGTGGTCTCTCGTTAAGAGACAGACATGATAAGATTTGTATGGGCTAGGAACGTGTCAGAATCTGCAGTTCACCGTCAGCTCGTCGAGGTTTATGGTGAAAGAGTTACCAGTAGACAACATCTGGCAAAATGGTGTCGCTTGTTTCAATCCGGCATGGATGATTTGAAAGGCAGGCAGGCAGGCAGGCAGGCAGGCAGATAGACAGACAGACAGACAGACAGACAGACTGGAGACAGGGGAAGTGGAAGTGCTTCAACACGACCGAGGGATAACTTTGGCTGATGTCTCCAAGCTGGGACTGCAGCAGGTTTAAACACCTGACGGTTGATGTGCTGTGCTACACAAAGGTTGATGTCAGATGAGTGTCACAAGTGATGGTGGATGTGTTGTGCTACACAAAGGTTGATGTCAGATGAGAATCACAAGTGATGGTGGATGTGTTGTGCTACACAAAGGTTGGTGTCAGATGAGAGTCAAATGTGATGGTGGATGTGTTGTGCTACACAAAGTTTGATGTCAGATGAGTGTCACATGTAATGGTGGATGTGTTGTGCTACACAAAGGTTGATGTCAGATGAGAATCACAAGTGATGGTGGATGTGTTGTGCTACACAAAGGTTGGTGTCAGATGAGAGTCAAATGTGATGGTGGATGTGTTGTGCTACACAAAGGTTGGTGTCAGATGAGAGTCACATGTGATGGTGGATGTGTTGTGCTACACAAAGGTTGGTGTCAGATGAGAGTCAAATGTGATGGTGGATGTGTTGTGCTACACAAAGGTTGGTGTCAGATGAGAGTCAAATGTGATGGTGGATGTGTTGTGCTACACAAAGGTTGGTGTCAGATGAGAGTCAAATGTGATGGTGGATGTGTTGTGCTACACAAAGGTTGGTGTCAGATGAGAGTCACATGTGATGGTGGATGTGTTGTGCTACACAAAGGTTGATGTCAGATGAGAGTCACATGTGATGGTGGATGTGTTGTGCTACACAAAGTTTGATGTCAGATGAGTGTCACATGTAATGGTGGATGTGTTGTGCTACACAAATGTTGATGTCAGATGAGAGTCACATGTGATGGTGGATGTGTTGTGCTACACACAGGTTGATGTCAGATGAGTGTCACATGTGATGGTGGATGTGTTGTGCTACACAAAGGTTGATGTCAGATGAGAGTCACATGTGATGGTGGATGTGTTGTGCTACACAAAGGTTGATGTCAGATGAGAGTCACATGTGATGGTGGATGTGTTGTGCTACACACAGGTTGATGTCAGATGAGTGTCACATGTGATGGTGGATGTGTTGTGCTACACAAAGGTTGATGTCAGATGAGAGTCAAATGTGATGGTGGATGTGTTGTGCTACACAAAGGTTGATGTCAGATGAGAGTCACATGTGATGGTGGATGTGTTGTGCTACACAAAGGTTGATGTCAGATGAGTGTCACATGTGATGGGGGATGTGTTGTGCTACAGAAAGGTTGATGTCAGATGAGAGTCACATGTGATGGTGGATGTGTTGTGCTACACAAAGGTTGATGTCAGATGAGAGTCACATGTGATGGTGGATGTGTTGTGCTGCACAAAGGTTGATGTCAGATGAGTACCACATGTGATGGTGGATGTGTTGTGCTACACAAATGTTGATGTCAGATGAGAGTCACATGTGATGGTGGATGTGTTGTGGTACACACAGGTTGATGTCAGATGAGAGTCACATGTGATGGTGGATGTGTTGTGCTACACAAAGGTTGATGTCAGATGAGGGTCACATGTGATGGTGGATGTGTTGTGCTACAGAAAGGTTGATGTCAGATGAGAGTCACATGTGATGGTGGATGTGTTGTGCTACACAAAGGTTGATGTCAGATGAGAGTCACATGTGATGGTGGATGTGTTGTGGTACACACAGGTTGATGTCAAATGAGAGTCACATGTGATGGTGGATGTGTTGTGCTGCACAAAGGTTGATGTCAGATGAGTACCACATGTGATGGTGGATGTGTTGTGCTACACAAAGGTTGATGTCAGATGAGAGTCACATGTGATGGTGGATGTGTTGTGCTACACAAATGTTGATGTCAGATGAGAGTCACATGTGATGGTGGATGTGTTGTGCTGCACAAAGGTTGATGTCAGATGAGTACCACATGTGATGGTGGATGTGTTGTGCTACACAAAGGTTGATGTCAGATGAGAGTCACATGTGATGGTGGATGTGTTGTGGTACACACAGGTTGATGTCAGATGAGAGTCACATGTGATGGTGGATGTGTTGTGCTGCACAAATGTTGATGTCAGATGAGTACCACATGTGATGGTGGATGTGTTGTGCTACACAAAGGTTGATGTCAGATGAGAGTCACATGTGATGGTGGATGTGTTGTGCTACACAAAGGTTGGTGTCAGATGAGTGTCACATGTGTCAAATGAGAGGAACCAGCAGGAACATGACTTCTACAGAGTCGTGACAGAGAGACTGGTCCTGCAGTCAGACAAATGTCTTATCAACTTGATGAGTACGTTAACAAATAGTGTGTGTGAGATGATTACGTTAATAAATAGTGTGTGTGAGATGATTACGTTAACAAATAGTGCGTGTGAGATGATTACGTTAACAAATAGTGCGTGTGAGATGAGTAGGTTAACAAATAGTGCGTGTGAGATGATTACGTTAACAAATAGTGTGTGTGAGATGATTACGTTAACAAATAGTGTGTGTGAGATGATTACGTTAACAAATAATGTGTGTGAGATGATTACGTTAACAAATAGTGTGTGTGAGATGATTACGTTAACAAATAGTGTGTGTGAGATGATTACGTTAACAAATAGTGCGTGTGAGATGATTACGTTAACAAATAGTGTGTGTGAGATGATTACGTTAACAAATAGTGCGTGTGAGATGATTAGGGTAATAAATAGTGTGTGTGAGGAGCGATTACTTAACAAATAGTATATGTGAGAAGTGATTACGTTAACAAATGTGAGAAGTGATTATGTTAACAAAATGTGTGTGGGATGTGATTACATTATGAAATAGTGTGTGTGAGAAGTGATTATATTAACAAATAGTATTTGTGAGTGTCTTTTTAACATTCTATATACAAGTTTTACCTACGGTGTGTTCTTTTTGTACGTGTGACCTGTTTATGTAAGCAGCCCTCGTAGACAGAGGTGCATGGTTTAGTTTGACAAAAAGATAGAAAGGGTGAGGAAAGTAGACAGAGGTGCATGGTTTAGTTTGACAAAAAGATAGAAAGAATGAGGAAAGTAGACAGAGGTGCATGGTTTAGTTTGACAAAAAGATAGAAAGAGTGAGGAAAGTAGACAGAGGTGCATGGTTTAGTTTGACAAAAAGATAGAAAGAATGAGGAAAGTAGACAGAGGTGCATGGTTTAGTTTTACAAAAAAGATAGAAAGAATGAGGAAAGTGGGCATGAAAAGAAAGAGCAGAAAGTAAGATAAGCACGTATAAATAAATAATATACACATTTTTTGGTAGAAATCTTTTTTAAAGATCACATACAAAACCAACACAATATATAAAAACACACACAAAAAAAACAGATTAAAAAAAACACTTAGCTTTTTGGTCTTCTCCGTGTAAGAAAGATGCGCACAAACTGTGCCCAGATAATTGTAAGTAAGCACTAAGTGGAAGCAGGCGACTGGCTGAGAAATGAGGTAAAGGGGGGATAACAAAAGGTGCCATATGGTAAATAACATGACGTTATGAGCCAGATGGCTCCAGCTTGTTCTCATCGGATAACTATGGCCTAAACGAAAGCCGTTAGATGTAGATAATGAAAGTGAGAAAACAATACGGGGAAGACTGCTCGCGTGGGATACCTAAACAATGAAGTTAGCGGCAGTTTTATCCTCTCAGTATTTTCTTTTCTTTCTGAACCTTCCTTCATCCAACTATTAATCAGGTCTTTTCAGGTTCTATGTGGACAAGTTGCACGGACTCTTCAAGTCTCTTTGCTTACGCGACGTAAATACTGCAAACATATAAACAAGGAGGGGCGGCTATACGATAACACTTGTATGAGGGGCGGCTATACCATAACACTTGTATGAGGGGCGGCTATACCATAACACTTGTATGAGGGGCGGCTATACCATAACACTTGTATGAGGGGCATTCAGAAAGTAATGCACCATATCGTTTTTTCTTCAGCTAATACTGAAGATAGAAGCATGAAATTTTGCACGCTTTAAATATGGCATGTGCTGATTGTGTGAACCAGATTACACCGCAACCGGCCAAAGAATATGGCTGCCCTAACCGCTGAAATTGAGCGTATTAGCAACTTGCGGTATAAGCAGCGAATTGTGATACAATTTCTCGTCGCAGAGAAGCAAACTGTTGTGAACAGTCACAAGCGTCTATGTGACGTGTATGGAAGTTTTGCAGTTGACAGGAGTACAGTCAGTCGCTGGGTTCAGAGAATCAAAGAATCAATAAGTGAAGATAAAGAGTTGCATGATCGGCCACGCTATGGACGTCCTGCCACAGCCACCAAGGCAGAAATGTTGAAATGTGCTGAGGGCATTATTATCACTGACAGGCATATCACTACTCAACAATTGGCCTTAAAGCTGCCAGTCAGTAATGGTAGTGCAAATGCAGTTATAACAGCTCCCAGATTTTCTAAAGTTTGCGCAAGATCGGTTCCTCGAAGTCTCACAAACGACCATCGATTGCAAAGGAAAGCAATTTCTTCTGAATTGTTGAAGCGTTTCAATTCTGAGGGAGAGAACTTTTTGGCTGAGATCGTAACGGATGACGAAACCTGGGCACATCATTTTGAACCTGAGACAAAAAAGAAGTCAATGGAGTGGCATCATCCACAATCACCACGAAGAAAAAAATTCAAGACAACTCCTTCAGCTGGAAAGGTCATGATCACTGTCTTTTGGGACACTGAAGTTGTGATTCTTGTAGATGTTAAGCCAAGAGGAGACAATCAATTCGCAAGCTTATATTAAGACACTGAAAAAACTCAATCAAGGTTTTCGTAGAGTTCGGGCACACAAGAATCCAGCAGACCTGCTTCTCCTTCATGACAATGCGTGCCCTCACACAAGTCTGGCAACATGGGAAGCAATCATCAAATTGGGTTGGACTGTACTATCTCATCCACCCTATAGTCTCGATTTCGCACCCTCTGATTTCCATCTGTTTGGTCCACTTAAAGATGCACTCCGAGGGGTAAGATTTGAAGATGACGAAGGAGTGATTCATGCAGCGAAGAAATGGCTACATAGTCACGAGAAAATCTGGCACTGGCTAGGAATATATGTACTTGTTTCGCGCTGGCGTAAAGCCGTGCAAGTTGATGGGGATTATGTTGAATAATAGCCATGTTTACTTGACATATTCTTGTATATTGTGTATAAATTTCATGCTTTTTGTATAAACAGCTCCTGAGAAAAAGGATGTGATGCATTACTTCCTGAACATCCCTCGCAGTGTTGTTACCTGTTTCAAACATATTGTTCCGTAAACAAACAGGTAAAAACATGCAAAGTAACGTATCCGTGACCTGCTCTCTCTCCCTCCCTCCCTCTATCTCTCTCTCTCAGGAAACTGAGCAGACAATGGCTGCAGGCGGCAGAGGAAATATGGGAAACAACGTGGAATACAGTCATATAGGGTCTTGAGCAACAGGAACATAAAAAAAAATACCGGGGGAAGAGTAGAGGAACTGAGGTGTTGACATTTGTCATCTCAAAGAACATATGAGAAAGTCTATTTTAGAGAAAGTGGAAAAGTACTTGGGAAGAAATGACAAGATTTAGAGTGGACTACAAATGACAAGATTAGAGTGGATTAGAAATGACAAGATTAGAGTGAACTAGAAACGATAAGATTAGAGTGAACTAGAAATGATAAGATTAGAGTGAACTAGAAATGATAAGATTAGAGTGAACTAGAAATGATAAGATTAGAGTGATCTAGAAACGATAAGATTAGAGTGAACTAGAAACGATAAGATTAGAGTGAATTAGAAATGATAAGATTAGAGTGGACTAGAAATGATAAGATTAGAGTGAACTAGAAATGATAAGATTAGAGTGAACTAGAAATGATAAGATTAGAGTGGACTAGAAATGGCAAATTACATTGAGTAAGATATGACAAGATTAGAGAGGGCTAGAGATGACAAAATTACAGTCGGTAAAATATGACAAGATTAGTGTGGGCAAGAAAAGACAATATTAGAGTGGACTAGAAATGAAAGGATTAGAAAGGGCAAGATTACGACAAGTTTAGAGTGGGCTAGAGATGACATTATTACATGGGCTGGAGATGACAAAATTACAACAGGTAAGACGTGTATGGGACAACAGGTAACAAACTGTATGTGAGATAGCACATGCCTGGGCTGAGTTGGACACACAGGCTGCTTGTGGTAACACACCAGAGTTCTGCTGCTGTTGATGTGTCATGGCTGTCTGGATGTCCGTGTAGTTCACATCTGATGGGCGTTGGTTGTGCTGTTCTTGGTGGTTGTATTGTTGCCCAGGGAACAGACAGAAAGCAGCATCTCTGTCAAAAATCAGCGCTGAGATGATAACATTTCTTTTTCTTCTTCTAAATTTGTCTCTACACACTTATAGCAATAACATAAACAGCAGCAACAACAAGACTAACAGCAGCAACAACAACAAAAATAACAGAACAAGCAACAAAAAAGTAACAACTACAATGGTAACAACAACAACAACAGCAATAACAAAACTAACAACACCAACAACAAAAATAACAGAATAAACAACAAAAAAGTAACAGTTACAATGGTAATAACAACAACAGCAAAAAATAGCAGTATCAGCAGCAGTAAGAACAACAGCCACAAAAACAAAGTAGCTGCAACAACAGCAGAAACAACAACAGTAACAACAAAATATTAATAGCAGCAGTAAGAACAGCAACAGTAACATTAGCAACATTAATAATAACAGCATTAACATGAAACATAACAATAACAACAGCAACAACAATACCAATACCAATAACAACAGTAATAGCAACAATAACAAAAACGGCAGTGACAATAATAGTAACTGCACCAATAACACCAGAAGTAATAACAACAGCAATAATAATAATAGCAACAACAACAGTGACAACAGCAATAACAACAATATCAACAACATATGACTAAAGTTAAGAAAGATAAAGACTGTTGTTAGAAACACCGACTATCTTTGCCATGCAGCTTTCTCCACAACCAGAATAGAAACCCAAGGACCTGTCTCCACAACCAGAATAGAAACCCAAGGACCTGTCTCCACAACCAGAATAGAAACTCAAGGACCTGTCTCCACAACCAGAATAGAAACTCAAGGACCTGTCTCCACAACCAGAATAGAAACCCAAGGACAAGTCTCCACAACCAGAATAGAAACCCAAGGACCTGTCTCCACAACCAGAATAGAAACCCAAGGACCTGTCTCCACAACCAGAATAGAAACCCAAGGACCTGTCTCCACAACCAGAATAGAAAGCCAAGGACCTGTCTCCACAACCAGAATAGAAAGCCAAGGACCTGTCTCCACACCCAGAATAGAAACCCAAGGACCTGTCTCCACCATCAGAATAGAAACCCAAGGACCTGTCTCCACCACCAGAACAGAAAGCCAACAAGCAACATGGCACCTGTATCAAGTCTAAGCAACATGGCACCTGTATCAAGTCTAAGCAACATGGCACCTGTATCAAGTCTAAGCAACATGGCACCTGTATCAAGTCTAAGCAACATGGCACCTGTATCAAGTCTAAGCAACATGGCACCTGTATCAAGTCTAAGCTACAGGATCTGTCAACGGACTTTGTCCTGTCCTGTCCGACACAGAAAGAGTAGCAATCAGAGTAACAACAATCTCGCCAGAGTAACAACTATCTCATCAGAGTAACGACAATCTCGCCAGAGTAACAACAATCTCGCCAGAGTAACAACAATCTCACCAGAGTAACAACAATCTCATCAGAGTAACAACAATCTCGCCAGAGTAACAACAATCTCATCAGAGTAACAACAACCTCGCCAGAGTAACAACAACCTCGCCAGAGTAACAACAATCTCGCCAGAGTAACAACAATCTCACCAGAGTAACAACAATCTCATCAGAGTAACAACAATCTCGCCAGAGTAACAACAATCTCATCAGAGTAACAACAATCTCGACAGAGTAACAACACTCTCATCAGAGTAACAACAACCTCCCCAGAGTAACAACAATCTCGCCAGAGTAATAACAATCTCGCCAGAGTAACAACAGTCTCATCAGAGTAACAACAATCTCGCCAGAGTAACAACACTCTCATCAGAGTAACAACAATCTCATCAGAGTAACAACAATCTCACCAGAGTAACAACAATCTCGCCAGAGCAACAACAATCTCGCCAGAGTAACAACAATCTCATCAGAATAACAACAGTCTCATCAGAGTAACAACAATCTCGCCAGAGTAACAACAATCTCATCAGAATAACAACAATCTCATCAGAGTAACAACAACCTCGCCAGAATAACAACAATCTCATCAGAGTAACAACAATCTCATCAGAGTAACAACAATCTCATCAGAGTAACAACAATCTCATCAGAGTAACAACAATCTCGCCAGAGTAACAACAATCTCATCAGAGTAACAACAATCTCGCCAGAGTAACAACACTCTCATCAGAGTAACAACAACCTCCCCAGAGTAACAACAATCTCGCCAGAGTAATAACAATCTCGCCAGAGTAACAACAATCTCATCAGAGTAACAACAATCTCATCAGAGTAACAACAATCTCACCAGAGTAACAATAATCTCACCAGAGTAACAACAATCTCGCCAGAGTAACAACAATCTCGCCAGAGTAACAACAATCTCATCAGAATAACAACAATCTCATCAGAGTAACAACTATCTCATCAGAGTAACAATAATCTCGCCAGAGTAACAACAATCTCATCAGAGTAACAACAATCTCGACAGAGTAACAACACTCTCATCAGAGTAACAACAACCTCCCCAGAGTAACAACAATCTCGCCAGAGTAATAACAATCTCGCCAGAGTAACAACAGTCTCATCAGAGTAACAACAATCTCGCCAGAGTAACAACACTCTCATCAGAGTAACAACAATCTCATCAGAGTAACAACAATCTCACCAGAGTAACAACAATCTCGCCAGAGCAACAACAATCTCGCCAGAGTAACAACAATCTCATCAGAATAACAACAGTCTCATCAGAGTAACAACAATCTCGCCAGAGTAACAACAATCTCATCAGAATAACAACAATCTCATCAGAGTAACAACAACCTCGCCAGAATAACAACAATCTCATCAGAGTAACAACAATCTCATCAGAGTAACAACAATCTCATCAGAGTAACAACAATCTCATCAGAGTAACAACAATCTCGCCAGAGTAACAACAATCTCATCAGAGTAACAACAATCTCGCCAGAGTAACAACACTCTCATCAGAGTAACAACAACCTCCCCAGAGTAACAACAATCTCGCCAGAGTAATAACAATCTCGCCAGAGTAACAACAATCTCATCAGAGTAACAACAATCTCATCAGAGTAACAACAATCTCACCAGAGTAACAATAATCTCACCAGAGTAACAACAATCTCGCCAGAGTAACAACAATCTCGCCAGAGTAACAACAATCTCATCAGAATAACAACAGTCTCATCAGAATAACAACAATCTCATCAGAGTAACAACAATCTCATCAGAGTAACAACAACCTCACCAGAATAACAACAATCTCATCAGAGTAACAACATTCTCGCCAGAGTAACAACAATCTCATCAGAGTAACAACAATCTCATCAGAGTAACAACAATCTCGCCAGAGTAACAACACTCTCATCAGAGTAACAACAACCTCCCCAGAGTAACAACAATCTCGCCAGAGTAACAACAATCTCATCAGAGTAACAACAACCTCGCCAGAATAACAACAATCTCATCAGAGTAACAACAATCTCATCAGAATAACAACAATCTCATCAGAGTAACAACAATCTCATCAGAATAACATCAATCTCATCAGAGTAACAACAATCTCATCAGAGTAACAACAATCTCGCCAGAGTAACAACAATCTCGCCAGAGCAACAACAATCTCGCCAGAGTAACAACAATCTCATCAGAATAACAACAATCTCATTAGAGTAACAACAATCTCATCAGAATAACAACAATCTCATCAGAGTAACAACAATCTCGCCAGAATAACAACAATCTCGCCAGAGTAACAACAATCTCATCAGAGTAACAACAATCTCATGTGTTGAGTGAAAATCAAACTTTGGTCGGGGCACATCAAAAATAAAAGTGACTTGATTTATGTTTTGTGAACTCTGTCTTTCTGCCTGCCTGCCTGTTGTTAGTTCTACAAACAGATAAAGAAACATACAAACAGTCAAACAAAAAAGTCAAACACACAAGCAAAAAAGTAAAACAAACAGACAAACTTCAGTCTTGATTGTCACACTGACCTCATACAAGCAGGGCTGATGTCACGTGACATGTTGTCGGCGGAACCAGGCTGGTACAGGAACTCTTCTTCATCACTGCTGTCGTCATCACTTAAACTGTCACAGTCTGAGAATAGTTGTGGTACACATCTGCTGTAGTTGTTGTACACACAATGTACACATCTACTCTATTTGTATTATACATATATTTGATGTACTTGTAGCACGTACACACAAAAATACACAAATGGTCTACTTTGTACCACACATAATTCACATATCTACTACTATTGTACATTTTGTACACTTAAGGTACACATCTGGTCTACGTGTGGCACATTTGGCACACACAAGGTACACATCTGGTCTACGTGTGCTAAACAATGTACACATTAACTGTACTTATGATACATACGTAAGGTATACGACACGGGGTCTACTTTTGTTGCACACAATTGGTCTGTGATATGTGTACACACACAAGGTACACACCAGGCACATATGCAAGGACAGCAACATGGTTTGGTGGCTGCTGGTCTATTCAGAGTCTGCTTCAGTCATTGTCTTACAAAATTCTGTCTCCAGTACTTGTCTACAATCTTGCCTGCACTAACCATACAGTACTTTGCGTTAGCACTTCGATAGCCTGGTGGTCTCTATGGTAACCACGCATACTTTGGTCTAACTCTTCGATAGTCTTGTCGTTTCCATAGTAACCATGCATACTTCCCTCTGACACTTCATAAACCTCATTTGTTGTCATAGAAACCTTACATACTTTTGCTCAAACACTTCGCAAGCCCCGATGGTTTCCTTAACAACACTAAAAGCATTCCTCTGACACTTTACTGTGCTCTGGCCTCGCTGTCTCCATGGTAACCCTATATTTTGCTCTAACTCTTCACAAGCCTCACTGTCTCCATGGTAACCCTGCATTTTGCTCTAACTCTTCACAAGCCTCGCTGTCTCCATGGTAACCCTGCATTTGCTCTAACTCTTCACAAGCCTCGCTGTCTCCATGGTAACCCTGCATTTGCTCTAACTCTTCGCAAGCCTCGCTGTCTCCATGGTAACCCTACATTTTGCTCTAACTCTTCACAAGCCTTGCTGTCTCCATGGTAACCCTACATTTTGCTCTAACTCTTCACAAGCCTCACTGTCTCCATGGTAACCCTGCATTTTGCTCTAACTCTTCGCAAGCCTCGCTGTCTCCATGGTAACCCTACATTTGTTCTCCCTGGCACTTTGCTGGGGGCAGGCCTAAGTATTTAGTTTCTAAAACTGATACAAGCAAGGCTCGGTCAAGCTTTCCGTCACAGACTAGGATGTGTGTCGTAAGACATTAGGTCACAACCAAGTAAGGGCTGACGTGCGTCTATCATATGGTGGTAGCTTGGGGTGGGGGGTGGGGTGGTGTAAAGACAGATATCCTGCAAGTACTGATATTTTGACAGAAAAGACCAGACCCCACGTCTAGTCTATGAAGTATTAGTTGAGGGCTTAGGTAGAGAGAAGATTTACAGTTTTTCTCATTGAGTAGAGTTAGAGCAAGTCGTGCAGGACATCCCTGTAGTCTTCTGCGCTAGGCTGACCAGTTCTTCTGTCCAGGCAGTGTATTCGTCACATGGTTTGATAGTGTAATAGACAGCAATTATTCGTCACATAACCTGGTCTGATCGTGTAATAGATAACAAATATTCGTCACATGACTTGGTCTGATCTTGTAATAGATAACAAATATTCGTCACATGATCTAGTTTGGTCGTGTAATAGATAACAAATATTCGTCACATGACTTGGTCTGATCTTGTAATAGATAACAAATATTCGTCACATGATCTAGTTTGGTCGTGTAATAGATAACACATAATGACATATCAGGTTTGGTCTTGTAGTAGGTAACAACTAATGACATATCAGGCTTGGTCGTGTAGTAGATAATAAATGACATATCAGGTTTGGTAATGTAGTAGATAACAAATAATGACATATCAGGTTTGGAAGTGTAGTAGATAACAAATAATGATATATCAGGTTTGGTCATGTAGTAGACAACAAATAATGACATATCAGGTTTGGTCATGTAGTAGATAACAAATAATGACATATCAGGTTAGGTCTTATAGTAGACAACAAATAATGACATATCAGGTTAGGTCTTATAGTAGATAACAAGTATTGACATATCATGTTCGGTATTGTAGTAGATAACAAATAATGACACACCAAAGACGTCGTCTCTTATTTATCACATGATCTGGTTGGGTTGTGTAGTAGATAACAATGCCATCAGGTTTGGTTGTGTAGTAGATAACACATAATGACATATCAGGTTTGGTTGTGTAGTAGATAACACATAATGACATATCAGGTTTGGTTGTGTAGTAGACGACAATGACATATTTGGTTTGGTCGTGCAGTGCATAACAAATAATGACCTACCAAAGATGTCATCTCTTGGACTGTTATGACCTCTAGTGTCTCTAATCTGTCTCGGTCGACCTTGGTCTGACCTCCACGTAGACAGGAAGAACTCCTTGATCTGAGCAGGATCAGGCAGGATGACGTCATCTCTGGACTCTCCTGTCAAGAAGAACAAGAAAACTTGTGGTTAGAAAAATAAACTTCAAAACTGAATAAATAAATAATGCCATCTGACATCTAATACCGGACATACAGTACTTGCTATATAGCATGAAGTATACGTACAGTACATGTCATAGCATACAGTGCACATAAGCATATGTCATATAGCAAACAGTGCACATAAGTACTTTCCATATAGCATACAGTGCACATAAGCATATGTCATATAGCAAACAGTGCACATAAGTACTTTCCATATAGCATACAGTGCACATACAGTACATGTCATATAGCTTACAGTGCACATAGAGTACATACCATATAGCATACAGTGCACATACAGCAACTACCATTTCATTCATTTGCATGTCCCTTGCGGAACTTTGCCTCCCTAACAGCACAGCACTCCTGTAGGCCTCTCGGTTGTAAGCAAGATGCCCTGCTGCTGATGCATCCATGTGCAGAACATCAACGATGTCTTGCAGCCATCTTCGTTTTGGTCTTCCTCTCTTTCTTTTTCCCATTATGCACCCTTCCAAGACAGTCTTCTCTAGATTATCATGACGTTTAATGCGTGCAAAATATTTAAGTTTTCTCTCTTTAATCCTCTTTACTAGCCAACAATTTGTCTTGAAATGAACAAAGACAAAACAAAAATAATGAAACTTCTCATTAATCAAGAAGGAAAAATATACGTACAAAGAACAGATGTTGATAAAGTAAATCAATTTGCATACTTTGGCAGCTACATAGACCAGGATGGTGACACCAGGAAGGAAGTAAGAATTCGAACTGCAAAAGCAGCATTGTCCTTCAAAAATCTTGAGAACATATGGAATTCAAAAGTTATAAGCACAAAAACAAAGTTAAGATTATTCAATTCAAATGTGATATCGACCCTCATTTATGCATGCGAAAGCTGGAAATCAACTAAAGAAATAGAAATTAGACTCTTTTGAAAACAAATCTTACATCCTTCCCGTGCCGTTAAATGTCACATAGGGCCCGCATGGTAGTTCGCCAACATGTCCTGTCTTCGGCAAGTTTTTCAGTCTCATCAAGGGATGTTATGCTCACTGAATTGGCTTCTCTTAACAATGTCCTCTTTAGAGTTTCACGTGGTCAACTTCTTTTTCTTCAGCCTGTTGTATTCCATTTGAAAGCTTGTTTGAAAACAAATGCCTAAGGAAATTACTTGGTATAAAGTGGAATGAATTCAAGAACAACGCAGAGATCAGACAGATGAACAAACAACAACCTGTCTCATGGGTTATCAGAAAAAGAAGATGGACATATGTTGGTCATGTGATGAGAAGAAACAATCAGAGAATACCAAAACAAGCTATCAAGTGGAACACCATAGGCCAAAGAAAAAGAGGTCGACCACGTGAAACTCTAAAGAGGACATTGTTAAGAGAAGCCAGTTTAGTGTGCATAACATCCCTTGATGAAGTTGAAAGACTCGCGGAGAACAGGAAAACTTGGCAAACAAGTATGCGAGCCCCATGTGACATTTAACGGCACGAGAAGGATGTAAGACTAGCCAACCTTCTACAATATTAAGTTCTTGTAGTATAGATATACGAGTATTTGGTCTTTTTTGTGTCCATGATATTTGAAGAATTCTTCTATAGCATTTATATTCAAAGGCATTTATATGTTTCTCAGCTGTTTTGTTAAGTGTCCAGGTCTCACAGGCATATGTTGCGACGGGAAAGATGCATGCCCTTAAAAATATTACTTTTGTAGTTCTGTCAGTTCATCTCCACAGCTTCTTTAGTTGTTTTATTTTTTGAAGAGCGATAGATATCCTCTTTTAATTTCCCTCATTCTTATATCTTGTATCCTTCCCGTACCGTTAAACGTCACATAGGGCTCGCAGGGTAGTTCGACAACTTTTCCTGTTTTCGGCGAGTCTTTCAACCTCATCAAGGGGTTTTATGCCTGTTAATTTGGCCTCTCTTAACAATGTCCTCTTCAGAGTTTCACGCGGTCTGCCTCTTTTTTCTTCGGACTGTTGTGTTCCACTTGATAGCTTGCTTTGGGATTCTCTGATCATTTCTTCTCATCAAGTGACCTCTCTCTCTGAACCTTAAGTGCCAGAGAGAGAGGTCACTTGATGAGAAGAAATGATCAGAGAATCCCAAAGCAAGCTATCAAGTGGAACACAACAGTCCGAAGAAAAAGAGACAGACCACGTGAAACTCTAAAGAGGACAATGATAAGAGAGGCCAAATTAACAGGCATAAAATCCCTTGATGAGGTTGAAAAGCTCGCCGAAAACAGGATAAATTGGCGACCTACCTTGTGAGCCCTATGTGACGTTTAACGGCACGGGAAGGATGTAAGGTATAAGAAGAGTCTGTGACAGAGATCAATACTAGTAATTGTGATGACGGACAAAATCCTGATGGTGTTACCAAAGAAATCCCCTGGATCAAACTAAACAGAAAAATAAGAGTAGGAACATGGAATGTGAGAAGTATTTATGAAAGAACGTATCAAATAATAAGTGACGAGATGAAAAGAACGAGGATACACATTCTGAGAATCTGCGAACATCGATGGAAAGGATTAAGGCACTTCAAGCGCGAGAATTATGGTATCTTTATATACTCTGGTGGAGAATTAAGAGGAAAGAATTGAATGTCTTTTTATTTGGACAAATTAACACCAAAAGCACTACTAGGTTACAATCCAGTAAGTAATAGATATATAGCACTTGTTATATAGCAAATATTAGATATCTAGCACATCAGACAATTCACAAGACAGTTTTGTACATCTTCCACACAGAGAACCTTCTTGTTTGTCTCCCTTGATGATCTTGAGACACTCTCTAGTCCGCTCGTCTCCGTGCAGGGACTCGACAATGTGAAGGACGTACTCGTCGAACAGAAGCTGAAGGAGATGGAAGGAACCTGCAACAGAAGATTCCGCGACAAGCCAGGCATAGGATGTAGATATAGATCAGGAAGATTGGCACAGGCACAGGATGTAGATATAGATCAGGAAGATTGGCACAGGCACAGGATGTAGATATAGATCAGGAAGATTGGCACAGGCACAGGATGTAGATATAGATCAGGAAGATTGGCACAGGCACAGGATGTAGATATAGATCAGGAAGATTGGCACAGGCACAGGATGTAGATATAGATCAGGAAGATTGGTACAGACAGATGATGTAGATATAGATCAGGAAGATTGGTACAGGCAGAGGATGTAGATATAGATCAGGAAGATTGGCACAGGCAGAGGATGTAGATATAGATCAGGAAGATTGGCACAGGCATAGGATGTAGATATAGATCAGGAAGATTAGTACAGGCAGAGGATGTAGATATAGATCAGGAAGATTGGTACAGGCAGAGGATGTAGATATAGATCAGGAAGATTGGTACAGGCAGAGGATGTAGATATAGATCAGGAAGATTGGTACAGGCATAGGATGTAGATATAGATCAGGAAGATTAGTACAGGCATAGGATGTAGATATAGATCAGGAAGATTAGTACAGGCACAGGATGTAGATATAGATCAGGAAGTTTAGTACAGGCATAGGATGTAGATATAGATCAGGAAGATTAGTACAGGCATAGGATGTAGATATAGATCAGGAAGATTAGTACAGGCATAGGATGTAGATATAGATCAGGAAGATTGGCACAGGCAGAGGATGTAGATATAGATCAGGAAGATTGGCACAGGCACAGGATGTAGATATAGATCAGGAAGATTAGTACAGGCATAGGATGTAGATATAGATCAGGAAGATTAGTACAGGCAGAGGATGTAGATATAGATCAGGAAGATTAGTACAGGCATAGGATGTAGATATAGATCAGGAAGATTAGTACAGGCATAGGATGTAGATATAGATCAGGAAGATTAGTACAGGCATAGGATGTAGATATAGATCAGGAAGATTAGTACAGGCATAGGATGTAGATATAGATCAGGAAGATTGGCACAGGCACAGGATGTAGATATAGATCATGAAGATTGGCACAGGCACAGGATGTAGATATAGATCAGGAAGATTGGCACAGGCAGAGGATGTAGATATAGATCAGGAAGATTGGCACAGACAGATGATGTAGATATAGATCAGGAAGATTGGTACAGGCAGAGGATGTAGATATAGATTAGGAAGATTGGCACAGGCAGAGGATGTAGATATAGATCAGGAAGATTAGTACAGGCATAGGATGTAGATATAGATCAGGAAGATTGGTACAGACAGAGGATGTAGATATAGATCAGGAAGATTGGTACAGACAGAGGATGTAGATATAGATCAGGAAGATTGGCACAGGCACAGGATGTAGATATAGATCAGGAAGATTAGTACAGGCATAGGATGTAGATATAGATCAGGAAGATTGGTACAGACAGAGGATGTAGATATAGATCAGGAAGATTAGTACAGGCATAGGATGTAGATATAGATCGGGAAGATTGGTACAGACAGAGGATGTAGATATAGATCAGGAAGATTAGTACAGGCATAGGATGTAGATATAGATCAGGAAGATTGGTACAGACAGAGGATGTAGATATAGATCAGGAAGATTAGTACAGGCATAGGATGTAGATATAGATCGGGAAGATTGGTACAGACAGAGGATGTAGATATAGATCAGGAAGATTGGTACAGACAGATGATGTAGATATAGATTAGGAAGACAGGTACAGGCAGAGGATGTAGATATAGACCAGGAAGATTGGCACAGCTGGAGGATGAAGTTACAGATCAGGAAGACAGGTACAGGCGAAGGATGCAGCTACAAACCATGAATGTTGGTATAGAAAACATAAGAGAGATAACACAGTCAGAGAGGGCACTTGAAAACAGCCGATTATGACGCACAGGTGGAAGATATGGAAGAAGCGGTAGAATGTGTGTAGAAGACAGATTAGCAATACAGGTCTTTAAAACAGGTGAGGGGTACAGATATAGGTGTGTAACACAGGTGAGAAATAAATGTGCAGATGTTAAACAGGTAAGGGTACAGATATAGGTGTGTAAGATAGATGAAGGTATAAATACAGGTGTTTAAAACAGATTAGGGATACAGATGCAGGTGTGTAAATCAGGTAAGAAATATATATATATATATATGTATAAAACACAGGTGACAAGTACAGACACACGTTATAAGACTGAAAATATAGATACAGGTGTTTTAAAACAGATCAGGGGTGCAATAGCTTCATGGTAACTGAAGTAGTGCCAGTTGAGGAGCTAGAGTGGCAGCATACGGGGAACAGGAAAGGATGTTAAAGCCAGAATAATCTAGTATTTATCCATGATTAACAACATAAGGTCATCTAAGAACATCAAAATAAGAACCAAACTTAGGCTTTTCAATACAAACGTAAAGACTGTCTCAGAGACATGGGTTATGACTAAGACAATACAACAGAGGATACACACATTCATGAACTACTGCTTGAGGAGGATTTTAAACATTAAATGGCAGGACAATATCAGGAACGAGGAGATCTGGGAAAGGGCAGGACAAGAACCTATGAACCTACAAATCATGTCTAGGAAGTGGGGGTGGATTTGCCACACTCTGAGGAAACTCGACACCAACATAGCAAGACAGGCACTGACATGGAATCCTCAAGGAAATATAAAACGAGGAAGACCTAGACTTACTTGGAGAAGAGAAATGATGACAGTGCTCAGAGACAAGGGATGCACATGGAAGGAAGCAGAGATTAATTCCAAGAACAGGGATGACTGGAGAGCCGTTATCCGTGGCCTATGCTCTCAAGGGAGTGAAAGGCGATGATGATGATGATGATGATGATGGGTGCAGATACAGGTGTGTACGAAAGGCGATGGATAAAGAAACAGGTGTTTAAAAGACACTAGAGATACAGATATAACTTTATAAGACAGGTGAGGGATAAAGAAACAGGTGTTTAACGTAAGTGAGGGGTACAGATACAGGTATGTGAGACAGGTGATAGATGTGAATGTAGGTATAGAGATACATAAAGAATATAGGTACAGCCATAGTAGACCAATGAAGAATAGTTACAGGTGGACGCACAGGTAGAAGATACAGGTACGTGCACGGAAAGCAGGTGTAAGAAATGATTAAGTTGCCTTCCTGTTGACAGACGGATAACACTACTACAGAAACTGATGACAGTTGTGCAGAGTAAGACACACATGTGTACAGAAAGACACGTGTACAGAAAGACACGTGTACAGAAAGACACGTGTACAGAAAGACAACGTTTTGTGTGTTTCAGTAGAAGAGATTACAGGGAAAAATCAGAAAATAATCACAGGTTTATCTCGAATGTTCAACAATCAGTCTGGTACAAACGTGTACAGACACTAGAAAGTTCTAGAAACTAGGAACAATTATCTGGAAGAAGAAGAGGTCCTCACCAAAGCTGGGGGCGCTGTGTAGTGTGAGATCTCGCATGATCCTTGTACCAAAACACGACCACATCAGCATGAACTGTCTAGCCACCCCCCTCATAGATCCTCCATGCTTTTGACTCGCCTGTGGACATTTGACAGACAGGAAATGGCAGTAAAAATATGTAAAACAGACGACAGCAGCAGTGTTCAAACCGTGCGTCTGACAGATGACATGATAGATGACAACAACTTATGTAACGCACTGTATAAGCCTGTGTCTGACAGATGACATGGTAGACGATATGATAGATAACAGGAACTTGTGTTACACATTGTAGAAGCTTGTGTCTGACAGATATTATGATATATGACATGATAGATGATATGATGACAGATGATATGATAGATATTACAGATGACATGATAGATGATAGGAACTTATGTTAAACATTGTACAAGCTCCATCTTAACATTCTTAGTTAAATGATTATTTACACATTCACACCAGAATCTTTCTATAGCTGCTGTCTGATGATAACATGCACATCCATGCCTACAGCTGCTGTCTGATGAAAACATGCACATGTACGCCTACATCTACTATCTGATGAAAACATGCACATCTACGCCTACATCTACTGTCTGATGAAAACATGCACATGTACGCCTACATCTACTATCTGATGAAAACATGCACATGTACGCCTACAGCTACTATCTGATGAAAACATGCACATGTACGCCTACATCTACTATCTGATGAAAACATGCACATGTACGCCTACAGCTACTATCTGATGATAACATGCACATGTACGCCTACATCTACTGTCTGATGAAAACATGCACATGTACGCCTACATCTACTATCTGATGAAAACATGCACATGTACGCCTACATCTACTATCTGATGAAAACATGCACATGTACGCCTACAGCTACTATCTGATGAAAACATGCACATCTACGCCTACAGCTAATGTCTGATGAAAACATGCACATCTACGCCTACATCTACTATCTGATGAAAACATGCACATGTACGCCTACATCTACTATCTGATGAAAACATGCACATCTACGCCTACATCTACTATCTGATGAAAACATGCACATGTACGCCTACATCTACTATCTGATGAAAACATGCACATGTACGCCTACATCTACTATCTGATGAAAACATGCACATCTACGCCTACAGCTACTATCTGATGAAAACATGCACATCTACGCCTACAGCTACTATCTGATGAAAACATGCACATCTACGCCTACATCTACTGTCTGATGAAAACATGCACATCTACGCCTACAGGTGCTGTCTGCCATGTACATCCACGCCTACACTTACAGCTGGTCTACCAACATATGAGTACCTGGTGACGACTGAACATACAACCGCCTGCTGCCTACTCACATACATAAATACATACAAGTTATCTTAAGCTGCTCTTACAGACACCGAATACAATTAATTGTTTTCTGAATAGTCCCGAACATTTTTTTAGTAGATTGTCATTTATGTATGTATGTAGTTACTGAGTGAATGGATAAGAGGGAAACTTAAATGTTAAATTTTATTTTATGTCTCTCAGCTTCAATGTTAGTTATGTTTGTTACATGAACAGCATATTTGTAGAATGTCTGGAATAGAGTGAAAGATGTATGATAGAGGGCAGAATGTCAGACGGGCCTACGTGCCCAATTCTTAACCCTTTTGAAATAAAGATCAATCAATCAATCACATACACATACACAGCCTGTGACCCTTTTCTGATAACATACAAGTACTTCACACCTGAAATCTGCGGCCTGACAGCAGTCTATATACTTGCACATATACAATTTTATACACATACATACATACATAAATACATACATACATACATACATACATACAATCACATACATACATACAGGCATGATTACATACATACATACATACATATATACATACATACAATCACATACATACATACATACATACAGGCATGATTACATACATACATACATACATACATACATACATACATACATATATACATACATACATACATACATTCATTCATTCATACATACATGCATACATACATACATGCACAAATACAAATTTATACACATGCATAATACATATATGAATACATACACACATACATGCATTATTACATACATACACACATGCACAAATACAAATTTATGCTAAGGCCAAATTTCAGACAGCCAAGCTGCAAGCCAGACGGGAAAGTTGGAGAGAGAAAACAGAGTCTCTAAACTTTGAAAAGGATGGAAGGAAACTGTGGAAACTAATCAAACAGTTAAATGATGAGAGTACTGGAAGAAGTACAAAGATTACACTAACAGAGGATGGGAAAACTCTTACAGGTAAACAGGTAGCACTTTGCTCGCATGTTTGCACAGGACTGCAACATTGATATCCATACAGAGAAAGAGCGTACAGTGCGCATCGAGCCACAGAAAGAAGAGGAACAAGTCAGAAAAGTGGAGGTCATGGATGCACCAATCACACACAGCGAGTTAGACCTAGCAGTCAGTAAACTGAAACCAAGGAAATCACCAGGACCAGATAGAGTGTCCAATGAAATGATCAAGAACCTGGGAATGGCAGCAATGGGAAAGCTGTTGGATATTTTCAATATGTGCTGGAGCACAGGTAAATTACCTCAAATCTGGAAGGAAGCAAGCATGGTACCACTGCTAAAGCCAGGGAAAAACAGTGATACAGTCTCCAACCACAGGCCAATCAGTCTCACTAGCTGCCTCTGCAAAACGATGGAACGCATCATTGACCTGACGCTAAAATGGTACCTAGAAAATGAACACCACTTCATTCCACAACAAGCAGGATTTAGTCAGTACAGAAGATCAAGTGACCTATCTCTCTCAAGAGATTGAGGATGTATTCCAAGAGAAAAACCTTGTACTAGCAGCGTGGATAGACCTTTGATAAAGTATGGAAAAAAGGTCTGCTGTGGAAACTAAGAAACTGCAATGTGAATGGGAGACTGTACAACTGGATAAAGTCCTATTTGCACAACAGAAGAGCTAGAGTAGTAATGGATGGACACAAAAGCCATAAAGTACTTCTGCGACACGGTGTACCACAAGGAGGAGTCCTTTTTCGTTTACACTATTCCTGGTATTCATTAATGACCTGGTCAAGGAACTTCCCTATGAAATCAAAGCGGCACTGTATACAGATGATCTGGTCATGTGGTGTAAAGATGAATACTCGACAGTTGCTACACAGAGACTCCAAAGAGCAGCAGACATCTTGACATCATGGACAAACAAATGGTGTGTAAGTATCAACACAGAGAAATCAAGTACCACTCTGTTCACTCTCTCATCTAAAGAGAAAGCAGGTAGGATCTTTGTAAATGAAATATCCTTAAGGATGGACAACCAACCCACTTACTTAGGAGTGACTCTTGACTCAAAACTGACCTGGAAGCAATACATCAACAGTGCAGAAGCAAAAGCTAGAAGAAAACTAGCCATATTAAGAAAATTGAGTGGAACCACATGGGGAGCTAGTGAAAGAATCCTCAAGAATGTATATCAGCAAAGTATTCTACCACATCTAGAATATGGCTCAACATCTTGGTGCACAGCATCAAACACTACGCTGCATAATCTAGACAAGGTTCAAAATCAGTCACTACGGATTATCACAGGTGCCATGAGGTCCACACCAGTAGTAGAAATGCAGAAAATAGTTGGTGTTCAAGCGCTAAAGGAACGTAGAGACACAAAGGTCACGACCTTGGGAGAGAAATTCCTCAGCTCTGTAAGCCATCCCCTGAAGGAGAGATTCAATAACTTGGCACTGAGACGGCTTAAAAGAAGCAGTTTCATTAATCAGGCCAAGCGTATGCGTAAGCTGATACCTGACCTTCCAACTGTAGTCACTCCATTATCATCTGTACCAGAGCATACACCATGGAAAGAAGCAGATTATACACAAATAACTATTCAGACTGAAGTGAAAGGCGTGTTGAATGGTGAGATGCAGAACAGTCTTGTAAGATCAACAGCCACACTTAGTGTGCTAGATGCCAAATATCCATGTGACACCTGGATACGTGTGTATACAGACGGATCTGCACATAATGCCATAAAGAATGGAGGTGCAGCAGCACAATATCCAAACAACACCACTGACAAGATTTCCATACCCACTGGAAAATACTGCAACAAATATGATGCAGAAGTTAGGGTAATTATTGCTGCAGCTGAAAAACTATCAGACTCCAGAATTGATACATGTACTGTAGTAATTCTCACAGATGCAAGATCAGTACTGGAAGCTCTTCAGTGCAACAAACTACCAGACCTTAAAGATGCCTTGTCAAAAATTGGCTTACAACATGGAGTCACTTTGCAGTGGATTCCCTCCCACTGTGGGATACCAGGCAATGAGAAAGCTGACCATCTGGCCAAAGAGGGCACTGAAATGGAGCAACCAGACATACCAGTCACCTATAATCAGAAGAAAAGCATGATAAAAACCTACAGGAAGCCACAAACACCACCACATGATGACTATCACATGCTAAACAGAAAGGAACAAGTCACTATTTTCCGTCTCCGAACAGGACACAGCCGACTCCGAAGTCATATGCATACAAAGTTTAAGGTTGGTACTACTGATCTATGTACATGTGCCCAGGTGCCCCAAACTGTGGAACATATCCTCCAGAACTGCACCAACTATGAGACACTGAGAAATAATTACTGGCCCAGTGAAACCACTAACGAAGATAAGCTCTACGGTTCTATACATGAGTTACAAAAAACAGTGAAATTTATCACAAGAGACAGGACTGCAGGTATAGACAGACACACACACATATACATATATACATACATACAAACATACACACATACACACATACATACATACACACATACATACATACACACATACATACATACATACATAAATACATAAACACATACATACATACACACATACATACATACACACATACATACATACACACATACACACATACATACATACACATACATACATACATACATACACATACATACACATACATACATACATACACATACATACATACATACATACACATATATACATACATACATACATACACATATACATACATACACACATACATACACACATACACACATACATACACATACATATACACATACATACACACTACATACACATATACATACATACATGCATACATACACACATACACACATACACACATACATACACACATACATACATACATACATACACACACATACATACATACACATACATACATACACATACATACATACATACATACATACACACACATACATACATACATACATACACATACATACATACATACATACATATATGTTGTTATGTTCTCTTTGTTTACGTCGCTATGTTTGTTTCACAGATAAGAAATTTTCTTAGTCTGTCAGTTTGTCTCCATTTCAATCTGTCAGTTTGTCTGCATGTCAATCTGTCAGTTTGTCTGCATGTCAATCTGTCAGTTTGTCTGCATGTCTATCTGTCAGTTTGTCTGCATATCAGTCTGTCAGTTTGTCTGCTTGTCAGTCTGTCAGTTTGTCTGCTTGTCAGTCTGTCAGTTTGTCTGCATATCAGTCTGTCAGTTTGTCTACTTGTCAATGTGTCTGCAAGTCAGTCGGTCTGCATGTCAGTCTGTCAGTTTGTCTATATGTCAGTCGGTCTGCATGTCAGTCTGTCAGTTTATCTACTTGTTAGTCTGTCTGCATATCAGTCTGTCAGTTTGTCTACTTGTCAATCTGTCTGCATGTCAGTCGGTCTGCATGTCAGTCTGTCAGTTTGTCTACTTGTCAGTCTGTCTGCATATCAGTCTGTCAGTTTGTCTACTTGTCAGTCTGTCTACATGTCAGTCGGTCTGCATGTCAGTGTGTCAGTTTGTCTACATGTCATTTTGTCTGCATATCAGTCTGTCAGTTTATCTACTTGTTAGTCTGTCTGCATATCAGTCTGTCAGTTTATCTACTTGTTAGACTGTCTGCATATCAGTCTGTCAGTTTATCTACTTGTTAGTCTGTCTGCATATCAGTCTGTCAGTTTGTCTACTTGTCAATCTGTCTACATGTCAGTCGGTCTGCATGTCAGTCTGTCAGTTTGTCTACATGTCAGTCGGTCTGCATGTCAGTCTGTCAGTTTGTCTACTTGTCAGTCGGTCTGCATATCAGTCTGTCAGTTTGTCTGCTTGTCAATCGGTCTGCATGTCAGTCTGTCAGTTTGTCTACTTGTCAGTCTGTCTGCATATCAGTCTGTCAGTTTGTCTACTTGTCAATCTGTCTGCATATCAGTCGGTCTGCATGTCAGTCTGTCAGTTTGTCTACTTGTCAATCTGTCTACATGTCAGTCTGTCTGTATATCAGTCTGTCAGTTTGTCTACTTGTCAGTCTGTCTGCATGTCAGTCTGTCAGTTTGTCTACATGTCAGTCGGTCTGCATGTCAGTCTGTCAGTTTGTCTGCATGTCAGTCTGTCAGTTTGTCTACATGTCAGTCGGTCTGCATGTCAGTCTGTCAGTTTGTCTGCATGTCAGTCTGTCAGTCGGTCTGCATGTCAGTCTGTCAGTTTGTCTGCATGTCAGTCTGTCAGTTTGTCTGCATGTCAGTCTGTCAGTCGGTCTGCATGTCAGTCTGTCAGTTTGTCTGCATGTCAGCCTGTCCAGCCAGTCTTACCTTGACAACACAACACTGGACCAACCTGTCCAGCCAGTCTTACCTTGACAACACAACACTGGACCAACCTGTCCAGCCAGCTCAGGTAGGCTTCTATCGGGGCCTGTTCGTCCAGAAGTTTCTCAAAGTTCGCGCAGACTGCAGTGTCACGTGATTCAGCATAGAGCCATGTCACGTGATCCATCACACAGGCATGTCACGTGATCCAGCACACAAGCATGTCACGTGATCCAGCATGCAGGGCGAGAAATGTGGTAAGTAATCACAGACAAAGAATGTGCCAACAGAGTGAAGGTGACGTAAAGAATAAGTGACACAGAGTGAAGGTGACATAAAGCATAAATGACACAGAGTAAAGGTGACGTAAAGAATAAGTGACACAGAGTGAAGGTGACGTAAAGCATAAGTGACACAGAGTGAAGGTGACGTAAAGCATAAGTGACACAGAGTAAAGGTGACGTAAAGAATAAGTGACACAGAGTGAAGGTGACATAAAACATAAGTGACACAGAGTGAAGGTGACATAAAGCATAAGTGACATAGAGTGAAGGGTAGAAAAGTAGAGATGACAGAGTGGAGGTAAGACAAAGTGGGGATGACATAAAGTAGAGGTGACAGAGTGAAGGTAAGACAAAGTGGGGATGACATAAAGTAGAGGTGACAGAGTGAAGGTGAGACAAAGTGGGGATGACATAAAGTAGAGGTGACAGAGTGAAGGTGAGACAAAGTGGGGATGACATAAAGTAGAGGTGACAGAGTGAAGGTGAGACAAAGTGGGGATGACATAAAGTAGAGGTGACAGAGTGAAGGTGAGACAAAGTGGGGATGACATAAAGTAGAGGTGACAGAGTGAAGGTGAGACAAAGTAGAAGGTGATATACTGAAGGGTAGACAAAGTAGAGATGCCAAGATGTGGAAGTGACAGGGAATGGACGTGATAGGGAGTGCACCACTTTAGCTTCACTACAGCTATCATTAACATTATTTCACTATTACCACCATCACTTCACTACCACGACTATCATCACTTCAATACCATCTTCATCACTTCTCTATCATCATCACTTCGCTACCACCGTGGTCATCACTTCACTGCTATCATCTATCACCATCACTAAACTACTACCGCTGCTAACATCTTGTCACCAGCAATACATCACCATACCATCACCTCAACATCACCATACCATCACCTCAACATCACCAAACCATCACCTCAACATCACCATACCATCACCTCAACATCACCATACCATCACCTCAACATCACCATACCATCACCTCAACATCACCATACCATCACCTCAACACCACCACGACATTAATACACGATTACTTCACCACCACCATCACCACAAGATCACAATCACCATAACTCACCATAACCACAACAGAACAATCATCACATCACAATAACAACTCCACACCATCACCACAACATTACCATCAAAACAACATCACCGTCACCACACCACACTATCACCATCACCACGTCATAACAACACCACAAGATCACCATTACTAAACCGCAACATCGCCATCACCACACCACAGAATCACCAAAAGATCACCATCAACACACCACATCACAACATCACCATCACCACACCACAATATCACTATCACAACAAAATCATCATCACCACACCATAACAACACCACAACATGACTATCAGTACACCACAACATCGCAATCACCACAGCATCATCATCACCACAAAACAACATCACTATCAACACACCGCAACATTACCATCACCACAACATCACCATCACCACACCATACCAAAACATCACCATCATCATACCACAACATCACCATCACCATAACATCACCATCACAACATCACCACAACACAATATCATCGTCACCGCAACATCATATCACAAAAACATCACTACTCCACAACATCACCATGACAACAACATTACATCACGAAAACATCAGTATCATCACAAAATATCCACACCACAAAATCACCATTAGCACAACATTATATTACCAAAACATCACTATTAACACAACATCCAACAACACAACATCACCATAATCACAACATACATCACCATAGCATTATTATAACATCACATCTCGAAAACATCACTATCATCACAACATCAACGTCACATTATCAAAACACCACTTCATCACAACATCATCACACCAGAAAATAACATCACCAAAACATCAATATCATCACAGCATCATTATCACCACAATATCATCACACCACAATGTCATCACACCAAAACGTCATCACACTACATTATCATAACACAACAACATCATCACACCAGAACATTACCATTACCACGACATCATCACACCACAACATCACAACCACCATAACATTATACACCATAACATCATCACTACCAGAATATCACCACGGTACAATATCATCACCACAACATCATCAAACCACAACATCACCATCATCACAACATCATCACACAACAACATCATCATATCACAACATCATCACACTGCATAACATCACCAAAACATCATTATTATCACAACATCACCACATCATAACATCATCATTACCACACTATCTCCACACCACCACCACCACCACTAGCACAGACTCACGTTCTAGAATAAGAGCATGCTCCTTGTCCGTGTAGTGGTCCAGGGTGTAGAGCACCTGCTTCACAATGCTGCTGAGGTCCACGTTCATCCAGTCACTCAGAAGCTGGGACAGGACATCGTGGGAGGACACCACTGCTCGTGAGGCCTGGACAAGATGGCTCAGCGACAGCTGGCGTCTTAAAACTTGTGAAAACCGCCGAGACACTGGAAAGTTTGAACAAAAAACGTGAGAACCATCGGGACGCTGGAAAGTTTGAACAAAAAACGTGAGAACCATCGGGACGCTGGAAAGTTTGAACAAATTCTAGGGTTAAAGTTTTAGCTTCCACAAGTATGTCTATACTACACAGTACAAACATGTCGTCTCTGAGACTACTTTTGTGGATGTAGTAGTAGTAGTAGTAGTACTAGTAGTAGTAGTAGTAGTAGTAGTAATAATAGTAGTAGTAGTAGTTGTTGTTGTAGCAGCAGCATTAGTATTAGTACAGTTATTAGTAAGAGCTGTAGTACTACAAATAGCACCACTAGTATTATAGGTAATAAATATAGTAGTAATAAGAGTAATAATAGTGTTAGCAGTAGTAGTACAAGACCAGAAGTAGTTATAATGGTAGTATTTGTAGTAGCAGTAGTAGTAATAGTGGTAGTAGAAGTAATAGTTAGTAGCAGGTGGTAGTAGTGCTGGTAGTGGTAGTAATAGTAGAGTAGTAGTTAGAGATGCTGTTGTTGTAGTAGTAGTAGTAGTAGTAGTAGTAGTAGTAGTAGTAGTAGTAGGTGCTGTAGTAGTACTATTAGTAGTAATAGATGCTGTGGTAGTAGTAGTAGATACTGTAGTAGTAGTAGTAGTAGTAGTAGTAGTAGTAGTAGTAGTAGTAGTAGTAGTAGATGCTATAGTAGTAGTTGTTGCTGCTGTTTGTTGTAATATTTTATTCATTTAAATCATTCATGATATATTTTACTGAAAAAAAAAGAAAGCGAGTGACAGTGTAGCACAGCCAGAGTCAGTATAAGATAACCAGAGTCAGTATAAGATAACCAGAGTCAGTATATGAGAAGCAGAGTCAGTATAAGAGAAGCAGACTAGGTATAAGAAAACCAGAGTCAGCATATGAGAACTAGAGTCAAGAGAACCAGAGTCAGCATACTAGAAACAGATTCATCTTAAGAGAACCAGATACAGTATAAGAGAACCAGAGGCAGCTTAGAGAGCCAGAGTCAGTTTAAGAGAACCAGAGTCAGTATAAGAGAACCAGAGTCAATATAAGAGAATCAGAGTCGACATAAGAGAACCAGAGTCAGTATAAGAGAATCAAAGTGAGTTTAGAGAGCCAGAGTCATTTTAAGAGAACCAGAGGCAGCTTAAGAGATCCAGAATCAGCTTAAGAGAACTAGAGTCAGTAAAGAAAACGAGAGTCATCATAAGAGAATCAGAGTCAGTATACGCAGGCACAGTAGAACATGGACTCGTTATTGTACTCTAACATTGTACTAGGTTTTAAAACTTTACTCTGGTATTTTACTCTAATACAGTATAACACTTTACTGTACTCTGACACTTTACTGTACTCTAACACTTTACTGTACTCTGACACTTTACTGTACTCTGACACTTTACTGTACTCTGACACTTTACTGTACTGAAATACTTGCCAAGTTTTTGTTTGAGATTCCGCGATAAATAGATGACGGAAATAAAGGCAGAGCGTGATAACAAGGCCTTAAGAAATGTCAAGGTCAGAAAACGTGGTGAGGAATACATGCAATAATATCAAGGTCAGAGATAGACGCGATGAAGAATATATGTAATAGTGTCAAGGTCAGAGATAGACGTGGTGCAGAATATATGTAATAGTGTCAATGTCAGAGATAGACGTGGTGCAGAATATATGTAATAGTGTCAATGTCAGAGATAGACGTGATGAAGAATATATGTAATAGTGTCAAGGTCAGAGATAGACGTGATGAAGAATATATGTAATAGTGTCAAGGTCAGAGATAGACGTGATGAAGAATATATGTAATAGTGTCAAGGTCAGAGATAGACGTGGTGCAGAATATATGTAATAGTGTCAAGGTCAGAGATAGACGTGGTGCAGAATATATGTAATAGTGTCAAGGTCAGAGATAGACGTGGTGCAGAATATATGTAATAGTGTCAAGGTCAGAGATAGACGTGGTGCAGAATATATGTAATAGTGTCAAAGTCTGAGATAGACGTGGTGCAGAATATATGTAATAGTGTCAAAGTCTGAGATAGACGTGGTGCAGTATATATGTAATAGTGTCAATGTCAGAGATAGACGTGGTGCAGTATATATGTAATAGTGACTGTTGTAAACACGATAGTAATTGATTGATTGATTGATTGATCTTTATTTCAAAAGGGTTAAGAATTGGGCACGCAGGCCCGTCTGACATTCTGCCCTTTATCATACATCTTTCACTCTATTCCAGACATTCTACAAATATGCTGCTCATGTAACAAACATAATTAACATTGAAGCTGAGAGACATAAAATAAAATATAACATTTATGTTTCGCTCTTAAACATTCACTCAGTACAGAAGTAACTACATACATTATAAATGACTATCTACTAAACAAAATGTTCGGGACTATTCAGAAAACAATTAATTGTATTCGGTGTCTGTAAGAGCAACTTAAGATAACTTTTAAGTTTTATAATTCATGGAGGCATGTAGTCGACATCAAATAGATATTGGGAAAGCTTGTAGTTATAGGAAGGAGTATAATTTATATTTTTTATACAGGATGGGAGGGTATTCCAAAGATGAGCAGCAGAATAACTAAAGCTTTTCTTGTAAAGATCAAATCTAGGTTTTGTAAGACATATGTTGTTCAAGCGTTGGCTGCACTTTGGGCTACATTTAAATAGATTCCATAGATAAGGCGGGGCATGCCGTGAAAGAATTTTATGTACTAACTTGGCTTTGTTGAAGAGGAACCTGTTCTTAAGAGGCAGTATTTTGATACGTTTGTGTTGGTTAGTTGTTTGTGCTTGATCTTTGTCACTAATAAGCTTTACTGCTCTCTTTTGGAGTGAGCAAAGCCTCTTTGTATTTGACACTGAGCAACCATCCCAAACTGTTGAGCAATAGTCTAAATGTGTTTGTATATGAGATATGTAGTATGTCTTCCTTGTGTCTTGATCGATAAAGTGCTTAATTTTAGCTAACTGGTATACTTTTTGTGCGATGAGTTTTGTTAGACATTGCACATGAGAGTTCCAGGTCAGATGTTGGTCAATAATAAGACCTAGTGTTTTGTACTCGCTAACGTTTTCTATTTGTGATGTTTCTGTACAGTAATAAAGTTTGAGCGAAGTGCATGGTGCAGATTTAAGGAAGGAAGGAAGGAAGGAAATGATTATGAAAAATAACATTACAACTAAGGAAGGATACTATATGAAGCTTCATGGTGATGATATATTTGTATGAGTACACAAACAATTACTTTATGACTATTCATGGGATACATCTTACAGTATCATGATGATACAATTGTGTAGTAAAAGGTTTGCTCACATTCAAATTTAACTGTCAACAGCGCCTCGGGCAAACCTTGGAGGGCGCGCCTCAGCCAGGTCTCAAGATCTCGTGCAAACTTTCTCATCACGTGACTAAGACTGAAATGATAGAGAAGACTTGCATGAGATGTTGCTTAACAACAACATGAGTTTGAGATCACGTTTTTCACTGCACAATCATCATCATCATCATCATCAAATATTTAGGAGGTGTAGACATTATTTTGTTTTCTATGACAAAATTTAGAAGATGTGGAACTTCTTGGACGTTAATGCCACATCACTTGTTTCTGTAATCTGTGCCACGTCACTTATTTCTGTAATCAATGCCACGTCACTTGTTTCTGTAATCTGTGCCACGTCACTTCTTTCTGTAATCAGCGTCATATCATTTCTTCCTGTAATCAGTGTCACGTAACTTATTCCTGTAATCAATGTCATATCACTTCTTCCTGTAATCAGTGTCACGTAACTTATTCCTGTAATCAATGTCATATCACTTCTTCCTGTAATCAGTGTCACCTAACTTATTCCTGTAATCAATGTCATATCACTTCTTCCTGTAATCAGTGTCACCTAACTTATTCCTGTAATCAATGTCATATCACTTCTTCCTGTAATCAGTGTCACGTAACTTATTCCTGTAATCAATGTCATATCACTTCTTCCTGTAATCAGTGTCACCTAACTTATTCCTGTAATCAATGTCATATCACTTCTTCCTGTAATCAGTGTCACGTAACTTATTCCTGTAATCAACGTCATATCACTTCTTCCTGTAACCAGTGTCACGTCAGTTCTTCCTGTAATCAGGTTAGCATCATTTCTTCCTGTATTATCAGTGCCATGTCACTTTGACAACTAACTTATACCCCCCGCTCCACCTTCCCCCAAGTACCTGTCAGGAAGAGTCTGTAGAAGAGTCGGGACGAGGACTCCAGCAGCAGCCTTGTACAAGATGGCGTCACACACGCAGATCAGCTTGACGAGGATGTCTTGATGCAGCACGGAAACCATGTGAACTGGCATCCCACGCCAAAAGTGGAACAGTAGATTCTGTACCTTGAGACACAGAAGAGGTCAAGACCATGGTGTTGTCGGTTCTAGAGAAGTTGAGCAAAACACACACCTTCCCCCCCCCCCCCCCCCGCCCGTAAGCTTTAGCTCACTTTTAGCTTAAAACTGGCGGTTGCCGCACTCCAGGTAATCGACCTGGTTCAGAACGATAACTGGCATGTGTGATCTCTTCCTGACTGTAATTCATCTGAGAAGATTAACGCCCGTAAATCTAGATCTTACCCGCTCCTTCTGGGAACCGGATATAAAAACACAAATATCCTTGCCCATGATTACAAGAGCAGACGTTGCCAGACATATTTGTCTGAGATGTTAACACTTCAGATAATTATCTGCAAATTGACACCGCCATTCTGTGCGGGATGTGCCCGGAACCTGGGGGGGGCCAGGAACTTGATACAGAATTACAGACGTGTACAAGAACAGATGTTGACATAAAGACCAGACAAATAATGTTACCAAAACTGTAAACTTAAGGTTTTTGCAGCAAGTGCTGTGCTGAAGATTTTAACAACAAACATCGAGCTGGATAGTGAGTGGATCGTGACAGCATCTTTCTGATCAACTTGCCAAGTTGTACACTAAACATGTTGGTCACCAGGAGCATAAAGTGCATATATAATAGGGTCTTGATCACTTAAAGTGGACTGTTTCTGACATCACTCTACTTTCATGTCACAGCTATAAAGTATAATATGGTCTTGATCATCTCATTCGATTGACTCACATAAGTTTTTTTGTAAAATTCAACAAATTCACACTATATTATCTCACACTATATCATTTCACAACAATATAATCTCACACTGTATCACTTCACGCTAAATAATGTCACACTATATCATCCTGCATTATATTATCTCACACTATATCATCCTATACTATATTATCTCACACTATATAATCCTGGATTATATTATCTCACACTATATCATCTCACATTAGATCATCCCACACTATATTACCTCACACTATATCATCCCGCATTATATCATCCCACACTATATTATCTCACACTATATCATCTCACATTATATCATCCCGCACTATATTATCCCACAATATATCATCTCACATATATCATCCCGCACTATATTATCTTACATTATATCATCTCACACCTATATAATCTCACACTAGATCATCACACATTATATCATCCCACACTATATTATATCACACTATATCATCTCGCATTATATCATCACGCACTATATTATCTCACATTATATCATCTCACGTTATATCATCCCACACTATATTATCTTACACTATATCATACCACACTATATTATCTCACATTATATCATCCCACATTATATCATCCCACACTATATTATCTCACATTATATCATCTCACACCTATATAATCTCACACTGTATCACCCCACAATAAGTAATGTCACACTATATCATCCCGCATTATATCATCTAACATTATATCATCCAGCACTATATTATCTCAAACTAAATCATCTAACATTATATCATCCCACACTATATTATCTCACACTATATTATCTCACATTATATCATCTCACACTATATTATCTCACACTATATTATCTCACACTATATTATCTCACACTATATCATCTCACATTATATCATCTCACATTATATCATCTCACACTATATCATCTCATATTATATAATCCCACACTATATTATCGCACACTATATCATCTCATTTTATATCATCCCACACTATATTATCTCACACTATATCATCTCACATTATATCATCCCACACAATATTATCTCACACTATATCATCTCACATTATATCATCCCACACTATATTATCTCACACTATATTATCTCACATTATATCATCTCACATTTTATCACCCCACAGTATATTATCCCACACTATATTATCTCACATTATATCATCTCACATTATCTCATCCCACACTATATTATCTCACACTATATCGTCCCGCATATATCATCCCACACTATATTATTTCACACTACATCATATCACATTATATCATCCCACACTATATTATCTCAAACTATATAATTTCAGATTATATCATCCCGCACTATATTATCTCACGCTATATCATCTCACCTTATATCATCCCACACTATATCATCTCACACTATATTATCTCACACTATATCATCTCACATTATATCATCCCACACTATATTATCTCACACTATATTATCTCACACTATATTATCTCACACTATATTATCTCACACTATATTGTCCCGCATTATATCACCTCACACTATATTATCTCACACTATATCATCTCACATTTTATCACCCCACAGTATATTATCCCACACTATATTATCTCACATTATATCATCTCACATTATCTCATCCCACACTATATTATCTCACACTATATCGTCCCGCATTATATCATCCCACACTATATTATTTCACACTATATCATCTCACATTATATCATCCCACATTATATTATCTCACACTATATCATTTCACATTATATCATAACGCACTATATTATCTCACGCTATATCATCTCAAATTATATCATCCCACACTATATCATCTCACACTATATTATCTCACACTATATCATCTCACATTATATCATCCCACACTATATTACCTCACACTATATTATCTCACACTATATTATCTCACACTATATTATCTCACACTATATTGTCCCGCATTATATCACCTCACACTATATTATCTCACACTAAATCATCTCACATTTTATCACCCCACAGTATATTATCCCACACTATATTATCTCACATTATATCATCTCACATTATCTCATCCCACACTATATTATCTCACACTATATCGTCCCGCATTATATCATCCCACACTATATTTCACACTATATCATCTCACATTATATCATCCCACATTATATTATCTCACACTATATCATTTCACATTATATCATAACGCACTATATTATCTCACGCTATATCATCTCAAATTATATCATCCCACACTATATCATCTCACACTATATTATCTCACACTATATCATCTCACATTATATCATCCCACACTATATTACCTCACACTATATTATCTCACACTATATTATCTCACACTATATTATCTCACACTATATTGTCCCGCATTATATCACCTCACACTATATTATCTCACACTAAATCATCTCACATTTTATCACCCCACAGTATATTATCCCACACTATATTATCTCACATTATATCATCTCACATTATCTCATCCCACACTATATTATCTCACACTATATCGTCCCGCATTATATCATCCCACACTATATTATTTCACACTATATCATCTCACATTATATCATCCCACATTATATTATCTCACACTATATTATTTCACATTATATCATAACGCACTATATTATCTCACGCTATATCATCTCAAATTATATCATCCCACACTATATCATCTCACACTATATTATCTCACACTATATCATCTCACATTATATCATCCCACACTATATTACCTCACACTATATTATCTCACACTATATTATCTCACACTATATTATCTCACACTATATTGTCCCGCATTATGTCATCTCACACTATATCATCTCACATTATATCAACCCACACTATTTTATCTCACACTATATTATCTCACACTATATTATCTCACATTATATCATCTCACATTATCTCATCCCACACTATATT
This sequence comes from Achatina immaculata, assembly GCA_009760885.1. Taxonomy (NCBI): domain Eukaryota; kingdom Metazoa; phylum Mollusca; class Gastropoda; order Stylommatophora; family Achatinidae; genus Lissachatina; species Lissachatina immaculata. The sequence continues at coordinate 18,869,958 of CM019706.1, read as the reverse complement.
ATCTCACACTATATCGTCCCGCATTATATCATCCCACACTATATTATTTCACACTATATCATCTCACATTATATCATCCCACATTATATTATCTCACACTATATTATTCACATTATATCATAACGCACTATATATCTCACGCTATATCATCTCAAATTATATCATCCCACACTATATCATCTCACACTATATTATCTCACACTATATCATCTCACATTATATCATCCCACACTATATTACCTCACACTATATTATCTCACACTATATTATCTCACACTATATTATCTCACACTATATTGTCCCGCATTATGTCATCTCACACTATATCATCTCACATTATATCAACCCACACTATTTTATCTCACACTATATTATCTCACACTATATCATCTCACATTTTATCACCCCACAGTATATTATCCCACACTATATTATCTCACATTATATCATCTCACATTATCTCATCCCATACTATATTATCTCACACTATATCGTCCCGCATTATATCATCCCACACTATATTATTTCACACTATATCATCTCACATTATATCATCCCACACTATATTATCTCACACTATATTATTTCAGATTATATCATCCCGCACTATATTATCTCACGCTATATGACCCCACACTATATTATCCCATACTATATCATCTCACATTATATCATCCCACACTATATTATCTCACACTATATTATCTCGCACCTATATCATCTCACATTATATCATCCCACACTATATCATCCCACACTATATTATCTCACACTATATCATCTAACACTATATCATCCCAGGCTATATCATCTCACACTATATCATCCCGCACTCTATCATCCCACACTATATCATCTCACAACACACTTCTGATGAGTTCTGATCAATTCTTGTTCACATCTTCGTGTATCTTTTCTTAAATGTGACTGGCCACTCTTTCCTCACTGTCAGCTGAACATTTCTAAAAATGTGTCCAAGAAACTTCTCCACGAAAAAGATGGCAAATTTCATCTAGCTCAGACACATAAACTGTGTGTGTGTGTGTCTACATCAAACTGTCACAGATATAAACTGTGTGTCTACATCAGACTGTCACAGACATAAACTGTGTCTACATCAAACTGTCATAGACATAAACTGTGTGTCTACATCAAACTGTCATAGACATAAACTATGTGTCTACATCAGACTGTTATAGACTAACCTCGTCAAAGTTAGCTCTGACAACTGCGTCCAGAACTCGCTGACAGTGAGTTCGGTACATCACGAGGAAGGTGGATACCTGCAGCATCAGGAGAACAGATAAAACAGAGGTCAGTTACCACATGATAAAACAGAGGTCAGTTACCACATGATAAAACAGAGGTCAGTTACCACATGATAAAATAGAGGTCAGTTTTCACATGACAAAACAGAGGTCAGTTACCACATGATAAAACACAGGTCAGTTACCACATGATAAAACAGAGGTTAGTTACCACATGATAAAACAGAGGTCAGTTACCACATGATAAAACAGAGGTCAGTTACCACATGATAAAATAGAGGTTAGTTACCACATGATAAAACAGAGGTTAGTTACCACATGATAAAACAGAGGTCAGTTACCACATGATAAAACAGAGGTCAGTTACCACATGATAAAACAGAGGTCAGTTACCACATGATAAAACAGAGGTTAGTTACCACATGATAAAACAGAGGTTAGTTACCACATGATAAAACAGAGGTCAGTTACCGCATGATAAAACAGAGGTTAGTTACCAGATGATAAAACAGAGGTTAGTTACCACATGATAAAACAGAGGTCAGTTACCACATGATAAAACAGAGATTAGTTACCACATGATAAAACAGAGGTCAGTTACCACATGATAAAACAGAGGTCAGTTACCACATGAAGCCCTACACATCAAAATGAATTCCACAAAAAAGTCACGTGATGTACTGTGTACAGACAGACACATATGCAAACGCACAGACACATATACACTCGCAGATACATATACACAGACACACAGATATACAGATACACAGAAACATACAGAAACGCACACAGACACTTATACAGAGACACACACAGACACATACAGATACAGAAATACACATAGACACATATACAGAGACACACATATATACAGAGACACAAGAAACATACAGAGACACACAGAAAGATACAGACACACACATACACATATACAGAAATACACAGAACATACAGAGACACGCACAGATACACATACAGAGACACACGGACACATAGAGAGACACACAGAAACATCGAGAGACATAATCAATCAATCAATCAATCAATCAAGTGCCGTGGCGCGTGGCGCAGGCGATCATTTCTCTCCACAATTCCCTGTCTTTAGACTTGATTATGAGATCCGCCGGTGACTTTCTTCCTAGCCACACTGACAGCCCATCCAGTAACTTCTCTCTCAGTCTTCCTCTGTCTCTTCTTCCCTCAATTTTTCCAGTTGCCACGGTGTTCCAATTTTCCTCTTCTCAGAAAATGTCCTACAAATCTCGCTTGTCTGCCTCTGATCTTTGGTGTAATTTGCCTTTTAACTCCAGCCTCTCTTAAGACTTCTTCGTTGGTTTTCTTAACTGTCCATGGTACCTTCAACATCCTTCTTATGAACTACATTTCCATGGCCTCCATTTCTCGCTGCACTCTCTTATTCATAGACTATGCTTCACATCCATAAAACAAAATTGGCTCCATGTAACATTTAAGTACTCGGAATCTTGTTTCCATTGATATGGATCTGTTGCACAAGATGTTTCTCATTTTCTGGAATGCTGACTTGGCCTGCGACACATATACAGAGACACACAGAAACATATAGAGACACACAAACACATATACAGGGACACACACACACCAATATATATATATATATATATATATATTGGTGTGTGTGTGTCCCTGTATATATATATATATACAGAGACACACAAACACACATAAACAGAGACACACAGAGACACACACAGACACATATACAGAGACACACAGACGTATATATAGAGACACACAAACATATAGACACTCACATACACAGACATATATACAGAACGAACGAACTTGCTTTATTTTCAAAGGGTTAAAAACTGGGCACACAGGCCCGTCTACCATTCTGCCCTTCAGCACATAGCTTTCACTCAGTCACAGATATTCAGCATTTGTTATTGAACATCTTCTTCTTCTTCTTCGTTCGCACTGTCTGTCTATATCTGCAGTCCTGTCTCTTGGATAAATTTCACTGTTTTTTGTAACTCATGTATGGAACCGTAGAGCTTATCTTCTTTAGTGGTTTCACTGGGCCAGTAATTATTTCTCAGTGTCTCGTAGTTGATGCAGTTCTGGAGGATATGTTCCACGGTTTGGGGCACCTGGGCACATGTACATAGATTAGTAGTACCAACCTTAAACTTTGTATACATATGACTTCGGAGTCGGCTGTGTCCTGTTCGGAGACGGAAGATGGTGACTTGTTCCTTTCTGTTTAGCATGTGATAGTCATCATGTGGTGGTGTTTGTGGCTTCCTGTAGGTTTTTATCATGCTTTTCTTCTGATTATAGGTGACTGGTATGTCTGGTTGCTCCATTTCAGTGCCCTCTTTGGCCAGATGGTCAGCTTTCTCATTGCCTGGTATCCCACAGTGGGAGGGAATCCACTGCAAAGTGACTCCATGTTGTAAGCCAATTTTTGACAAGGCATCCTTAAGGTCTGGTAGTTTGTTGCACTGAAGAGCCTCCAGTACTGATCTTGCATCTGTGAGAATTACTACAGGACATGTATCAATTCTGGAGTCTGATAGTTTTTCAACTGCAGCAATAATTGCCCTAACTTCTGCATCAAAGTTGTTGCAGTATTTACCAGTGGGTATGGAAATCTTGTCAATGGTGTTGTTTGGATATTCAATATATGCTCCTGCCCCACCATTTTTTATGGCATTATGTGCAGATCCATCTGTATACACACGTATCCAGGTGTCACATGGATATTTGTCATCTAGAACACTAAGTGTGGCTACTGATCTTACAAGACTGCTCTGCATCTCACCATTCTGCACACCTTTCACTTCAGTCTGAATAGTTATTTGTGTATAATCTGCTTCTTTCCATGGTGTATGCTCTGGTACAGATGATAATGGAGTGACTACAGTTGGAAGGTCAGGTATCAGCTTACGCATACGCTTGGCCTGATGAATGAAGCTGCTTCTTTTAAGCCGTCCTAATGCCAAGTTATTGAATCTCTCCTTCAGGGGATGGCTTACAGAGCTAAGGAATTTTTCTCCCATGGTCATGACCTTTGTGTCTCTACGTTCCTTTAGCGGTTGAACACCAACTATTTTCTGCATTTCTACTATTGGTGTGGACCTCATGGCACCTGTGATAATCCGTAGTGACTGATTTTGAACCTTGTCTAGATTATGCAGCGTAGTGTTTGATGCTGTGCACCAAGATGTTGAGCCATATTCTAAATGTGGTAGAATACTTTGCTGATATACGTTCTTGAGGATTCTTTCACTAGCTCCCCATGTAGTCCCACTTAATTTTCTTAATATGGCTAGTTTTCTTCTGGCTTTTGCTTCTGCACTGTTGATGTGTTGCTTCCAAGTCAGTTTTGAGTCAAGAGTCACTCCTAAGTAAGTGGGTTGGTTGTCCATCCTTAAGGGTATTTCATTTACAAAGATCTTACCTGCTTTCTGTTTAGATGAGAGGGTGAACAGAGTGGTACTTGATTTCTCTGTGTTGATACTTACACACCATTTGTTTGTCCATGATGTCAAGATGTCTGCTGCTCTTTGGAGTCTCTGTGTAGCAACTGTCGCATATTCATCTGTACACCACATGACCAGATCATCAGCATACAGTGCTGCTTTGATTCCATAGGGAAGTTCCTTGACCAGGTCATTAATGAATACAAGGAATAGTGTAGGCGAAAGGACTCCTCCTTGTGGTACACCGTGTCGCAGAAGTACTTTCTGGCTTTTGTGTCCATCCATTACTACTCTAGCTCTTCTATTGTGTAAATAGGACTTTATCCAGTTGTACAGTCTTCCATTCACATTGCAGTTTCTTAGTTTCCACAACAGACCTTTTTTCCATACTTTATCAAAGGCTTTCTTCAGGTCTATCCACGCTGCTAGTACAAGGTTTTTCTCTTGGAATGCATCCTCAGTCTCTTGAGAGAGATAGGTCACTTGATCTTCCGTACTGTAGTACTGCCTAAATCCTGCTTGTTGTGGAACGAGAAGGTTTTCACTTTCTAGGTACCATTTTAGCCTCAGGTCAATGATACGTTCCATCGTTTTGCATAGGCAGCTAGTGAGACTGATTGGCCTGTAGCTGGAGGCAGTATCACTGTTTTTCCCTGGTTTTAGCAGTGGTACCATGCTTGCTTCCTTCCAGATTTGAGGTAACTTACCTGTGCTCCAGCACATATTGAAAATATCCAACAGCTTTCCCATTGCTGCCACTCCCAGGTTCTTGATCATTTCATTGGACACTCCATCTGGTCCTGGTGATTTCCTTGGTTTCAGTTTACTAACTGCTAGGTCTAACTCACTGCGTGTGATTGGTGCATCCATGACCTCCACTTTTCTGACTTGTTCCTCCTCTTTCTGTGGCTCGATGCGCACTGTACGCTCCTTCTCTGGATGGATATCAATGTTGCAGTCCTGTGCAAACATGCGAGCAAAGTGATCTGCTACCTGCTTACCTGTAAGAGTTTTCCCATCCTCTATTAGTGTAATCTTTGTACTTCTTCCAGTACTCTCATCATTTAACTGTTTGATTAGTTTCCACAGTTTCCTTCCATCCTTTTCAAAGTTTAGGGACTCTGTTTTCTCTCTCCAACTTTCCCGTCTGGCTTGCAGCTTTGCTCTCTGAAATTTGGCTTTAGAATGTTGGTAATTATTGTGGTGTTCTTGGCATGGTCTATTTTCTGCTTGCTTTCGAGCTGCTTCCACGTCATCATGGAGTTTTCCCAGCTCACTAGACCAGTATGGTTTATAGTCCCTGCGAGCTCCTCTGGGAATGGTTTCACGAGCGGCCTGAAGGATACAAGCATTGAACTCCTTCACTATGCTGTTAATATCCTTACCTTCTATGGACAGCTGTCCCACCAGGATACCTGTACGATGTCTGTACATTGTCCAGTTTGCTTTTTTATAGTTCCATCTGGGGAGAGGGTTACTGGTGTTAAGGAGTTCATTTTCTATTGTCAGGAAGACTGGTCGATGGTCGCTACCTCCAAGTTGTTTTCCAACTTCACGTGTAATGTTCCACTTCAGATCTGGAGAGTGGAATGCCAGATCTGGTGTTGATTTTGTATGCCAAGCCCTTGAGTAAAATGTTGGGGCATCCATTGGCTGGTTGATCAGGAGAAGTCCATTATCATCCTGCCAGCTCTCAACTTCCTCTCCTCTCTTGTCTATGTGGTCATAGCCCCAGCTCTGGGAATGACTGTTAAAATCACCACAGACCATCAGTCTCTCTTTGTGTGGGATTGTTCCTAAAGCAAGTGGGCGGTCATTAGGACAGTAATAGTTAAGGAGGTGGAAATCTGTATTACTACTTTTTAGATGGATCATCTGATATTCGGCTCCTTCCATGTACACTCCCACCTGACATGCGCTGATGTTATTCTTAACAAGTGTGAGTACTCCTCCTTTTCTTCTGTCCTGTCGGTCTGATCTAAAACACTGGTAGCCTCTGATTTTAAAGGCGGCATCTTTGGTTAGGTGTGTCTCCTGTATGCAGCATATACTTACCTGCTCTGCAAAAAGTATGTTCTCTAGTTCAACCTTTTTGCTATAGCCATCTCTAACACTGCTGACACCCTCAGCATTCCACTGCATTATTTTAAGTTCTTGCTTTTTGGCTGTTTTCTTCCGTTGTATTTTTTGACCAGTAGCTCTACTCTCATGTCTCCTGACTCCACAAGACGAACTGAGAGGACCTCCAGTAGCATTGGGTGGACCCTTTCGAGGCAGGGGGCCCGGCACTGCACCTGCCTGGTTAGTCTTCACAGGGCGAGCACCATGTTTGAAAACTGTAGATATAGACATTTCATTAGCGATAATGCGTGTTACCCTGATTTTTGCGATGCGCCTTTTGGCTGGGTAACTCCGACTTCAGCACCTTTCCTTGCTAGGGCAGACTGTGGTCTTGCTCGGACTGCCATGAAGACAGTGTGGCTGGCCTGGCCAAAACTTTGTTTTCCAGCCTCTGGTGGCTGTACTTAAACCCCTTCTCCATGTCAGATGGTTTGAGACAGTTCCACAAAGACACTCTGACTCTGAGATGAGGAATCTGATGAGTGCTTCAACGATATCCATTCCCCGCCACCTATAGTCTACTGGCTCTGTTTTGTTCACATCATTCTGATAGCCATTGTTGTAAAGACCCATAGGCTTGTCACGTCCTGGATTCATTGGTTTCACACCAGACTTCCCTCATCCCCGCCAGAGATCTCCATGTCCCCATCCGTCCACCAACCTGACATTACATTTTGCAAAAATAACAATTACAATTAGTGTTGATTGCTACAAGTTTCTGGGCTACAGAGGTAGGTCAGAGTTTTTAAGCAAACAGATCTATGTTCCCTGTCTCACAAACACTGTGTTAAGATAAGTGTGCTCTTAACACAGTTGTTCCCAGGGGAGTTATTGAACATAATATGAATGAAAAAAACAAGAAATGAATAAGTAAATAATTAATAAACCTTACTTTCCATACACTCCATATTCTGGTTTATGTGACTACATGGAATAAACTTAATTACATTCTCACAGTCATTATAAACTAACAAATTTATAGAAAAGCAGTATTAAAATATACAACAATCAAGCCATACATTAGTTTAAACTAATTTAGACTTTGATAGTAAATACACATATACTTTTCATATAAGCAAATACATACAAATGCAGACCAATCACACATGCACATATACAAGCAGACATTTATGTGCATATACATAAAGACATATGTATATACACACCATATATGTACCAATGTATACACATATACATATATATACATATATATGCATACACATATACATACCTACTCCTATTCATACATGTATATAAAGTATGCACACATACAAATACATATTCGGGAGGCATAACTCCATCTCCAACAGATATTGACAAAGTTTGAAGTTATATGAATGAATATTACTTATAAGTTTTACATGAGTTGGTAGAGCATTACAAAGGTGGCCAGCTGAGTTAAAGAAGCTTGTTAAACATGTGAGGCTTTGATTCTGGGAGAAGACAACTGTTTAAGCGTTGACTGTGTTTTGGGTTGGATTTGAACAACGACCACAGATAGGGTGGAGCACTGTGTGATAGAATTTTATGAATTAACTTGGCTTTGTTGAAAAGAAATCTCTTCTTGAGGGGTAGAATATCAAGATGTTTGTACTTATTTGTAATATGTGCTGCATGTTTGTCATCTATAAGCTTTACTGCTCGTTTTTGAAGTGAGTAAAGTCTTTTCATGTTTGACATGGAACAACCATCCCAGACTGTGGAACAGTAGTCCAAGTGTGTTTGTATCTGTGATAAGTAGTATATTTTCCTAGAGACCTACATACACACACACACATATATATATATACATAGAGAGAGAGAGAGACATACACACGGACACATAAACATAGACATATATATGTAGTCTTCCTTTAGGGACATACAACACAGAAGTGAAGTTGTAATTTCTAAAAACTTTTCTTGCTTTTGCCGCTAAATGTCTTCCTCCAACTTCTGATGTGAGTTCTCAACCCCGCCACGGTGAACACACCGCCATGAGGTTCTTAGCCCCGCCACGGTGAACACACCGCCATGAGGTTCTCAGCCCCGCCACGGTGAACACGCCGCCATGAGGTTCTCAGCCCCGCCACGGTGAACACACCGCCATGAGGTTCTCAGCCCCGACACGGTGAACACATCACCATGAGGTTCTCAGCCCCGCCACGGTGAACACGCTGCCATGAGGTTCTCAGCCCCGACACGGTGAACACACCGCCATGAGGTTCTCAGCCCCGCCACGGTGAACACGCCGCCATGAGGTTCTCAGCCCCGCCACGGTGAACACACCGCCATGAGGTTCTCAGCCCCGCCAAGGTGAACACATCACCATGAGGTTCTCAGCCCCGCCACGGTGAACACGCTGCCATGAGGTTCTCAGCCCTGCCACGGTGAACACGCGCCATGAGGTTCTCAGCTCCGCCACGGTGAACACGCCGTCATGAGGTTCTCAGCCCCGCCAAGGTGAACACACCGCCATGAGGTTCTTAGCCCCGCACGGTGAACACACCGCCATGAGGTTCTCAGCCCCGCCACGGTGAACACGCCGCCATGAGGTTCTCAGCCCCGCCACGGTGAACACGCCGCCATGAGGTTCTCAGCCCCGCCACGGTGAACACGCCGCCATGAGGTTCTCAGCCCCGCCACGGTGAACACACCGCCATGAGGTTCTCAGCCCCGCCACGGTGAACACGCCGCCATGAAACGGATAGGGAGTGGATATTCATTCTCTTTCTTATTTTAATCCCTAGAGTGAACTTATAAAAACAAAACTGGTATGGAGACGTTATCACCACACGGGACACTTTTCCCGACAGCTGTCTTTCATGTTAACAGACATGATAATTAAGGGACCACGTGTCACAACAGCCTGTCATTCATGTTAACAAACGTGATCATTACAGGGACCACGTGTCACATCAGCCTGTCATTCATGTTAACATACGTGATCATTACAGGGAACACGTGTCCCGACATCCTGTCAGTCAAGATAACAGACGGTATTGTCACACAGGACCAGCTCTAACTACTGCGCCAGCTTTTTTTAACACTTCTTCCTTCTAAGTCGTTCTGTGAGGCATGGGCGTCAGTCTCTCTCTCACAATGTGACAGTTCGGCTCATGGGCGTCAGTCTCTCTCACAAAGTGACAGTTCGGCTCATGGACGTCAGTCTCTCTCTCACAAAGTGACAGTTCGGCTCATGGGAGTCAGTCTCTCTCACAAAGTGACAGTTCGGCTCATGGGCGTCAGTCTCTCTCTCACAAAGTGACAATTCGGTTCATGGGCGTCAGTCTCTCTCACAAAGTGACAGTTCGGCTCATGGACGTCAGTCTCTCTCTCACAAAGTGACAGTTCGGCTCATGGGAGTCAGTCTCTCTCACAAAGTGACAGTTCGGCTCATAGGCGTCAGTCTCTCTCTCTCTCTCTCTCTCACAAAGTGACAGTTCGGCTCATGGGCGTCAGTCTCTCTCTCTCTCACAAAGTGACAGTTCTGCTCATGGGCGTCAGTCTCTCTCTCTCTCACAAAGTGACAGTTGGGCTCATGGGCGTCAGTCTCTCTCTCACAAAGTGACAGTTCGGCTCATGGGCGTCAGTCTCTCAATCACAAAGTGACGGCTTGGCTCATGGACCTCAATCTCCGCCATACAAAGTGACAGCTCGGCTCATGGACCTCAATCTCCGCCACACAAAGTGACAGCTCGGCTCATGGACCTCAATCTCCGCCACACAAAGTGACAGCTCGGCTCATGGACCTCAATCTCCGCCACACAAAGTGACAGCTCGGCTCATGGACCTCAGTCTCTCTCTCACAAAGTGACAGTTTGACTATGGCTTCCACATCACCTTTAACCTCTCCTTAAGTAAGTTGGAAGTCTGGCCAAATATTCTTATTGAGTGGATCACGTGACCGCTTTCTGTGGAGGACATGGTGTGACGTCTTAACGCCTCAGACACACAAGTCTGTCTCCCAGTCTGTTCTACAGATGGTGCTCTGGTTTGTAATGCCGTGTTTTGGTTTGGATGATTACTCATTTTTATACATTCGGTTTTTTTTTAAAGATGAATGATCAAACCAGCATATTTCTAGATATGATTACTTTGCTCCTCGAGAAGTATAACGTGACAACATTAATGCAACGTATTTCGCTTTTGCTGGTAAACTGGTTATCTTTGCTAGAAGAAACTGCGCATCTTCAGACAAGCGTACAGGGCGTAGACGTTGTCCACGATCACCACGTCTTTCTCGGTGCTAAAACTGAAGATATTTCTCTGTACAGACCAACACAAGGATCACAGCTCGACCAGTTTAGGAAAGTCCATGTGAGAACGAGCATATACGGACCAGTGTGAGAAGGGACAGAATTCTACCAGTTTGAGAAGGAAGAGAATTCTAAAAGTTTGAGAAGGAAGAGAATTCTAAAAGTTTGAGAAGGAAGAGAATTCTAAAAGTTTGAGAAGGAAGAGAATTCTAAAAGTTTGAGAAGGAAGAGAATTCTAAAAGTTTGAGAAGGAAGAGAATTCTAAAAGTTTGAGAAGGAAGAGAATTCTAAAAGTTTGAGAAGGAAGAGAATTCTAAAAGTTTGAGAAGGAAGAGAATTCTAAAAGTTTGAGAAGGAAGAGAATTCTAAAAGTTTGAGAAGGAAGAGAATTCTAAAAGTTTGAGAAGGAAGAGAATTCTAAAAGTTTGAGAAGGAAGAGAATTCTAAAAGTTTGAGAAGGAAGAGAATTCTACCAGTTTGAGAGGGAAGAGAATTCTAAAAGTTTGGGAAGGACAGGAATTCTTCCAGTTTGAGAAGGAACAGAATTCTACCTGTTTGAGGATGAACAGAATTCTACCAGTTTGAGGAGGAAAAGAATTCTACTAGTTTGAGAAGGAACAGAATTCTACCAGTTTGGAAAGGAACAGAATTCTACCAGTGTGGGATGGAAAGGAATTCTATCAGTTTGAGAAGGAACAGAATTAGACCAGTTTGGGAAGGAACGGAGCACGTAAGAACGGTCTGGACCAGTTTAAGAAAAACAGAATTCGACCAGTTTCGGAACGGAGTTTGACCCTGTGTGAGAACGGGCGTATCTGGATGAGTGTGAGAAGGGAGAGAATTTGATCAGTTTGAACACAAGAATTACCTTCTCTTCTTCCACGTCTGCAGGAAGTTTGATGGTACTAACATCCGGGAACTGTGGAAGCCGCGTGGTCATCCTTGTCTTAAATGATGATGTCATGACCTGGAGTAGAGGTCAACCAGGTGAAAATTTGAGGTCATGCGTTACATATGTTCAAACAAATTAGTGACTTTCCTAAAATTTGACTGTCTTGTTTATGTGGGTGTATATGAGAGAGAGAGAGAGAGAGAGAGAGAGAGAGAGAGAGAGAGATTGTGTAAATGGAGGAGTACATGATTTTGATACATCATCACACAAGTAGACCTTTCTTACTTCCACTGTTATGTGTTGTATATATTCCATTATTATATGTTGCATATCTTCTATTATTATGTGTTGTATACCTCTAGTATTATGTGTTGTATATTTTCTATTACTATGTGTTGTATATTTCTAGTATTATGTGTTGTATATTTCTAGTACTATGTGTTGTATATTTTCTATTACTATGTGTTGTATATTTCTAGTATTATGTTGTATATTTTCTATAACTATGTATTGCATATTTTCTATTACTATGTATTGCATATTTCTAGTATTATGTTTTGTATATTTCTAGTATTATGTGTTGTATATTTCTAGTATTATATGTTGTATATTTCTAGTATTATGTGTTGTATATTTCTAGTATTATGTGTTGTATATTTCTAGTATTATGTGTTGTATATTTTCTATTACTATGTATTGCATATTTCTAGTATTATGTGTTGTATATTTCTAGTATTATGTGTTGTATATTTCTAGTATTATGTGTTGTATATTTTCTATTACTATGTGTTGTATATTTCTAGTATTATGTGTTGTATATTTTCTATTACTATGTATTGCATATTTCTAGTATTATGTGTTGTATATTTCTAGTATTATGTGTTGTATATTTCTAGTATTATGTATTGTATATTTCTAGTATTATGTGTTGTATATTTCTAGCATTACGTGTTGTATATTTTCCATGTAAACTTTCTTTTCTTGTTTTGCTTCTTGGTCCGACATACTTTTGTACGAATTAACTGAAATGTTGAAACTTGAAAGTGGCCGCGACCTCTCACACACAAAAACATTGTTAAAAGTGCGTGTTTGTGCGTGTATGTATGTGCAGGTCGATGTGCGCGCGCGCTCGTAGAGATGTGTACTTGTATGTGTGCGCACTCCCATTCATATGTGTGTATGTACGCACGTAGGTGTGTTGGTGCTAACTTGATTATATGTGTATGTGTATATGTGTGTGTGTGTGTGTGAAACTGTTTTCTGTGCATAAGAGTCACTACGGGTCTTTTACTGAATAGATGAATGACTTATTGACTGGCTGATTGACTGACTGATTCACTGATTGATTTACTGACTGATCGGATGATTAATTGATTTATTGACTGATTGGATTACTGATTGATCTGCTGATTGATGACAATGATTTACTGAATGCTTTATGACATAAGTTTAATCACTGCAAAGTGTACAGCGATTGACGACGCGATTTATTCATTGATTATTGATATGACTCATGACACTGACAGATGATAAGTTCTGTTCACTGACTAATGAGAGATGAGAGTATAGATAAGTAACTTACCTGTTGCAGCGACATTAGAGTAGAGAGAGATAAGTAACTTACCTGTTGCAGCGAGATGAGAGTAGAGAGAGATAAGTAACTTACCTGTTGCAGCGACATGAGAGTAGAGAGAGATAAGTAACTTACCTGTTGCAGCGAGATGAGAGTAGAGAGAGATAAGTAACTTACCTGTTGCAGCGACATGAGAGTAGAGAGAGATAAGTAACTTACCTGTTGCAGCGAGATGAGAGTAGAGAGAGATAAGTAACTTACCTGTTGCAGGGAGATGAGAGTAGAGAGATGTAGGTAACTTACCCGTTGCAGCGAATCTTTCTTGACCTCGCTGGCTCTGTTAGCAGTTTTAGTTCATGCGTGGACGGTGAGATCAGGGAATATTAATTGATTATCAGAAAAGTTTTAATCAGGTGAGACTAGAAATAAATAATCAACAAAAACATCAATATTGAGACAAGTTGAAGTAACAAAGAATAATTACAAGATAAAGATACAAAAGATTAAACAGTGTATTTCATGTGCAGATACACATGATTAACATACAGAAAAAGACGGCAAACAAATCGGTAAGAAACAAAAAATGAAAAAAAACTAACAAACACGAAAGATTAAGGATTCTACAAACGGGGAGAAAGTAAAGATGGTAACAGACAACAGAAAAAAACAAATAAAGCAACAACTAATAAAAAGCAGAGGCAGAAACAAACAAACAAACAAACAAACAACTAAAAATTTCAAGAAGCAAACAAACAAAACTAAAGACTGTAATAAACAAATAAAACTAAAGACTGTAACAAACAAACAAATAAAATTAAATTTTGTAACAAACAAAGAAGCAAAACTAAAGACAGTAACAAATAAATAGAACTAAAGACAGCAACAAACAAACAAAATTTAAAAACTAACAAACAAACAAACAAACAAAACTAAAGACTGTAACAAAGAAAAAAAACAAAACTAAAGACTGTAACAAACAAAATTAAAAACTAACAAACACACAAACAAAATTTTAAAATGTAACAAACAAACAAACAAAACTAAAGACTGTAACAAATAAACAAAATTAAAGACTGTAACAAACAAACAAAACTAAAGACTGTAACAAACAAACAAAACTAAAGACTGTAACAAACAAACAAGCAAAACTAAAGATTGTAACAAACAAATAAAACTAAAGACTGTAACAAATAAACAAAACTAACAACAGTAACAAACAAAGAAACTTCTTCTTCTTCTACTTTCGAGGTTGTTGGTCACTTCAGATCCTGATCCCTGTCGACATGGCAAAGCCTGCAGTCCTCTCTAGATCCTGATAGGAGCCCCAAAGCTTTTGCCCCAAGCTTGTGTCCTCTGGCCATGTCTCACGCCTCAGGCCTGCATGGTTTAGGCACTCTTGTAGGATATGTTCTGGAGTCTGGACTCCACTGCCACATGGACACTTGTCTGTGTGAGACATTTTGAGTCGATGCAAGTGGCTCAGTAGTCTGCAGTGCCCTGTCCTTAGGCAAAAGAGGATGGTTTGCTGATGTCTTTGTAGTTGGTGTATTGGATCTGGTTCATTGTTGCATTTCAGTTTCTTTTTCCATTCAGATCTGCACTGGTTAGGCATTATGGTTTTTGCCTCTTGGTAGTTTACTGGATGATTGGTTTGATCTTGATTGCTGCCAGCTTTGGTTAGGCTGTCAGCTATTCCACAGTGGGGTGGTACCCATTGTAGGGCCACGGTTGTTGACAGTGTAAGGTGCTTCAGTTCTGTTGTGATTTCCTGTATGTTTGCCTGTGGGTTCTTTGTTGTTTTTAGGGATTCCAGAAGTGCCCTGCGGTCTGTGAAGAAGGCTGTTTTGTGTGGTGGGTGCTGGTTTTAAGTGTTCTGAGAGCTTCAAGGAGGGCTGTTGTTTCTGCCCTGTAGTTGGAGGAAATCTTTCCCATCGCGAAGGCCTTTTTGGTTTGTCTCCCATCTGTGTATCTTATGTAACCCCCCCCCCCCCACCTCCATTTTTTACTGCTTTTTCTGCAGACTCATCTGGGTACACATGTGTCCATTCAGCTGGGTTGTATTTGCTGTCAATCAGCTCCTTGGTCAGTGTCTTCATCTGAAGTGTTGTTAGGTAGTCCTTTTTATGTATGCCTGGTACCTCTGTGAGGACTGTTATCTTTTTATGTATGCCTGGTACCTCTGTGAGGACTGTTATCTTTTTATGTATGCCTGGTACCTCTGTGAGGACTGTTATCTTTTCACAGTGACTGTGCTCCTCCACAATTTGGAGTGGTTCAATTTTTTCATGAGAGCTGGGAAGGAGGTCTTTATAGTGTTGTTGCAATTGTGTTGTCAGATGATTGAAGGAGATCTTTATAGTGTTGTTGCAGTTGTGTTGTCGGATGATTGGAGGAGATCTTTACAGTGTTGTTGCAGTTGTGTTGTCGGATGATTGGAGGAGATCTTTACAGTGTTGTTGCAGTTGTGTTGTCGGATGATTGGAGGAGATCTTTACAGTGTTGTTGCAGTTGTGTTGTCGGATGATTGAAGGAGATCTTTACAGTGTCAGATGATTGAAGGAGATCTTTATAGTGTTGTTGCAGTTGTGTTGTCAGATGGGTGAAGTCGGTTCTTTCCAGTCTGTTTTTTTTTTTTTTTGGACTTCTGAATTCTTGTGTTCACAGGGTGGGTCGTCAGGCGTATTAACTTTTGTTTGTGGATAATTAGTTTTTGTTTGCGGCTGACCTCAAGAGCTTGAATTAACAGAACTAAAGACAGTAACAAACAAAGTAACAACACGACAACACAACTGAAGCAAATGAGGCCGGTTATTAAACCTCTTACCCAGAAAATAGCTTGTTTGAGTATGTCAGGTCGAAGTAGTGAGAGCCTTCTCTCACCCCTATACCGTAGTAATGGTATCTTCCGTAGTCAGTGGAAGTTTTGGATGTGGAGAGAGACAATAGAGAAAAGTTCATTTTCAAACAGGTGAGAGAAATTAATACTTAAAACTTTGCTACAGCAAGAGAGATAACTGAGTGTTTACAATAAAAACGTTTTTCTACTGCCTTCCCTCCCCTAGTAAGATGGCGGAGAAGACAGAAACAAGTGAGGACTTACTTAGACTGTCCTCTAGTTCCCAGCCGTCGTGTGCTTATCTGAGGAAACTGTTGACGAATGATCTGGGACAAAAAGAAAAATGAAACATTCAATAGAGAATGTAGAAGTTAAATGTCTCTGTCTCTCCTGCCTACGTCTATTCATTTCTCGTCTTGCTGCTTCTGCACAATTGCTTCTATACTAAGCCAAATTGCAAAAATCTGTTGCTACATTATACACACAGCAACTCAACAACTTCCAGCAACTTTACAGCAGAATACCGGGTAATACACTATGCTTCAACTGGAACCTGCAGTCAGTCAGAAACACCAACATTTAACATTCCAGAGAAAGACTGAACCAAGTCTACTGTTAGAACAAACATTCAATACAACATTTATTAATTAAGGACCCTTTCACCATTTTGAAAAGTGCCACGGGAAACGCGGACGAAATATGTACAATCTAAATGTTAACACTGGTTTTTTTTAATGAAAGAAACCAAGCGTCGCTATAATGACGATACGTACCATGTCGGAAAACCGGAAGCGACACTATAGCGATGAAAGGCACGGGATTAAAGGACCAAAATGAAGGATGATCAGATGAGTATGTGCCCCATCAGGGGATGAGTATGTGCCCCATCAGGGGATGAGTATGTGCCCCATCAGGGGATGAGTATGTGCCCCATCAGGGGATGAGTATGTGCCCCATCAGGGGATGATTATGTGCCCCATCAGGGGATGAGTATGTGCCCCATCAGGGGATGAGTATGTGCCCCATCAGGGGATGAGTATGTGCCCCATCAGGGGATGATTATGTGCCCCATCAGGGGATGAGTATGTGCCCCAAGTACCTGCTCACATGATCCAACTCTATCACGTAGCAAAACCCTTAAAAAAAATTACCATCGTGAAGTGTTACATAAAGGACTAACCCCACAATCTCACAAAAGTCTTACAGGATTAAGCCCACAATCTCACAAAAGTCTCACTGGACTAAGCCCACAGTCTCACGGAACTAAGCCCACAATCTCACAAAAGTCTCATCGTACTAAGCCCACAATCTTGTGAAAGGATTTATTCCTAGATAATATATTACCAATTGCGCCAACACAACATTAACTATAGGCGTATGCCTCTGTGGCAGTACACAGAGAATCAGAGATATTGACTTTATGTGGACTTTAACTATATAGAAAGACTTACATGTTGTTGTTGCCTGTAAGAGTTGGTAACACTACTTCACCAAAAAGGCAAACCTCTCACTGTGGTATACCCCGAGTGACACAACAACAATGCCAGGTTCGCAACTGCCACAACAAAAACAACAGTGTCACATATGAAGACTTTTACAGGATTCCCACTCACTCAACAAGACTATCAGCAAGGAGACTCTATGAAGGTAATAAATAGACTAACTTCCAAGATACACATCAACATTTATTGAATGGAAAAATGAATGATGGAAGATGGAGAAAAGAAGGAACTGCCAACATTTCAGGGTGATTTAACAAACAATACAAGAGCTTCCAGGGCACGTAGTCAGCGCCATGGGGAAGAAAAGCCTGACAACAATAAGCAAGTAAAAACAATTACTTACAGTATAGTGACTTCCAACACATCTCAGAACATACAAATCTGTCCTGACAAGGACAACACTCATAACATCTACATATCAGTACAAGGTAAAACAACACTGTCCTAAAGGACAATATGCTGAGTTAAAACTATTCCATTACTAAAAGTGACTTGCAACTACTCCACTGGGAAAATGACTACTCAGCAAAACATTCTACACAAAATCCGATCTAACAAAAGTTGCTCAAGCTTAAATATTCCCTATAAATGTTACCTTGAACTTTCTCTAAAAGTTCACGAGACGTCTGACCCTAGTGAAATTGTCTGTCTACTGATCTTGGGTAATAAGGTGTCAAACATTTCCAATTCAGCGTTGCTACTAAATATAACTTGTCTAGACAGAGGACTCATAAAATATATGAATAATTCTTGTGAAGTTAACATTTCAAAACTGACCTTGAGTAAAAAAAAACATTCCAAGTTTTAAATTTTCTGTTTCTCCTTTCCTCTGGTCATGTCGACCCAAACATTCCACTTTTGACACTTACAGTTTTTCCCAGCTATCAGTGAGATTTACAAATCGTAAACAACATAACCTTGAACTATCTGTGTCATAATTAAGTAAGGGCTTTAAAATTTGTAGAATAAGTACTAGTTTTATCTTGGATTACATCACTTAGATAGTGAAAAAACATACAGTGACCAAATGCAGTACTGAAATACCTAAAAAGGTAATCCTGCCATGCCTTAGAGGCAAACAGGGATATGGTGTTAGTGCCCATATTTTCCTTGACCTGTCATGCCTTAGAGGCACATAGGGATATGGTGTTGGTGCCCATATTTTCCTTGACCTGTCATGCCTTAGAGGCACATAGGGATATGGTGTTAGTGCCCATATTTTCCTTGACCTGTCATGCCTTAGAGGCACATAGGGATATGGTGTTGGTGCCCATATTTTCCTTGACCTGTCATGCCTTAGAGGCACATAGGGATATGGTGTTGGTGCCCATATTTTCCTTGACCTGTCAGCACACTAGAGGGTGATATGGTCAGTATCACGCCTGGCTGCCTTTCCTTCCCCAACTCCAGAAGAAGTCGGGTACCCATTTCTACAGCTGGGTGACTGGGGTGCCGCCGGCGGGATTCGAACCCCCTACCTTCGCCATGAGAGGCCAGTGCACTAACCACTTCGCCACTCAGACACCCACTGAAATACTGTATGCCAGTTATGCAGCAAATCACGTACATTTATGCAAACTACATAACATGCATTACACATTACAAAGTCAGTCATTTAAATCAATCATTATTATACATACTAGACACATTTTAATGCCACAACAGACTTGCATGCATAAAACGACAACATATATCATCATGAATTAAACATATATGACATAATGTACAATGTATAACTCTCTTATATATAACTGAAACATATGTGCCAGGATGACCTGGGCTTTTCTGGCTCTCGTAAGCAAAGTATACACTCTCATAAAATTGTGCCAACGCAAACATATGAAGCCATTGGTTCTATGAATTAACCCCTCCATACTATACACAATCTCCAATTGTGTTAATGCACTGAATATCATGAAATATCCCCAGTCCACCTCCCAATACTATACACAATTTCTCTTTGTGCTAATGCACTGAAATAACGAAATATCTCCAATCCACTTCCTCATACCACACAAGCTCCATTTGTGCTAATGCACCGATATCATGAAATAGCTCCTCCCCCTCCTTTTGTGCCAATGCACTGAAATATAAACATATGATGGACCTTGATTGTGTGCCCATTTGAATCATGACGAATAATCAACAGAAATCATCGAATTTGCATACACGACGAGAAAGGACATAAACCCTTCAGCACATTGATTTCATACTCATTATATCAAAATAGTATGAGTCGACTAGGTCTAAGCATATCACGATAATCATGGCCAGACGAAAGGAACTTAGACCGACATAGACACTCAAGCTCACTTCCTCTGCTATGCTTTCTTCCTTATTTATAGGCCTTGCACTTCCGAGCGCCTGGAAAACGAGCCTTCACTTCCATGCCGTACACTCGTGGACATTCCGCGTGACACCCCACAGTAATATGAAACATTCACATGTCAACATTGTCATTATAACATGACACATTCACATGTCAACATTGTCATTATAACATGACACATTCACATGTCAACATTGTCATTATAACATGACACATTCACATGTCAACATTGTCATTATAACATGACACATTCACATGTCAACATTGTCATTACAACATGACACATTCACATGTCAACATTGTCATTATAACATGACACATTCACATGTCAACATTGTCATTATAACATGACACATTCACATGTCAACATTGTCATTATAACATGACACATTCTCGTGTCAACATTGTCATTACAACATGACACATTCACGTGTCAACATTGTCATTATAACATGACACATTCACATGTCAACATTGTCATTATAACATGACACATTCACATGTCAACATTGTCATTATAACATGACACATTCACATGTCAACATTGTCATTATAACATGACACATTCACATGTCAACATTGTCATTATAACATGACACATTCACATGTCAACATTGTCATTATAACATGACACATTCACGTGTCAACATTGTCATTATAACATGACACATTCTCGTGTCAACATTGTCATTACAACATGACACATTCACGTGTCAACATTGTCATTATAACATGACACATTCACATGTCAACATTGTCATTACAACATGACACATTCACATGTCAACATTGTCATTATAACATGACACATTCACATGTCAACATTGTCATTATAACATGACACATTCAAAGGTCAACATTGTCATTATAACATGACACATTCTCATGTCAACATTGTCATTACAACATGACACATTCACGTGTCAACATTGTCATTATAACATGACACATTCACATGTCAACATTGTCATTATAACATGACACATTCACATGTCAACATTGTCATTATAACATGACACATTCTCATGTCAACATTGTCATTATAACATGACACATTCACATGTCAACATTGTCATTATAACATGACACATTCACGTGTCAACATTGTCATTATAACATGACACATTCACATGTCAACATTGTCATTATAACATGACACATTCACATGTCAACATTGTCATTATAACATGACACATTCACATGTCAACATTGTCAGTAAGATGACACATCCACATATCAACACTGTCTGTAACACGACACATTCACATAACATTGTTAGTAACACGATACATTCACATATCAACACTGTCAGTAATATGACATATTCACATGTCAACACTGTCAGTAACATGACACATTCACATGTCAATTATTCAACCTTACAATTTACCTGGCTATAAGCCATATGTAAAAATATATGTAACTTTGTCCATCATTTTGTCTGTAACTCTCCATCCTCTGTTATATGATATTGTGTGTAATTTGCCTTTCTGTAATTTCGTATATATGTAACTCTATCATGCTCATTACAACAAGACAGCAATTAACAAATTCACCAACAACAACACTACAGCTCTATGCTGGAACTTCACAGTTAGAGAATGTTAATGAACATAAAACTTTAGGTCTCATGATTGACCACCACCTCAGCTGGAATCATCATGTAGACAATCTAACCAAACTCATTGCACAAAAAGTTTACCACTTTACTAAAATTAAACATTTTCTTGACATAGACACCAGAAGAATATACCGCATATCACAGATACAAACACAGTTGGACTACAGCTCCACAGTCTGGGATGGTTGTTCCATGTCAAACATGAAAAGACTTTACTCACTTTAAAAACGAGCAGTAAAGCTTATAGATGACAAACATGCAGCACGTATTACAAATAAGTACAAACATCTTGATATTCTACCCTTCAGGAAGAGATTTCTTTTCAACAAAGCCAAGTTAATTCGTAAATTCTATCACACAATGTTCCGCCCTATCTGTGGTCGTTGTTCAAATCCAACCCAAAACATAGTCGACGCTTAAGCAATTGTATTTTCCCAAAACCAAGGCTTGACATGTTTTTAAAAAAGCTTCTCTTACTCAGCTGCCCACCTTTAGAATGCCCTACCAATTCACATAAAACTTATAAGTAATATTCGTTATTATCACTTTAAACTTTGTTAACATCTGTTTGATATGGACTATATGCCACTCTAACATAGTTTAAAGTAGTTTAATGTATGGCTTGAGTGTTGTAATTTTTAAAAATTATTTTTAATACTGCTTTTCTATAAATTTGTTAGCTTTGAATGAATGTAAGATGCAAGTTTATTTCATGATGTTGCATAAATCAGAGTGTAGAGCTATGGACATGGGGTAAGTTTATTATTTATTTATGTAATCATTTAATTGTGTATTCATGATTATTATGCTCATTAACAAATGCTGAATGACTGTAACTGAGTGAAAGCTGTATGATGAGGGGCAGAATATCAGACGGGCCTGCGTGCCCAATTCTTAACCCTTTGAAGATAAATTATGTTCGTTCGTTCGTTCTGTATGTAACTTCGCCTGGAAATGCACCTGACTGCCTTTAGCTTTATTTGCAAATATTTATTACTTTATAATTCGTTTTGTTTGCACCTTTATCTGAACTTTGTCGGCCTGTAACTGAATGTCTGTAAATTTGTCTACCTGTAACTGATTTGCCTGTGATTTTGTCATACTGTAATTGATTTGCCTGTAACTCTGTCATACTATAATTGATTTGCCTGTAACTCTGTCATACTATAATTGATTTGCCTGTAACTCTGTCATACTATAATTGATTTGCCTGTAACTCTGTCATACCGTAATTGATTACCTGTAATGCTTCCTGTCGTTAGATTTTCTGCCTTCAAGTCTGTCTGTACCGTTACATATTTTTACTTGTAAGTCTGTCTGTCTGTAACGACGTCTGCGCGTTCCTGTAACCCTACACCCACAGAATGTAGCATTTCTTTGTTGGTACATTCATGTGTCTATATCTGTGTACAGTACACCTGTGTACACTATACCTGTATACAATATACCTGTATATATGCTTGTGTACAATACATCAGTGTGCAATATGCTTGTGTACAATGTTTCTTTATAGAAATGATTAAGGTGGGTAGTAAAGTTCTATTTGTGTAGTGCTGTCATCAGAGTTTTGCAGGCAATGATGGCCTATGATATTGTCATGTTACTAACAGACAACGTTGACTTGTAGGTCTGTCATGTTATTAACAACGTTGACATATGACTTGTCATGTTACTGGCAATGTTGACATGTGAATGTGTCATGTTATTGACAATAATAGAAAATGGAGAGTTACAAACAAAATTATGGACAAACTTACACACAATATTACATAATAGCAGGCAGGGAGTTACAAACAGAACTACAGACAATTCAAAACAAAATTATATTCTGACAGACAGAGAGTGACATGTGGATTTATGAACAAAGTTACATTGTTACAGACGGTGTCATACAGGCTAGAGTTACAGATAGAGTTACGTACAGATTTACTGACGAACAAATCTGACACTGTAAAAACACGATTCACCTTTCCGAAACTGGCAGCGTTGACTGGGTTTGTATTGTTTGTTTGGCAGAAGGTCAGGTAGTGCATGTATAAGGTGGATCGAGGGATACACACACCTTCTGCTATCTCATAGTTCTGCTCCAGCCTGACGTTGTCATGGTGATGTTGTCATTTTGTCGGAGATCAAAAACATGAGGCAATGTCAGATATACAGAAATGTACAACTGTATCATAGGCAGAAACATGTAAAACAGTATCACAGGCAGAGATACATTAAACAGTATGAAAGACAGAGATATGTAAAACAGTATGAAAGACAGACGTATGTACAACAGTATGAGAGCCAGAGACATGTAAAACAGTATCACAGGCAGGAGCATATAAAACAGTATCACAGACAGGAGCATATAAAACAGTATCACAGACAGAAGCATATAAAACAGTATCACAGACAGAAGCATATAAAACAGTATCACAGACAGAAGCATATAAAACAGTATCACAGACAGGAGCATATAAAACAGTATCACAGACAGAAGCATATAAAACAGTATCACAGACAGGAGCATATAAAACAGTATCACAGACAGGAGCATATAAAACAGTATCACAGACAGAAGCATATAAAACAGTATCACAGACAGAAGCATATAAAACAGTATCACAGACAGGAGCATATAAAACAGTATCACAGACAGAAGCATATAAACAGTATCACAGACAGGAGCATATAAAACAGTATCACAGACAGGAGCATATAAAACAGTATCACAGACAGGAGCATATAAAACAGTATCACAGACAGGAGCATATAAAACAGTATCACAGACAGGAGCATATAAAACAGTATTAAAGACAATGACACGTTAAACTGTATAGTGTCAGAGACAGAGACACCTCAAACTATATGAGCGACAGAGACATATTAAATTGTAAAAGAGACAGAGACATCTTAAATTGTATGAGAGACAGAGACATCTCAAACTGTATGAGAAACAGAGACATCTCAAACTCTATAAGAGACAGAGACATCTTAAACTGTATAAGAGACAGAGACATATCAAACTGTATGAGAGACAGAGACATCTTAAATTGTATAAGAGACAGAGACATCTCAAACTTTGTGAGAGACAGAGACATCTCAAACTCTATGAGAGAAAAAAGACATCTCAAACTCTATAAGAGACAGAGACATCTCAAACTGTGTGAGAGACAGAGACATCTCAAACTCTATGAGAGAAAGAGACATCTCAAACTCTATAAGAGACAGAAACATCTTAAACTGTATGAGAGACAGAGACATCTCAAACTGTATGAGAGACAGAGACATCTCAAAGTGTATGAGAGACAGAGACAGAGACAACTCAAACTGTATGAGAGACAGAGACATCTCAAACTATATGAGAGACAGAGATTCTTAAAGTGTATGAGATACAAAGACATCTCAAACTGTATGAGAGACAGAGACATCTTAAATTGTATAAGAGACAGAGACATCTCAAACTCGGTGAGAGACAGAGACATCTCAAACTGTGAGAGAGGCAGAGACATCTCAAACTGTATGAGAGACAGAGAAATCTCAAACTCTATAAGAGACAGAGACATCTTAAACTGTATAAGAGACAGAGACATATCAAACTGAATGAGAGACAGAGACATCTTAAATTGTATAAGAGACAGAGACATCTTAAATTGTATAAGAGACAGAGACATCTCAAACTGTGTGAGAGACAGAGACATTTCAAACTCTATGCGAGGAGGAGACATCTCAACCTCTATAAGAGACAGAGACATCTAAAACTGTGTGAGAAACAGAGACATCTCAAACTCTATGAGAGAAAGAGACATCTCAAACTCTATAAGAGACAGAGACATATCAGACTATATGAGAGACAGAGACATCTCAAACTGTATGAGAGACAAAGACATCTCAAATTGTATGAAAGACAGAGACAGAGACATCTCAAACTATATGAGAGAGAGAGAGACATCTCAATCTGTATGAGAGACAGAGACAGAGACATCTCAAACTGTATGAGAGAGCAGAGACATCTCAAACTGTATGAGAGACAGAGACATCTCAAACTGTATGAGAGACAGAGACATCTCAAAGTGTATGAGAGACAGAGACAGAGACATCTCAAACTGTATGAGAGACAGAGACATTTCAAACTCTACGAGAGAAAAAGACATCTCAAACTCTATAAGAGACAGAGACATATTATATTATATAAGAGACAGAGGCATCTCAAACTGTATGAGAGACAGAGACATCTCAAACTGTATGAGAGACAGAGACATCTCAAACTGTATAAGAGACAGAGACATCTCAAACTGTATGAGAGACAGAGATATCTCAAACTCTATAAGAGACAGAGATATCTCAAACTGTGTGAGAGACAGAGACATCTCAAACTGTGTGAAGGACAGAGACATCTCAAACTGTATGAGAGACAGAGACATATCAAACTGTATGAGAGACAAAGGCATCTTAAATTATATAAGAGACCGAGACATCTCAAACTGTGTGAGAGTCAGAGACATCTCAGACTGTATGAGAGACAGAGACATCTCAATCTGTATGAGAGACAGAGACACAGACATCTCAAACTGTATGAGAGAGCAGAGATATCTCAAACTGTATGAGAGACAGAGACATCTTAAACTGTATGAGAGACAGAGACATCTCAAACTGTATGAGAGACAGAGACAGAGACATCTTAAACTGTATGAGAGACAGAGACATCTCAAACTATATGAGAGACAGAGACATCTCAAACTATATGAGAGACAGAGACATCTCAAAGTGTATGAGAAACAAAGACATCTCAAACTGTATGAGAGACAGAGACATCTGAAACTGCTTAACTGACAGCGACAAGCAACAACACACAGACATGTAAAACAATATCATAGTCAAAGATATAAAAAAAAATCAGAGAAATCATAGACAAAGACATAAAAATTATCAGAGACACCACAGACAAAGACATGAAAATGATCAGACATCATAGACAGAGACATGTAGAAATTGTCACAGACGCCATAGACAGAGAAGTATATAATTTTTCAGAAACATCCTGGATATAAAAATTATCAGAGACACCATAGTCAGTTAGCCATTTGCATGTCACTTGCGGAACTTTGCATCCCTAACAGCACTCCTGTAGGACTCTCTGTTGTGATCAAGATAGCCTGCTGCTGATGCGTCCATTCGCAGATCATCAACGATGTCTTGCAACCATCTTCACCTTGGTCTTCCTCTCTTTCTTTTTCCCATTATGTACCCTTCCAAGACGGCCTTCTCTAAATTATCATGACGTTTAATGTGTCCAAAATATTTAAGTTTTCTCTCTTTAATCCTCTTTACTAGCCAGCCTTCTTCAATAATAAGTTCTTGTAGTATGGATATATTTGTTCTTTTTTTGTGTCCATGATATTTGAAGAACTCTTCTGTAGCATTTACATTCAAAAGCATTTATGAGTTTCTCAGCTGTTTTGTTAAGTGTCCAAGTCTCACAGGCATATGTTGCGATGGGAAAGATGCATGGCTTTAAAAATCTTATTTTGGAGTTCATAGATTTTTTATTTGTTTTACTTTTTGAAGAACGATAGATGTCCTCCTTTTAATTTCCCCCATTGTATCTCAATTATTAGTTAATAGTGATCCAACAATTAAAAGCTCTCCACCTCATCCAATTTTTCCTCACTGATACATATTTCAGCTGTCTTGTTTGTTTTGTCACTTGCCAATTTAGTTTTCTTCGCATTAAGATAGAGGTTCTGCTCTTCGCTGTTCTTATCTTATATCTTATCTTATATCCTTCCCGTGCCGTTAGACGTCACATAGGGCTCGCAAAGTAGTTCGCCAATTTTTCCTGTCTTCGGCGAGTCTTTCAACCTCAACAAAGGATTTTATGCCTGTTAACTTGGCCTCTCTTAATAATGTCCTCTTCAGAGTTTCACGCGGTCTGCCCCTTTTTCTTCGGCCTGTTGTGTTCCACTTGATAGCTTGTTTTGGGATTCTCTACTCATTTCTTCTCATCAAGTGACCAACATATGTCCATCTCCTTTTCCTGATCACCCGTGAGACTGGTTGTTGTTCAGTCATCTGTCTTATCTCTGCGTTGTTCTTGAATTCATTCCACTTGATGCCGAGTATTTTCCTTAGGCATTTGTTTTCAAAAGAGTCTAATTTCTTTTCTATTTCTTTAGTTGTTTTCCAGCTTTCGCATGCATAAATGAGGGTGGATATTACATTTGAATTGAATAGTCTTAACTTGGTTTTTGTGCTTATAACTTTTGAATTCTATATGTTCTCAAGATTCTTGAAGATTGATGCTGCTTTTGCAATTCTGATCCTAACTTCCTTTCTAGTGTCACCATCCTGGTCTATGTAGCTGCCAAGGTTCTTATGGACTGACATAATTAGTTTTTCCATTCCTTTTTGTGTTGTGGACAGTAATACTGTGTCATCAGCATATCTAATCTCTGGTATTTCATAACCTCCAATTGTTATGGCATCATAATATTCTTTGTCTATATCTTCTCTAACATTCCTCATAATATTTTCAGTATACAAGTTAAATAAGTAAGCGACAATATGCACCCCTGACGGAAACCTTGTTTTATGCCAAACCAAGTTGTTGTTTCACCATTTATTCTTACTGCTGCTTGTTGGTCTAGATACAGCAGTGATGTTAATTGAATCACATGTATTGGAAATCCCATTTTTTCCATTATTTCCCAAAGTTTCTGGTGTTGTACACAATCAAATGCCTTTGAATAGTATATAAAATATACACATAGATTCACATTTAATTCTAAGCGTTTCTCTATTATTAATCTTATAATGAATATATGATCTCTTGTTCCTCTTCCTTGTCTAAAACCAACTTGGACCATATTGACTACCCATTATGATTTTTAACAGAATTTTACTGGCATGACTAATCAGGGTAACATTTCTGTAGTTTGTGCATAATTTCAGGTTACCCTTTTTTGGAAGTGGTATGCATACAGTTCTTTTCCATTCTTTTGGCCAAATACCTGAATGCCATCTTTTTATATAGTGCATGATAGATTGTTGCACATTCCTTTCCTCCTGCTTTAATAAATTCAGCTGTCATCCCATCACATCCTGGTGATTTACCAATTTTCAGATTCTTTATTGCCCATAAAACTTCTTCAACTGTCAGTTTGGATACTTTCTCCTCCAACAATAA
This sequence comes from Achatina immaculata, assembly GCA_009760885.1. NCBI lineage: Eukaryota > Metazoa > Mollusca > Gastropoda > Stylommatophora > Achatinidae > Lissachatina > Lissachatina immaculata. The sequence goes on along the minus strand of CM019706.1, from coordinate 18,840,940 downwards.
CTCCCACTGTTGGTTTCTGCTTTCACAGTCGGTTGTTTCATACATTCCTCTGAAATATTCCCTCCATTTTTCTAGAGTTTCTTCTGTATCTGTCAAGGTTGTCCCCATCTCGTCACAAATTACATTTAGCTTAGGTGTGATATTTCTTGTCAATGTCTTCATTTCTTTAAACATTTCACTATCTCTTCCACACTTCTGCTGTTCTTCTATTCTTTCACAAGAATCTTGTATGTATTGTTTTTTGTCTTTTCTTATGTTTCTTCGTACTTCTTTTGTTAAAGATTTATATTCCTCTTTGTTGTTGTTTGTCACTTTCCATTGCGTCTTCATTTCTATACGTTGTTTTATCATTTCTAGTGTGCCTGCTGTAATCCATCAATTCTTTTGTGTTTTCTTTACTGGAACAATGTCTTTAGCTGTTGTTATTAAGATATCTCTGGTCTGTGTAGACAAATCATCTGATGTCATCTTCTCCTGTATAGCCATCAGAATTTCGAAACGGTTCTTCACTTCTATACCGTATTGTTCTGGTATTTCTGTAAGATCAAAGCGGAGTGGTCTTGATCCTGCAACTGTCTTTTTTTTATCTTTATCTTCATGTCTGCTATTAATAACTCAGGGTCCGTGTCACAATCAGCACCTGGTAAAGTTTTTGCTGATGTTATACTTGATCTCCACCTTCTTTGTACTAAAATGTAATCTATTTGATTCTTGGTTTTCCCACCAGGTGAAGTCCATGTGTAAAGTCTTCTTGGATGTTGTTTAAAAAGTGTGTTAACAATCATTAGCTCATTTTCCATGCAAAATGTCATTAGATTGTCACCTGCCTCTTTTCTATGTCCTATATTAAATTTCTCCAAAACATATCCTTCATCTTCTGCTCTTTCTGTGCCAATCTTTGCATTAAAATCGTCCATTATTAATACAATGTAATTTTTTCGTACCTGGTCAATCGTCGTTTGCAGTGTGTTATAAAAAAAGTTCTACTTCCTTTTCTTCTGCTGCTGATGTAGGTGCATAGACAAAGACATAAAATTTATCAGAGACATCATAGACAGAGATATACAAATTATCAGAGACACCTCAGAAAAAGACATCTTCTTCTTCGTACGCTTCCACCAGCAAGATCGGCCCGTGATCTTACTGAATTTGGTCCTCGAAAGGTTCAGATTATCGTGGGGATTGAGCTTATATTCTCGGTGGGTCGCAGAAGCGGAATAGCGTGACACTGTGGTTTTCGTTGCACATTTTAGCCTAGAGTTGGACTTCCTCACCGGAAAAACTCGACGTGGTTTAGATATGAATCCCCGCCGGGTGAGATGTTATTGCCCATCCAGTCCAGAGTTGGACTTTCTCACCAGAAAACCTCAACGTGATTTGGATATGAATATATCCCCGTCGGGTGAGAGGTGGTTGCCTATCTAGACTGCACTGGTCCAGTGTCTCCGACTTCAGCATTTTGTGGTCGTGGCCGCTAGCCTTCTTGATGGTGACCAGGACGGAGCTTTTATCGAGGAGTATGAATCCTCGCCACTAGTAAGTTTCACCCCTGTGTTAAGCCGGTTTACGTGTATTATATCAGTATGGGTGTATATAGGACGTGACCGGCCTCTAAAGCGAAGGTGCCGTGATATGACTAGCCATCAAATTTCACCCTAGGGTTAAGCTGGTTTATATATTTTGCCCTAGTATGAGTGTATATAGGACGTGGCCTATAAGAGTAGCCCTGACCGCTAGACTACTGATCATACCGACAAAACTTCACTTAATCCTTTCAATTACCTTTTCCACGGCGCCGCTGCACGGCAACCCTAACCTCATTTGTCTTCATTGGCCGGGAGGAGTTTCACCCTACGCACGGCAGCTGAGGAATCTCGCCTGCAGACGTTTTGAACAATAAAAGCGCTCTTCCCACGAAGGTCGGAGCTTGGTAAGCATGTATTAGCTCTAGAATTGCCACAGTTATCCAAGTAGGATCGTGTCATCTAAGGAACCTCGACTGATTTAATGAGCCATTCGTGATTTCACCGTGAGACAATGTGAACTTAGACATGCATGGCTTAATCTTTGAGACAAGCATATGGCTACTGGCAGGGTCAACCAGATAGCTTTCTTCACCGAACCTTAGTCGGATATCTGCCGACAGACCGACGAGGGGCAAGAAGACAGCGCTCTGCTCAGAGCGGATCCCTTTCTACCCCAGTGGCGTTTCATTTCCTTTAACCACCGGCGGCGGCCGGGTCTCTCTGCTCTAACGAACGAGAAGAGAGCGCGGCTCAGGCAACCAACGCACATTACATACTGCAGACCCGGTACTCTTTGCTAAAGATGGGCCAATTTTGAGAGCTTATTCGTAGTACAGTGTATGGCCTACATTGTGACTGTGCATGTCCCGCGGCCCTTGAACCCATTCCAATAACATTGGATTTGTGGGGACAATATTTCAAGTGAATTTCTTTAGCTCCTTTCCCTAATCCCTGCCCCTGAGTCGAGCCAGAACGGACAGTGGGGGCATGGTCCTAACCGAATTCGGAGTGTGACGTTTCCAGGACAGATAGTCGAGCCAGGGTCCTAACTGAATTCGGGGTGGATCGTTTACTCCGTCCGGGACAAAAGGACAGTGGGTATGCGAAATTGCGTTTTTTGTAAAGTTAAAAGTATATTTTTTCTTAATAAAAAGATAAATAAATAGTGTCTTAATCTAAAATATAACTTTAAAGCGTAAAAAAAATCGCAAGCCGCGGGGATTGAACCCATGCCCCCGATGTTACTAGATTCATGCTTTTATCGACTGAGCTAGCCTGACGATTGAAAGAATAATCACATTTATTATATATAATAAGGGCAGTGCAATATAGGTCCTACGCTGTACTACAAATAAGCACACCATTTCGAGACCATCGGTCGACAACACCGTAGTACACCACCGACAAGTTAGCACGAACCTGGCTGGCCGTTTACATGCTTCGCTCGACGGACAAACCACTCGCTTCTGCATCGAAACACCTTAACTCTCGCCGTCCGGGAGGGAGCGAAAGCCTGTCTCCGTACGCAGGGAACTCGAGAGCGCTTTTTCGCCAAAAGAATAGAAAAAGACATCAAAATTATCAGAGACATCATTTGCGAACGAAGAAGAAGAAGATCAGAGACATCATAGACAGAGACATAGAAATTATCAGAGACATCATAGACAGAGACATAAAAATTATCAGAGAATCATAAACAGAGACATAAAAATGATCAGATACACCATAGACAAATATAATATTGATAAGTTGTGAACTATTACTCTTGATGACTAATAGTAGAAGTATTCTTTGGTTCTCTGATCATAACACATAGATTTTTCACAAATATTACACTTCACTAAATCAGAGGAAGTCCGATAAAATGTTCTCTACAGAATTCATTTAATTCTGGCAAATAAGATATGCGACTTAGAATTTACAGCATCACTTTGTCTAAGATGCAGTATGACATAATCTTCGTTAGTTTCGTCGTTGAAGCACATCAATATCAAACTATCATACTCTACATGCAGCAATTCACAATGTTCCCCTATTTCACAACATTCTACACATTAGATAAGAGGACAATTCTAAACTCTGTACTATATTCCATCTGCAACACGTGGTCAACACGTTTCTCGTCTAAAACAACTGTACTCGAAGTTTCAAAGTAACAAATAGTCATATCACTTGAATCACTTCAAACACATCTCCACTCTGTCCTAGAACTACTTCTGTAAGTCTGCTTTTCCTGAGTATCTTTTGCTCTAATTGTCCATCTGTTCCATCTGTTGTTACCTACGTCTTCTTTATCTCTCATGTCTTCTCTGGTGTGTGTTCTCCTTCTGCTGTTCTTCTCTGACTGTCTGTCCTTCTCTAGTTCTCTTGTCTGGACTGGTCTCAGTTCACTGACCATCCTTGTCCTCCGTCTTCTCTTCTTCTCTTGTCTGGACCAGTCTCAGTTCACTGACTGTCCTTGTTCCTCCGTCTTCTCTTCTTCTCTTGTCTGGACCGGTCTCAGTTCACTGACTGTCCTTGTTCCTCCGTCTTCTCTTCTTCTCTTGTCTGGACTGGTCTCAGTTCACTGACCGTCCTTGTCCTCCGTCTTCTCTTCTTCTCTTGTCTGGACAGGTCTCAGTTCACTGACTGTCCTTGTTCCTCCGTCTTCTCTTCTTCTCTTGTCTGGACCGGTCTCAGTTCACTGACTGTCCTTGTTCCTCCGTCTTCTCTTCTTCTCTTGTCTGGACCGGTCTCAGTTCACTGACCGTCCTTGTTCCTCCGTCTTCTCTTCTTCTCTTGTCTGGACCGGTCTCAGTTCACTGACCGTCCTTGTTCCTCCGTCTTCTCTTCTTCTCTTGTCTGGACCGGTCTCAGTTCACTGACTGTCCTTGTTCCTCCGTCTTCTCTTCTTCTCTTGTCTGGACCGGTCTCAGTTCACTGACCGTCCTTGTTCCTCCGTCTTCTCTCCTTCTCTTGTCTGGACTGGTCTCAGTTCACTGACCGTCCTTGTTCCTCCGTCTTCGGGGCTCCGTCCTCTGTCTCCTCTCCTCTACTTCTTCTTCCTTCTTGGTTCTTCTTCCTTGTTCTTACTATCTGTTCTTCTGTCTTCGGGTTCCGTCTCTTCTTCCTCGTTCCCCCTTCCTGTCTCTCGTCTCTCCTTTTTATCTTCAAGTCCAGCTTGACGGATTAACCAGAAGGCTCCACCCTTCAGATGTCCACTGGTTCCCATGAGCGTTCTGATTGTCCGTCATTCAAGTTTCCCCGTGACTTATATGTCGTAAGTCAATTGTGCAATAGGCCAGGCCTCTAAATATTTAATTAGTCAGCTGGCCGAGCTGGTCATTTCTTTATTTAAAAACCGTGTGGAGTCGCGTTCTAACGCGTTTCAGTCTGTGTCAGTTTCGTTTATACGGTTGTTATCTAAGTCATTATCTTGCTCTTTCATGTTGGAGGTTTTATTGTGTCCTCGCTTTTCATTGTGTCTGCCTTTTCTATTCGTCTTTTCTATTTTGTTTACACGTGTCAACGTCCAGTCACTGCTTTGTTATCACTGGACCATCCTACTTTCTGGTGCCCTTCCTTTGTATTACCTAAATCTAAGCGTCACTGAGTCTCGTATTTTTCTATTCACTGTTTCCACTGTTTACTTTTGTCCGCGTCTTGTTCTAGTGTAATGGAAGTTCTATACCTTTCTCTTCCTTTTTTCTCCATTTTTCTCTGTCGCTATTCGATGTTACTATTTTCCTTACAGTATATTCGATGTTACTATTTTCCTTACAGTATATTTTTATAATCATATTCATTAATAATAAAATTAATAGCAACAATATTCGTTACTTACAAGGTCATGCTACACAAAGACATAAAAATTATCAGAGACACCATAGACAAAGACACAAAAATTATCAAAGAAACCATAGACAAAGACATAAATATTATCAGAGACACTATAGACAGAGACATGTAAAAATTATCAGCGACACCGTAGACATAGACATGTAAAAAGTATCAGAGACAGCATAGACAGAGATATGTAAAAATTATCAGAGGCAGACATAGAAAACATGTGTGACGGCAAACGAAGAAGTCCACACACAAAGAAAACATGTCTGGCGGCAAATGAAGAAGTCCACACACAAAGAAAACATGTCTGGCGGCAAATGAAGAAGTCCATACACACAAAGAAAACATGTCTGACGGCAAACGAAGAAGTCCATACACACAAAGAAAACATGTCTGACGCCAAACGAAGAAGTCTACACACAAAGAAAACATATCTGACGGCAAATGAAGAAGTCTACACAAAAAAAAACATGTCTGACGACAAACGAAGAAGTCTACACACAAAGAAAACATGTCTGACGGCAAATGAAGAAGTCTACACACAAAGAAAACTATTACTCGCCATTTAAGAGTGAGCGGAGTTGAGTGTGGCCTTGACCTGGTGGATGACGTGTTCTTGTCTTGACCTGAGGAAAAGCACCGGTGGAGATGGAGACACACATATACACCCAGAGTTATATACACAAACATAGTGATATATACACACATACACGAACTACTATATACACATATAGTTTGTGTTATATACACAGTGTTATATACATAAACACAGTGTTGTATACACATAAACACAGTGTTATACACAAACACACTGCTATATACACATAGTGTTTTATACACACAAATACACTGCTATATACACATAGTGTTTTATACACACAAACACACTGCTATATCTTCTTATCTTATATCCTATATCCTTCCGTGCCGTTAGACGTCACATAGGGCTCGCAAAGTAGTTCGCCAATTTTTCCTGTCTTCGGCGAGTCTTTCAACCTCAACAAAGGATTTTATGCCTGTTAACTTGGCCTCTCTTAATAATGTTCTCTTCAGAGTTTCACGCGGTCTGCCCCTTTTTCTTCGGCCTGTTGTGTTCCACTTGATAGCTTGTTTTGGGATTCTCTGCTCATTTCTTCTCATCAAGTGGCCAACATATGTCCATCTCCTTTTCCTGATCACCCGTGAGACTGGTTGTTGTTCAGTCATCTGTCTTATCTCTGCATTGTTCTTGAATTCATTCCACTTGATGCCGAGTATTTTCCTTAGGCATTTGTTTTCAAAAGAGTCTAATTTCTTTTCTATTTCTTTAGTTGTTTTCCAGCTTTCGCATGCATAAATGAGGGTGGATATTACATTTGAATTGAATAGTCTTAACTTGGTCCTTGTGCTTATAACTTTTGAATTCCATATGTTCTCAAGATTCTTGAAGATTGATGCTGCTTTTGCAATTCTGATCCTAACTTCCTTTCTAGTGTCACCATCCTGGTCTATGTAGCTGCCAAGGTATGCAAATTGATTGACTTCTTCAATATCTGTCCCTTCTATGTGTATTTTTCCATTTTGATTGATGGGAATTTTCATTATTTTTGTTTTGTCCTTGTTAATTTCAAGTCCTATTTTGCTAGCCAGTGAAGATAGGCTATCTGTTTTTTCTTGCATGGAATTCACATTATTACTATATACACATAGTGTTTTATACACACAAACGCACTGCTATATACACATAGTGTTTTATACACACAAACACAGTGCTATATGCACAGTGTTATACACACAGTGATATATACACAAATACAGACTTTCAGATGGGAAATGCAGAACAGAAATTAGGAACAGAATAGACCAAGCAAAGACTGCATTTTAGAGATTGAGAAACATATTAGCCAACACATCCTTATCAATGAATGTTAGAAAACGAGTCCTAAAATGCTATATTGAACCTATCTTGTTATATGGAAGTGAATCATAGACAATAGGCAAGTCTGCACAAAAATCATTGGAAGCAGCAGAAATGTGGTTTATTAGAAGAATGTTGCGAATCCCCTGGACAGCAAAAATAACTAATGAAGAATGTAGGAGAAGAGCTGGAGAGACAAAAAACCGTGTCAAAAAGATAAGAGAGAGACAATGTACTTTCATAGGACATGCAATGAGAAGAGGGGGATTGAAAATATTATAACAACAGGAAAAATAGAAGGAAGAAGATCAAGAGGAAGACCAAGAGAAATGATACTGGACAGTCTGACGGGATGGTGTGAGAGGCGATCACCAACTGAACTGATGGCCTGCATGAAGGATCGGGTACTCTGGAGAAGCATAATAGCCAACGCCAGTCGGCACGGCACATGATGATGATGATGACACAGTGCTATATACGTAAAGGCAGTGATATTTACACACAAACACAGTGCTATATATAAAAAACAGTGCTATATACACAAAAACACATTGACATATACGAGGGTTGATATGATAAATTCGAGGCCTAAGATACAAATACTAGAAACACACAGTTGGTATTAGGTGCATTTGTAGATCAGGTTAATGTAAGATTAAACACCAAGTTTCAAGAAATTAACTGCAATCAATTTTTTTTTTTTTTACAAGCTACTGAAGTGGTAAGGGGTGGCAAATTGAGAAAATGGATAAAATTTAATACGAGCAGTCATTCACTACCTCTGCATCAAGAGCTTTTTATCGAAGGAGATCCATGAGGATATGGTAGAGACTCTAGGGCAGAGTACCCTTTCTTACATCACAGTGGAGAAATGGGCAGCTCAGTTTAAACATGGAAGGGAGAGTCTGGAAGATGATCCTCGTCCAGGAAGACCAAGAACGGTAACCACCGATGAAACCACCAGCAGAATCCATGACATGATAATGGAGGATCGACGACTAACTGAGCGGTACATTGCTACTGAGTTAGGCATCTCTCAGGAAAGTGTTCATGCCATTATTCACAATGATCTTCAAATGACAAAGATCTCTGCTCGATGGATCCCGAAACTTCTTGAAGCTGATCACAAACGACAGCGTCTCAACATTTCCACTGGCCATTTTTCTGCAGATCATGAAAGGTTTCTTCAGCAATTTGTGACTATGGATGAGACTTTGGTTCAACAACAGGAAAAATAAAAGGAAGAAGATCAAGCGGAAGACCAAGAGAAATGATACTGGACAGTCTTATAGGATGATGTGAGAGGAGATCAACAAATGAGCTGATGGCCTGCATAAAGGATAGTGTACTCTGGAGAAGCATAATAGCCAACGCTAGTCGGCACTGCACCTTATGATGATGATTGGGTTAATCATTTTCAACCAGAAACCAAAGAACAGTCAAAGCAGTGGAAACATCATGGATCCCCACCTCCAAAGAAAGCAAAGGTAGTTCTGTCTGCAGGCAAAGTGATGACTTCCATCTTTTGGGATTCTGAAGGTGTGCTATTGGTAGACCATTTTCAAAAGGGCAGAACGTTCACTGGGTTCTATTACACTAATCTTGTGAAGCAACTGCGGGTCAAACAGAAGGAAAAGCGTCGAGGAAAATTGACGAGAGGAGTCATCTTTCATCAAGACAATGCTCCAGTTCACAAGTCGACGGTGGCAATGGCTGCCATCCATGAATGGAACTTCAGCTTCTTGAACATCCTCCTTATTCCCCAGATTTGGCCCCTTCGGACTATTACCTGTTTACCAAACTCAAAAAGGAGCTCACTGGTCGCAAATTTGCCTCAGATGATGAAGTCATTCATGCTGTAGATCACATTCCACTGGCACAAGATGCTGACTTTTACAAAGAAGGGATCTGTATGCTCCAGGATCACTGGACTAAGTGCATAAACTTGTAAGGGGACTATTTTGAGAAATAACCCAAAAAAGTTGTCCACAAATAATCCGTTGTAGCTTATGCAGAGAACTTATCAATCATCCGTCGTATATACATACAGTGCTATATACATAAACATAGTGATATATATATACATATATAAATATACAGTGTTATATACACAAACACAGTGCTATATACACACATACACAAAGTATCAGACACACAGAATAACGTACTCACTCATCGACAAACGTAGACACACAAACACATATCGACAATGACACACACACAGACGTAGACATACAAACATATATCGACAATGACACACACAGACGTAGACATACAAACACATATCGACAGTGACACACACACAGACGTAGACACACAAACACATATCGACAATGACACACACACAGACGTAGACACACAAACACATATCGAGAGTGACACAAACATAGAATCAGACACACAAACACATATCAACAATGACACACACACAGACGCAGGCAAGCAGACAAACATTAAAAGAAAGCAAATATGCTTATATCAGCCAAACAGAAATGTGTAGATGAGTACTGTAATATCATGTACACACATTTCTGAACCGAATAATACTTGACCAACATTATATGTTGCACACAGACTTTGTAGTCAGGCGATCTATTTGTAACAGACTGCCCAACTCATTTGTCACGATCACACAGAACTTTGGAGACTGGTACTCCAGGTGTGTATAATCAACTGCTCTAACTTACTAGATAAATGTTTGATCTAATTTATGTTATTGTTTGTTCTAACTTACTAAATATTAATGTTTGATCTAATTTATCATATCACTGTTTGTTCTAACTTATCATGTCAGTGTTTGCTCTAACTTACTAAAGAAATGTTTGCTGTAACTTATCATGTCAGTGTTTGCTCTAACTTACTAAAGAAATGTTTGCTGTAACTTATCATGTCACTGTTTGCTCTAACTTACTAAAGAAATGTTTGCTGTAACTTATCATGTCAGTGTTTGCTCTAACTTACTAAAGAAATGTTTGCTGTAACTTATCATGTCCACTGTTTGTTCTACATTACCAAATGTTATACCTTTCTTGCTTCTTTCTGCATTCCCCCACCACCCCACCCCCCCCCCCAGGTCGTTCTCTCCATCCACACCAGCTCTTTTAATCGCTAATGGTTTCTGACTGGCTGAAGTTGTTATCCTACGTCATTCCTCAACCAACCACTTCGTTCCCACCACACATGTTTGTTTACATGGGCCAGGTCGTCTTTCAAAGCGGACAGGTGGGGTTATGTGTTGTGTTGTCCTTGTATGTAATCCTTGAACAAGGCTCACTGACATATTGTGTGTTCTTCATTTATATGTTATCATCTTATTTTCTTATTTTCTGTTATTTGTGTTTCCTCATTTTCTTTGTCGTTTTCTAAAACTAAACCATACACCTCTGTCTACCTTTATTACTAGAATCATACGCTTCTATCTACCTTTATTACTAGAATCATACACTTCTGCCTACCTTTATTACTAGAATCATACACCTCTATCTACCTTTATTACTAGAACCATACGCTTCTATCTACCTTTATTACTAGAACCATACACCTCTATCTACCTTTATTACTAGAACCATACACCACTATCTGCCTTTATTACTAGAATCATACACCTCTGTCTACCTTTATTACTAGAACCATACACCACTATCTGCCTTTATTACTAGAACCATACACCTCTGTCTACCTTTATTACTAGAACCATACACCTCTATCTGCCTTTATTACTAGAATCATACACCTCTGTCTACCTTTATTACTAGAACCATACACCACTATCTGCCTTTATTACTAGAACCATACACCTCTGTCTACCTTTATTACTAGAACCATACACCACTATCTGCCTTTATTACTAGAACCATACACCTCTGTCTACCTTTATTACTAGAACCATACACCACTATCTGCCTTTATTACTAGAACCATACACCTCTATCTACCTTTGTTACTAGAACCATACACCTCTATCTACTTTTAATACTAGAACCAATTTTATCGCTCTCGTCATCTCTTTCATCTCTAATTTACCAAGTAGTGATTCAATTTACTTTGTCAGTGTTAACTGTAATTTATCGCGTTAGTCTTTGCTCTAATTTACCTATAACAGTGTTTGCTGTAACTTACCCATGTTAAAGTTTGCTCTAACTTACCCACGTTAAAGTTTGCTCTAACTTACCCACGTTAAAGTTTGCTCTAACTTACCCACGTTAAAGTTTGCTCTAACTTACCCTTGTCAGTGTTTGCTGTAGCTTACCCACGTCAGCCTTTGCTGTAACCTACCCATGTTAAAGTTTGCTCTAATTTACCATGTCAGTGTTTGCTCTAACTTATCCATATTAAAGTTTGCTTTAACTTACCCATGTTGAAGTTTGCTTTAACTTATCCTTGTCAGTGTTTGCTGTAGCTTACCCATGTCAGTGTTTGTCCTAGCTTACCAATATCAATGTATGTTCTATCTTACCCATGTCAGTGTTTGTTCTATCTTACCCATGTCAGTGTTTGTTCTAGCTTACCCATGTCAGTGTTTGTTCTAGCTTACCCATGTCAGTGTTTGTTCTATCTTACCCATGTCAGTGTTTGTTCTATCTTACCCATGTCAGTGTTTGTTCTATCTTACCCATGTCAGTGTTTGTTCTATCTTACCCATGTCAGTGTTTGTTCTAGCTTACCATGTCAGTGTTTGTTCTGGCTTACCCATGTCAGTGTTTGTCCTAGCTTACCAATATCAATGTATGTTCTATCTTACCCATGTCAGTGTTTTCTGTAGCTTAGCCATGTAAGTGCTTGCTCTAGCTTACCCATGTCAGTGTTTGTTCTAGCGTACCCATGTCAATGTTTGTTCTAGCGTACCCATGTCAGTGTATGTTCTAGCTTACCCATGTCAGTGTTTGCTGTAGTTTACCCATGTCAGTTTTGTTCTAGCTTACCCATGTCAGTATTTGCTGCAGCTTACCCATGTCAGTGTTTGCTGTAACTTACCCACGTTAAAGTTTGCTCCAACTTACCATGTCAGTGTTTGTTGCAGCTTACCCATGTCAGCGTTTGCTCTACTTTCCCATGTCAGTGGTTGCTCTAACTTACCATGTCAGTGTTTGCTCTACTTACCCATGTCACTGGTTGTTGTAAAGCTCTGCATGTTTCATATATCTCTTTCTGCCAATATCTGCAGTGCTGGAACCTGTAACGATTGTTTCAATTTACTCGTCACAACATCTGGCACATCCAGCTAGTCACAACATCTGGCACATCATCTATACTGCAAACTTCTTGCCATGATGCTGCAAGTGAGTAACATACAATCATCTTATCGCTTATTTTATCAAGAAAGCTTGATCTCCGTCATAGGGTAGTTTGTATCATAGCAACGATAATAATTACAGTTGGAGGTAATACTTACAGCTGCAGGTAGTACTCACTCCTGCGATAGTACCTACAGCTGCGATAATAAGCTGCAGACAGTACTTACAGCTGCAGACAGTACTTAAAGTTGCAAATGGCAGCTACAGCTACGAGCAGTACTTACAGCTAGAGATAGTACTACAGACAAAACGGGAGGAACAACATTAGACTCATATACAAAGCCAGCATTCAGAGCAGCATACGATAAAAGTACGGATTGTAATCACCGTTAATTTTCGTGCTGTCCTCATGATAGTGATTATTGTTTAATGATTACATGTTTCGTTAATGTCACTAGTATCTGTTACAGTTTTTTTTACATGTTAATGTTTCCCTTAATATGACCAGTGTAAGCTAGATGTCACCGATGTCACTAACATAGTACTCTTTCACGCCAAGAAATGTTCCCTCTAAACTGCGCGGCAGCGGCACACGAAACCCTCGTGCAAGAAATGTTATACCTCGTCAGCGCGCATGCACATACACATACAGTCTGGTTTTATTTTTCAGTTTCATTATGCTATAGTGTGCTGTGGTAGTAGTAAAGGAAAAAACGTAGGACTGAAGGAAAAAAAGGTAGGACTGAAGGAAAAGAGGTAGGACTGAAACGAAAAAGGTAGAACTGAAGGAATAAAAGGTAGGACTGAAGGGGAAAATGTAGGACTGAAAAAAAAGTAGGACTGGAGGGAAAAAAGGACTGAAGGAATAAAAGAAAAGACTGAAGGAAGAAAGGTAGGTCTGAAGGGAAAATAGTCTTTCCTGACCGGGGGGGGGGGGGGGGGGGGAGGAGGGGAATATGATGAGTTTATTTTCTAGACTTAAAAAGAATAATGCTTTCTTTCTATGAAAACTTGAAATTATACTTCGTAATTCGCGCTACGATGCACATTTGCGCATTTTTGTAAAGAATATATTTGCACACGGGTTGAAAACAGCAACACACTGATGCCTTGTGTGACTGAAGAGATGCAGGGTTGTTTGACTGTGGAGATGCCATTTTGTGTCACTCTGAAGATGCTGACAATGAAGCGGAGATTCTCCTGCTGATCATTTGTGGTATAACTCTGAAGTTATCATTCAGAAATTATCACACAGAAGTTATCATGCTGAAGTTATCACTCAGAATTTATCTTATATCTAATATAGTATATCCTTCTCTTGGCGTTAAACGTCACATAGGGCTCGCAAGGTAGTTCGCCAATTTATCCTGTTTTCGGCGAGCTTTCCAACCTCATCAAGGGATTTTATGCCTATTAATTTGGCATCTCTTAACAATGTCCTCTTCAGAGTTTCACGTGGTCTGCCTCTTTTTCTTCGGCCTGTTGTGTTCCACTTGATAGATTGTTTTGGGATTCTCTGACTGTTTCTTCTCATCAAGTGACCAACATATGTCTATCTCCTTTTCCTGATCACCCATGAGACTGGTTGTTGTTCAGTCATCTGTCTTATCTCTGCATTGTTCTTGAATTCATTCCACTTTATGCCAAGTATTTTCCTTAGGCATTTGTTTTCAAAAGAGTCTAATTTCTTTTCTATTTCTTTAGTTGTTTTCCAGCTCTCGCAAGCATAAATGAGGGTAGATATTACATTTGAATTGAATAGTCTTAACTTGGTTTTTGTGCTTATAACTTTTGAATTCCATATGTTCTTAAGATTCTTGAAGATCGATGCTGCTTTTACAATTCTAATTCTAACTTCCTTTCTGGTGTCACTATCCTGGTCTATGTAGCTGTCAAGGTATGCAAATTGATTGATTTCTTCAATATATTTCCTTTCTACATGTATTTGTCCATTTTGATTAATGGGAAGTTTCATTATTTTTGTTTTGTCCTTGTTAATTTCAAGTCCTATTTTGCTAGCCAGTGAAGACAGGCTATCTGTTTTTTCTTGCATGGAATTCAAATTATTACTGATAAGAGTTATGTCATCAGCAAAATCAAGATCTTCTAGTTGTGTCCCATGTACCCAGTCAATACCTGTGTTACCTGTGCAGCATTTTTTCATTATAAAGTCTATTGCAATTCCAAAAAAGCAAAGGAGACAGTATACATCCTTGTTTCACGCCTGTTTCGATCTGGAACAATTCCCTCATACCTTCTTCTGTTTTGACTGCACAAACATATCCATTATGGAGGTCCTTAATGATGTTGACAATTTTAGATGGTATTCCATATAGTCTTAAGACTCCACAATGAATCTCTGTGTATGCTATCAAATGCCTTTTTAAAGTCTATAAGTTCAGTATTAATGGTCTTTGCTTTTCAATATGTTCTTCAAGTATTATTCTTAGAGTAAAGATCTGGTCGAGACAGCTTCTCCTTTTCGAAATCCTACTTGTTCTTCTCTCATTGCGGTATCTACTATATCTTTGAGTCTATTCAAAATGACCCTGCAAAATACTATTGGCACAACTGATATTAAGGTTACTCCTCTCGAAGTGTTACAGTCACTAAGGCTGCCTTTTTTTTTGTGTGGATATTTTAACAATGATTCCTTTTTTCCGTTTAGAAGGGACCTTTTATTCTTTCCAAATCTTATTAAAAATTCTCTATAGTTGTATTATGTTGTCACTATTGATAGCTTTTAACATTTCGGGTGTTATTTCATCTTCACTTGCAGCTTTTTTGTTAGCCATTAAATTCACTGCTGTTTCAATTTCATGCAATGTAATTTCATCTAGATTGACATTTAGTTGTGGGGCTGGTAAGTCGGTTTCAAGGTTTAACAATTCTTTTGGGTGTGGTCGATTAAGTAATTCTTGGAAGTGTTCAGCCCATCTTTGCTTTTAGTCTTTACTTGATGTTAATAGGGTTCCAGTTTTGCTAAGGATTGGTCTTTCTTTAGATGTAATAGTACCTGTTAGCCTCTTTTGTATGTTATATAAAGTTTTGCTGTCTCCTGTTTTTGGTGCTTTCTCTGCCTCTTTCACCATATTGTCTATGTATTCTCATTTATCCCTTCTAGCTGAAATTTTTACTTTCTTGCCTATTTCTTTATATATTGTTTTCGCCAGATCTTTTCCAAGATCTTTTTTTACATTCAACATGTCTAATTTGATTGCTCGTCTTTCATGTATGTACTTCCATGTGTTTTCTGATATCCTTGCTTTTCTATTTTGTTTGTTTGTTTTGTTTTGTTTCTTTGTTTAGTGCAGCGCTTGCTTTTGCTGCTGTGATTATGGCTGTGTTGTAAGAATTCCATAATTCACCTATACCTATCTCCTCTACCTCACTGGGTGTTTTGGAATGATTGGCAAGTTCCTGATTGAAATTACTGTTAGTATTCTCTTCTTGTAGGCTGTGGCTGTTTATCTTTCTGTGTACTGATTTCTTGTGTTGGCTTTTCAGTTTTAGTTTTATTTTCCCTATACACAGGTTGTGATCACTGTTGACATCTGCACCCCTATACGCCCTTACATCTATTAGAGATGTTCTGAATTGCTTTCTAACACAAAAATGATCTATCTGATTTCTAGTTCTATCATCTGGAGATATCCACTTTGTTTTATACATCTCTTTGTGTGGAAATACTGTCCCTCCAATGACCATGCCCTCTGTCAAACATATTTCAATTAATCTTTCTCCGTTCTGATTAACCATGTCAGTTCCTTCTTTCTCCATTACTTTTTTCGACGTCGGTATTATCTTTCCCTACCTTAGCGTTGAAGTCCCCCATAGCAATTAGGATGTCGTGTTTAAAGACTTTGTTAATGATTTGTTGTAATTTGTGATAGAAATCGTCTTTCACCTCATCATCTGCATCGTTCGTGGGTGCATAACACTGTATTATTGTCATTATTCCGTGTCTTAGGTTGTCTCATGCTCTTATTATACGACTGTTCACTGGTTCCCATTCTACAAGGCTCTTTGCTGCTACATTTGAATTTATCTACTGAAGTTATAATACGAAAATTATCACTCAGAATTTATCATACTGAAATTATAATACTAACGTTAACACTCAGAATTTATCATGCTAAATGTATAATACGAAAGTTATCACTCAGAATTTATCATACTGAAGTTATAAAACGAAAGTTATCACTCAGAAGTCATGACACACAGCGTTTATCATCTAGACGTTCAATATATGCACACGTCCGTCCTCTATTTCAGATGTGAATTATTCTGGAGATGCGGCCCGCAATGCCTTTTAGACGATGTTAAAAATGAAAACTAAAATGATAGCAATGTCTTTTATCTCCCTGTCTCCATCTCTCATCCCCCCTCCCTCAAAAGCTGCTGACATAAAAAGCTTGAAATCCTTTGCAATCTGGCCCCTCCCACGGCCTCAGCTGTCAACTGTCAACCAATGGTAGCTTGACTTTCACTGAATGGCTTCATTTCAGACATGGGCGGGTAGAAACAGGGAGACTATGTCGTGGTGTCTGAGGGGTGGAGCAACACAAATGATAACCTCAGTACAGTAGTATCTTGTGTCTTGGACATTCGAAGACTGTTATTTCAGACTGGTTGCTTCAAATTTACATACTTGAAATTCAGGAATTAAAATTTACATACTTGAAATTCAGGAATTAAAATTTACATACTTGAAATTCAGGAATTAAAATTTACATACTTGAAATTCAGGAATTAAAATTTACATACTTGAGATTCAGGAATTAAAATTTACATACTTGGACACATTACAAAACTTTAGACTCATGACCTAAACATTATAAAACTTTAGACACATGACATAAACATTAAAAAGCTGTCACAACCAAGAAAAAAACACACACAGACTTATTGTGACAACCAAGGAAACAGCATAAACTTTCTGTCACAACCAAGAAAGCAAACACACAAACTTACTGTCATAACCAAGGAAACAATAACACAAACTTACTGTCACAACCAACGAAACAATAACACAAACTTACTGTCACAACCAAGGAAACGATAACACAAACTTACTGTCACAACTAACTAAACAATAACACAAACTTACTGTCACAACCAAGGAAACAATAACACAAACTTACTGTCAGAACCAATTAAACAATAACATAAACTTACTGTCACAACTAAGAAACCAAACACACAAACTTACTGTCACAACCAAGAAAGCAAACACACAAACTTACTGTCACAACCAAGAAAGCTAACACATAAACTTACTGTCACAACCAAGAAAGCAAACACACAAACTTACTGTCATAACCAAGGAAACAATAACACAAACTTATTGTCACAACCAACGAAACAATAACACAAACTTACTGTCACAACCAACTAAACAATAACACAAGCTTACTGTCACAACCAAAGAAACAATAACACAAACTTACTGTCACAACTAACTAAACAATAACACAAACTTACTGTCACAACCAAGGAAACAATAACACAAACTTACTGTCAGAACCAATTAAACAATAACATAAACTTACTGTCACAACCAAGGAAACAGTAACACAAACTTACTGTCACAATAATTAATTATTTAAATAATTTTAAAATTAAAAGTTAAATTTAAAAATGATTTAATTATATAGTTACATAATTTGAAGTGTATAATTTTCATCACTGATTGCTTTTCATTAACATACATTCATATATTCACATGTTTCACCTTTTGATTATAGACACAGAAATGTCCTCCCATGTGCTGATGTGTGGCGTATGTGTTTATGCTGGTCAGTGTCAATTGCATTTTAATGATAATGATATGCTATGTTCATCTTTCATTATCATCCTTGAGTCACAATTGGTTACTTAATGTGTCACTGAACTCTTCATATTTGTACTCTGTTAGATGTTGGAGGCAGGCAGTTTCTGTGTACATATTATATATGAGGAGTTGGCAAGTAGCTCCTATGTTGTGTTAAGGGAGTGTAGCTAACTCTTGATTAATAGGGAATATGTATTACAAGAGTTACTGAAGACAAGAGATTTGTAGAGATCTGAATAGTTCATAGCGTCACTTGGAGTGTCGCCTTTGTTCATGCTGATGTTCATGCTGACGTTCATGCTGATGTTCATGCTGATGTTGATGGCGTGTTCAATGTTTTCTGTGCGTGATGTTCATTGCTGTGGAGATATGTGTTGTGTGTGGTGTCTAGTGTTGTCAATAAACCTAATCTTATTTTGTGTGGCGTCTAGTGTTGTCAATAAACCTAATCTTATTTTGTGTGGTGTCTAGTGTTGCCAATAAACCTAATCTTATTTTGTGTGGCGTCTAGTGTTGTCAATAAACCTAATCTTATTTTGTGTGGTGTCTAGTGTTGCCAATAAACCTAATCTTATTTTGTGTGGTGTCTAGTGTTGTCAATAAACCTAATCTTATTTTGTATGGTGTCTAGTGTTGCCAATAAACCTAATCTTATTGTGTGTGGTGTCTAATGTTGTCAATAAACCTAACCTTATTTTGTGTGGCGTCTAGTGTTGTCAATAAACCTAACCTTATTTTGTGTGGTGTCTAGTGCTGTCAATAAACCTAACCTTATTTTGTGTGGTGTCTATTGTTGTCAATAAACCTAACCTTAATTTGCGTGGCGTTTAGTGTTGTCAATAAAATTAACCTTATTTTGTGTTTTGTCTAGTGTTGTCAATAAACCTAACCTTTTTTGTATTTTGTCTAGTGTTGTCAATAAACCTAACCTTATTTTGTGGCTTGTCTAGTGTTGTCAATAAACCTAATCTTATTTTGTGTGGTGTCTTGTGTTGTCAATAAACCTAACCTTAATTTGTGTGGCGTCTAGTGTTGTCAATAAACCTAACCTTATTTTGTGTAGCGTCTAGTGTTGTCAATAAACCTAACCTTATTTTGTGTAGTGTCTAGTGTTGTCAATAAACCTAACCTTATTTTACCTTGATCAATGTATGTTTTCTGAGTAGTTGTTGGAGCACGAGGCGAGTGAGATGAGAACTTATCAGCCAACTAAAAGCCAGGTAGGGGAGCTTGGACAGTCATCACCTGGGAGGACCAGATCTTGGGTGGTGGACCGTTAGGAGCAGTGCCGCTACCGAGAGTGCTCCAGGCACAGCTGTACTTCATTGGGCACTAAACTTAGTAGAATAAGGCTAGCTACTTAAGCCAGGAGCACTAGAGAATATCTCAGTTGACGATGATAAAAAAAGTAAAGAATCAAAACGGATGGGAGAAGTAAAAAGATAGATTAAAATAGATAAACATGAAAGAATAAGCACAGTAAGGTAATAATCACCAATATTTTACACTATCACAACCAAGGAAACATTAACACAAATAATAACGAAAATTTACTATCACAACCAAGCAAACAATAACACAAACAATAACGATTTTTTACTATCACAACCAAGCAAAACAATAACACAAACAATAACGAAAATGTACTATCAGAACCAGGAAACATTAACACAAACAATAACGAAAATTTACTATTACAACCAAGGTAACGTTAACACAAACAATAACGAAAATTTACTATCACAACCAAGGTAACGTTAACACAAACAATAACGAAAATTTACTCTCACAACCAAGGTAACGTTAACACAAACAATAACGAAAATTTACTATCACAACCAAGGTAACGTTAACACAAACAATAACGAAAATTTACTCTCACAACCAAGGTAACGTTAACACAAACAATAACGAAAATTTACTCTCACAACCAAGGTAACGTTAACACAAACAATAACGAAAATTTACTCTCACAACCAAGGTAACGTTAACACAAACAATAACGAAAATTTACTATCACAACCAAGGTAACGTTAACACAAACAATAACGAAAATTTACTCTCACAACCAAGGTAACGTTAACACAAACAATAACGAAAATTTACTATCACAACCAAGGTAACGTTAACACAAACAATAACGAAAATTTACTATCACAACCAAGGTAACGTTAACACAAACAATAACGAAAATTTACTCTCACAACCAAGGTAACGTTAACACAAACAATAACGAAAATTTACTCTCACAACCAAGGTAACGTTAACACAAACAATAACGAAAATTTACTTTCAGAACCAAGGAAAAATTAACACAAACAATAATAAAAACTTACTGTCACAACTAAGGAAACATTGACACAAACAATAATAAAAGATTGTAAATCATTTAATAACCACACGAACATCAAAAACAGTTTAGAACGCTAATAACCACACAGAACATCATAACAAATTTAAAATGTTATAAACAACATAAAAATTTAAAAACAATTTAGACCGCCAGGAGCACGATGGAACATCAAGAACACTATATAACATAACTTCAAGAACACGAAAGAACATCAAGAACACTATATAACATAACTTCAAGAACACGAAAGAACATCAAGAACACTATATAACATAACTTCAAGAACAAAAAAGAACATCAAGAACACTATATAACATAACTTCAAGAACACGAAAGAACATCAAGAACACTATATAACATAACTTCAAGAACACGAAAGAACATCAAGAACACTATATAACATAACTTCAAGAACACGAAAGAACATCAAGAACACGATAGAACATCAGGTACACAATAGAACATTAATAACTAGACATGACTTCAAAAAGAATTTAGTTCGTCGTCAATACAAACAAGGCTGGAAAGAAAGAAAGAAAGAAAGAAAGAAAGAAGAAAGAAAGAAAGAAAGAAAGAAAGGAAGAAAGAAAGAAAGAAAGAAAGGAAGGAAGGAAGAAAGAAAGAAAGAAAGGAAGAAAGAAAGGAAGAAAGAAAGAAAGAAAGAATTTCCATAAATTCTGAACTGGCGGGAGCTGTCTGTGATATGAATACAGCAAGGACATAGGAACCAATTCAAGCCCCCCGCGCTGAACCAACTTGAGCTCACCGACTGTAAAAGGCCAGAGAAGGGCGCAATATCAGGAGAATGCTGGCAGACATTCATGACTTTTGTCCTGTCATCGACGCCATGTTTAGAATGTGGTGGGCCACTATGCTGGATCATTGTTAGCGGCCATCTTGGCGGAAGGGACAATCTCACGACGATCTCCGTGTCGGAATGGTTTTCTGCTCGTATTTTTCCACTCACTGAAGAAATTCCTGTCCATACAAGCACTCGCCCGTGCAAACAAGACACGATCTTTCCCGCCTGCCAGCGCATGCTTGAATGATTGATCGACATTTGATTGATAGGGGCAGGAATATTGCCCGGAAATTTTATGCGAAAATCAGAATATTTGGGAAAGTGATGAATAACTGTACGGTCAACTTTGTTTCGGAGCAATAATGTATTTCATATATATATATATGTGTGTGTGTGTGTGTGTGTTTGAATGTGCGAGTGCAGGTGTTTGTATGATAGTCTACGTACACATATTGTCTTATTCGTAGCCACTATATGTGTGTAGTTTTTTAGCGCAAGATACGATAAGGTGACACTCGAATGTAATGGACAATCAAGAAAATGTTTAAGTCTGAAACCAGCACAAGATACATCAATGGGACAGTCCAACACAAGATACATCAATAGGACAGCCCAGCACAAGATACATCAATGGGACAGTCCAACACAAGATACATCAATGGGACAGTCCAACACAAGATACATCAATGGGACAGTCCAACACAAGATACATCAATGGGACAGTCCAACACAAGATACATCAATGGGACAGTCCAACACAAGATACATCAATGGGACAGTCCAACACAAGATACATCAATGGGACAGTCCAACACAAGATACATCAACGTGACAGCGTCATATAGTGCTGTATGTGTGTGTGATTGGGGCAACCAGAGATTTGATTGGTCTCTTCTGTCACATATATTTTTTTTGTTAGGAATGAGTTATCTGTTGTTATGACACTCTTCTCACTTCCCATATCCCAGCTCTTCTGCCACTCCCAAAACTCGAACCATTTTGTCTTTTATATCTATCACTAAAACTGTATTGTCTCTCATATGTATCGTTCTAACAATATTGTCCCATATATGTATCTCTCAAACCGTATTGTCTCTTATATCTATCACTAAAACCATTTTGTCTTTTATAACTACCACTCAAACCATAGTGTCTCTTATATCTAACACTCACACCGTACTGTCTTTTATAACTCGTATCTATCATTCACACCATATTGTCTCTTATATGTCTCTTATATCTACCACTCAAACCATATTGTCTCTTCTATCTATCACTCAAACTATATTGCTTTTATGTCTGTCAATCAAACCATATTGTCTCTTATATCTATATCTCAAACCATATTGCCTTTTATATCTAGCACTCAAACCATATTGTTTTTTATATCTACCACTCAAACTATATTGTATCTAATATCTAACACTCAAACCATATTGCCTTTTATATCTACCATTCAAACCATATTGTCTCTTATATCTACCACTCAAACTATATTGTATCTAATATCTAACACTCAAACCATATTGTCTCTTATATCTACCACTCAAACCGTATTGCCTTTTATGTGTATCAATCAAATCATATTGTCTCTTGTATCTATAACTCAAACCATATTGCCGTTTATATCTACCACTCAAACAATATTGTCTCTTCTGTACATCACTCAAACTGTATTGTCTCTTATATCTATCAAGCAAACCACACTGCCATCTACCACTCAAACCGTATGGTTTATTATGTCTATCACTAAAACCATATTGTCTCATATATTTATCACTAAAACCATATTGTCTCATATATCTATCACTAAAACCATATTGTCTCATACATATATCACTAAAACCATATTGTCTCATACATATATCACTAAAACCATATTGTCTCATACACATATTACTAAAACTTTAGTATCTCATACATCTATCGTTAAAACCGTATTGTCTCTAGATTATGTAGTCATTTCTTCGCTGTATGAATCACTCCTTCGTTATCTTCAAATCTTACCCTTCGGAATGCATCTTTAAGTGGACCAAACAGATGGAAATCAGAGGGTGCCAAATTGTGAACATAGGGTGGATGGGGTAGTACAATCCAGCCCAGTTGACTGATTGCTTCCCGTGTTGCCAGACTTGTGTGAGGGCGCGCATTGTCGTGAAGGAGAAGCAAGTCTGCTGGATTCTTGTGCGAAAACGTTGGTTGAGTTTTTTCGATGTCTTAATGTAAGCTTGCGAACTGATTGTCTCTCCTCTTGGCATAACATCTACAATTTCAATGTCCCAAAAGATAGTGATCATGACCTTTCCAGCTGAAGGAGTTGTCTTGAATTTCTTTATTCGTGGTGATTGCATTGATGCTACTCCATTGACTTCTTTTTTGTCTCAGGTTCAAAATGATGTGCCCAGGTTTCGTCACCTGTTACGATCTTAGCCAAAAAGTTCTCTCCCTCAGCATTGAAACGCTCCAATAATTCAGAAGAAATTACTTTCCTTTGCAATCGATTGTCATTTGTGAGATTTCAGGGAACCCACAATGGGCAAACCTTAGAAAATCTGAGAGCTTTTATAACTGCATTTGCGCTACCATTGCTGACTGACAACTTTAAGGCCAGTTGTTGAGTAGTGATACGCCTATCAGTAAGAATAATGTCCTCAGCGCATTTCAACATTTCTGCCTTGGTGGCCGTGGCAGGACCTCCACAGCTCGGCTGATCATGCAACTCCTTATCTCCACTTCTTGATTCTTTGATCCCTGAACCCAGCGACTGGCTGTACTCGTGTCGACTGCAAAACGTCCATACACATCACATAGACGCTTGTGAATATTCACAACAGTTTCCTTCTCCGCAACGAAAAATTCTATCATAATTCCCTGTTTATACCACAAGTTACTAACATGCTCCATTTCAACGGTTAGGGCAGCCATTTTCTTTTACCAGTTTCAGTGAAATTTGGTTCACACAATCATATGTATGACATTTTTAAAGCGTGCAAGATTTCACGCTTCTATCTTTATTATTATATGAAAAAAAAACGATGTGGTGCATTACTTTCTGAACGGCCTCGTATGTATCACTAAAACCGTATTAATTCTTATATGTATCACTAAAACCATATTGATTCTTATATGTATCACTAAAACTGTATTGTCTCTTATATGTATCACTAAAACCGTATTGTCTCATATATGCGCCACTAAAACCATATTGTCTCATATATATGTCACAAGAATTGTATGTCTTATATATGTATCACTAAAACCATATTGTCTTTTATATATATCAGTAAAATTATATTGCCACATATATGTATCGGTAAAACTGTATTGTCTCATATATGTATAACTAAAACTGTATTGTCTCTTATATAATTTATCATTAAAACTTTATTGTCTCTTATATGTATAACTAAAACCGTATTGTCTATATATATATAAAACTAAAACCATAATGCCTTATATATATATAAAACTAAAACAGTATTGTCTCATATCTGTATCACTAAAACCATATTTTCTCATATATGTATCACTAAAACTGTATTGTCACTTATATGTATCACTAAAACTGTATTGTCTCAGATATGTATCACTAAAATCGCATTGTCTCTTATATGTATCACAAGAATCATATTGTCTTATATCTTATCTTATATATCTTATATCCTTCCCGTGCCGTTAGACGTCACATAGGGCTCGCAAAGTAGTTTGCCAATTGTTCCTGTCTTCGGCGAGTCTTTCAACCTCATCAAAGGATTTTATGCCTGTTAACTTGGCCTCTCTTAATAATGTTCTCTTCAGAGTTTCACGTGGTCTGCCCCTTTTTCTTCGGCCTGTTGTGTTCCACTTGATAGCTTGTTTTGGGATTGTCTCATATACATATCACTAAAACCATATTGTCTCTTATATGTATCATTAAAACCATATTGTCTCATGTATGTATCACTAAGACCATACTATCTCTTATATCTATCACTAAAACCATATTGTCTCATATATCTGCAACTAAAACCATGTTGTCTCTTATATCCATCACTAAACCATATTGTCTCTTAAATCTATAATTAAAACCATATTGTATAATATATGTATCATTAAAACCATATTGTTTTTTATATCTGTCACTAAAACTGTATTGTCTCAGATATGTCTCATGAAAATCATATTTTCTCATATATGTATCAGTATAAGCATATTGTCTCTTATAATTCTCATAGAAAACATATTGTCTCATATATGTCTCACTAAAACCATATTGTCTCATATTTGTATCACTAAAACCATATTGTCTCTTATTTGTATCACTAAAACCATATTGTCTCTTATACGTATCACTAAAACCATATTGTCTCTTATATGTATCACTAAAACCATATAATCTCTTATATGTATCATTAAAATCATTTTGTCTCATATATGTTTCATTAAAACTATATTGTCTCTTATATGTATCACTTAAACCGTATTGTTTCTTATATTTCTCTCTCTGAACCTTAAGTGCCCAGGGCACATGGGGCTTCCACAAGGGTTTTCCACAAATGCCTGTCCTTCGCCTTTTTTTCTGCTCTTGCCAAGGTGAGCCCTCTATTGCTCAACATCCTTTCTGTTGTTCTTCTCCATGTCTCTTTTGGTCTACCCTTACTTCTGTTCCCCTGTGGTGTCCATCTTAGTGCTATTTTTGGTAGTGAGTTGTCAGTCATTCGGAGCACATGTCCCAACCATTGCCAGCGTCTTTCCTCAATAATTGCTGTCAGTGGCTTCATCTGCATTTCTGCCAATAAGATGTTATTTTTTATAGTGTTTGGCCAAAATATTTTTCTAATTCTTTTGTAAAGATTTAGTCTGGAAAGAATTCAACTTGTTTTCTATAGTTTTGGTGATTTTCCAGCATTCACTTCCATAGAGTAGTACACTTAGAACATTACTCTTAAATATCCTGATTTTTGTTTCTTATATGTATCACTAAAACTGTAATGTCTCTTAAATCTAAACATATAATTAAAACTGTATTTCTCTTATGTGTATTACTAAAACTGTATTATCTCTTATATATATCACAAAAACCATTTTGTCGCTTATATGTATCACTAAAACCGTACTGTTTCTATATGTGCCACTAAAACCATATTGTGTGTTATATCTATAACTAAAACTGTATTGTCCCATATATATATCACTAAAACCACATAGTCTCTTATATGTATCACTAAAACTGTATTGTCTCTTATATTTATCTCTGAAATCGTTTTGTCTCTTATATGTATAACTATAACCATATTGTCTCTTCTATGTATCACTAAAACTGTATTGTCTCATATATATATCACTAAAACCACATTGTCTCTTATATGTATCACTAAAACTGTATTGTCCCATATATATATATCACTAAAACCACATTGTCTCTTATATGTATCACTAAAACTGTATTGTCTCATATTTGTATCACTAAAACTGCATTGTCTCTTATATGTATCACTAAAACTGTATTGTCTCTTATATATATCACTAAAACTGTATTGTCTCATATATTTATCTCTGAAATCATTTTGTCTCTTACATGTATAACTATAACTGTATTGCCTCTTGTATGTATCACTAAAATCATATTGTCTCATATACGTATCACTAAAACCATATTGTCTCTTCTATGTATCATTAAAACTGTATTGTCTCATATATGTATCACTAAAATCATGTTGTCTCTTCTATGTATCACTAAAACCATATTGTCTCATATATGTATCACTAAAACCCTATGTTTTCATATGTGTATCACTAAAATGTATCCTTTCATATATCTATTTCTAAAACCATATTGTCTCATATATCTATCACTAAAACCATATCGTCTCTTATATCTATCACTAAAATTGTATTATCTCTTATATGTATCATTAAAACCATATTATCTTTTATCTGTATCTATAGACCGTATTGTCTCTTATATGTAAAACTAAAACCATATTGTCTCATATATGTATCACCAAAACTGTATTATCTCTTATATGTGTCACCAAAACTATATTGTCTCTTATATGTATCACTAAATCTGTAGTGTCTCTTATATGTATGACAAATACCATATTGTATTTGATATGTATAACTAAAACCAAATTGTCTCATATATGTATCACTAAAACCATATTGTCTTGTATATTTATCACTAAAACCGTATTTTGTCTTATATATATCACTAAAAACAGTCTCATTTATGGATCCCTAAAACAGTATTGTCTCATATATATATTACTAAAACCGTATTGTCTCATATATGTATCACTAAAACTGTATTGTCTCTTAAATATATCACTAAAATTGTATTGTCTCATATATGTATCACTAAAACCATATTGTCTCATATATGTATCACTAAAAATATATTCTCTCACATATGTATCACTAAAACCGTATTGTCTCATATATGTATCACTAAAACCGTGTTGTCTCATATATATTTATCACTAAAAATGTATTGTCTCTTGAATCAGTCACTAGAACATCCTTTTCTTTCCCCCCTCCCAACCACAATTTAACACCCCCCCAGATCTGATATAATATATGTGATATATGATATATGTGGTATATGATATATGTGATATAATATATATATATGTGTTATATAATGCATGTGATATATGATGTGTGTGGTATATGATATGTGTGGTATATGATATGTGTGGTATATAATATGTGTGATATATGATGTGTGTGATATATGATATGTGTGGTAAATGATGTGTGTGGTATATGATATGTGTGGTAAATGATGTGTGTGGTATATGATATGTGTGGTAAATGATGTGTGTGGTATATGATATGTGTGATATATGATGTGTGTGGTATATAATATTTGTGATATATGATGTGTGTGGTATATGATATGTGTGGTATATGATATGTGTGGTATATAATATGTGTGATATATGATGTGTGTGATATATGATATGTGTGGTAAATGATGTGTGTGGTATATGATATGTGTGGTAAATGATGTGTGTGGTATATGATATGTGTGGTATATGATGTGTGTGGTATATAATATTTGTGATATATGATATGTGTGGTATGTGATATGTGTGGTATATGATATGTGTGATATATGATATGTGTGGTATATGATGTGTGTGGTATATGATATGTGTGGTGTATGATGTGTGTGGTATAATATTTGCATGGTACATGATGTGTGTGATATATGATAAGTGTGGTATTAGATGTGTATGGTGTATGATGTGTGTGGTATATGATATGTGTGGTATATGATGTGTGTGGTATATGATGTGTGTGGTATGTGATATGTGTGGTATATGATATGTGTTATATGATATGTGGGGTATATGATATGTATGGTATATGATATGTGTGGTATATGATATGTGTGGTATATGATTCTTACCACAGCTTCACGTGTAGAAAACTCCAGTTTGAGTCTGAAGAAATTATGAATTTTTGAACAGCAGAAACGCCAGCAACACGGACAACATAAACCACAACATAACGTACATCATTAGCAGCAACAACAACACACAGCAACATAATGTACATCATTAGCAGCAACAACAACACACAGCAACATAATGTACATCATTAGAAGCAACAACAACACACAACAACATAATGTACATCATTAGCAGCAACATCAACACACAGAAACATAATGTACAGCATTAGCAGGAACAACAACACACAGAAACATAATGTACATCATTAGCAGCAACAAAAACAAACACAACATAATGTATATCATTGGCAGCAACATCAACACACAGTAACATAATGTACATCATTAACAGCAACAACAATGCACTGCAACATAATATACACTGGTAACAACAGTTAAAAAATTATGTAAACCATTAACAACATTAGAATTAACAACAATATCATCTACAACAACAGAAACAACAACTTGGACACTTTTAATAACAAAAGAAACAACAATATTGGCACCACTAACACCAATAGAAACAGCAACAACAACATCATGGACAACAAGAAAAACAACAATAACAACAACAGTAACAACAGCATTAAAACAATAGAAACAGCAACACTGAAACCATTAACAAAAATAAAAACTACAACATCAACACCATTAACAAAAATAAAAAAAAACAATATTAAGATGGAAGAAACAACAACACAAGTAGCAAGAAAATAACCAAGTAGATGAAACCATTAATAAAAATAGAAACAGCCACAACATGAACTATGTTACTATAGATGCAAAATATTACTATTATTGCTAAACAGAAGCAGAAGCAACAGCAACTGCAATGCCATAATAACAATCATCAGTAGCAACAACATAAGTAGCAGTAAAATACCATCATCATCAACAAAAGAAACAATGATGTTATCATCATCATCATAAACATAAGTAACAATGATGTTATCATCATCATCATAAACAACAATGATATCATCATCATCATCATCATCATCATCATCATCATCATCATCATCATCATCATCATCATCATCATCATCATCATCATCATCATCATCATCATCAACAACAATGATGTCATCATCATCATCATCATAAACAACAAAAGCAACAATGATGTCATCATCATCATTATAAACAACAAAAGCAACAATGATGTCATCATCATCATCATAAACAACAATGATATCGTCATCATCATCATCATCATAAACATAAGCAACAATGATGTCATCATCATCATCATAAACAACAATGATGTTATCATCATCATCATCATCATCATCATCATCATCATCATCATCATCATCATAAGCAACAATGATGTTATCATCATCATCATTAACATAAGCAACAATGCTGTTATCATCATCATCATAAACATAAGCAACAATGGTGTTATCATCATCATCATCATAAACATAAGCAACAATGGTGTTATCATCATCATCATCATCATAAACATAATCAACAATGATGTTATCATCATCATCATAAACATAAGCAACAATGATGTTATCATCATCAACAACAAAAGCAACAATGATGTCATCATCATCATCATCATCATAACCAAACGCAGCAAAGATGTTATCACCATCATTAAAAAAACAATAATGATGTTATCATATCATTTAGAAAAGTAACAGTAACGTTATTATCATCAACAACAACGGCATAAAAAAACAACATCAGAAAAAGCAACAAAATCATAAGAAACAACAGCATCATAAGTAACATCATCAGAAGCAACAACATTAGAAACAACATGATAAACTACAACATTAGAAACAACGTGATAACAACAACATTAGAAGCAACATAATTACAACATTAGAAACAACATGATAACAACAACATTAGAACCAACCCTATAAAAAACAAAATTAGAAGCAACAAGGACAGCAACAACAGAATTAGAAAAAAAAACAATCAGAAACAACATGTTAACAAATAACAGCATCAGAAACAACAGCATGAGCAACAACAGAGTCAGTAACAACGGTTCATTTCATTCATTCATTTGCGTGTCCCTTGCGGAACTTTGACTCCCTATAACAGCGGTAGGAACAGCAAAAATAGTATCAGACGCAACAGTATCAACAACAACAGTATCAGGAAAAGAAATATCAGAAACAACTGTATAAAAAACAAAAGCATGAACAAGAACAGCATCAAAAACAATACCATCAGAAACAAAGGTATCAGAAACAACAGCATGAGCAACAATGGCATCAGAAACAGTCTAAGTAGAAATAATACTATGAGTAACAACAGCACAAACAACAATAACATCAGAAACAACAGTGTTAGAATCAATAACATCAGCAACAACAGCAGCACAAACAAAAAAAAAGATGCCTTAGAGGCACATAGGGATATGGTGTTAGTGCTCATATTTTCCTTGACCTGTCAGCACACTAGAGGGTGATATGGTTAGTATCATGCCTGGATGCCTTTCCTTCCCCAACTCCAGAAGAAGTCAGGTACACATTTCTACAGCTGGGTGAAAACTGCATCAGAAATATCGACATGAGCAAGGACAGTATTAGAAACATCAGCATCACCAACAACAGCGTTAAAAAAAAAACAGCACCAGATACAACAACAGAAAGCATAACATCAGCAATAACAACATCAACAGTAACAGCGTGAGCAGCAAAAATATTCAGCTGCGCAACAATTTTAAGCTACTGTACTAGCCACCGTTTCCTTGCCGTATCTACTAGCCACCAGTCCCCGTCCCATATGTACTATCCACCAGTCCCCGTCCCATATGTACTAGCCACCAGTCTCTATCCCATGTGTACTAGCCATCAGTCCCCGTCCCATATGTACTAGCCACGTGTCTCTATCCCATATGTACTAGCCACCAGTCTCTATCCCATATGTACTAGCCACCAGTCCCCGTCCCATATGTACTAGCCACCAGTCTCTATATCATATGTACTAGCCACCAGTCTCTATATCATATGTACTAGCCACCAGTCCCCGTCCCATATGTACTAGCCACCGTTTCCTCTCCCGTATGTACTAGCCACCATTCTCTATCCCATATGTACTAGCCACCAGTCCCCGTCCCATATGTACTAGCCACCAGTCCCCGTCCCATATGTATTAGCCACCAGTCCCCGTCCCATATGTACTAGCCACCGTTTCCTCTCCCGTATGTGCTAGCCTAACATAATATCTGAACCCTGTTCACTCCATGTTTGTGCTGGGCCCTGCAGGCATCAGAGAAAAATTATGTAAGCCCACCGATTCAACCTCCCGTCCCCTCCCCGTCCCCTCCCTACCATCTACTAAGACTCCCCTATGTCCTCTAGGCCCCTCTATAAAAGAGAAAACTCCCCGGGCCCAAGTATTGCACTGGCTGGAAACGCCCCCCCCCCCCTCTCATAACAAGAAGTTACAAAACGAAAAGTGAAATTTACGTAGCGGGTTTTTCCAATAACAAAATTAGCCAAGGAAGGCTTTTTTCTAACTTTTAGTTTTGTTTTTGTTGCGTTTTGTAGTTTCTGTCTTGTTGTTATGAGCATTGATTTTGTTAAAACAAAACTAACCAGGCCGACAGAAAACCCATGACATAACTGTCTACTTACACTGCTCTAACAGTCTGTAGAGAGACCTTTACATAACAGTGTCTACTTACACTGCTCTATCAGCCGTCACAGTTTGTGCTGCAGATGTCATCGGTTGGCAGGTAGGTAGTGTATTATATTATTTTGAGAGTTGCAGACATTTTGTTTCAGTGAACTCCCTGCAGTCATTTGGGCATTTCTAATTGTGTACTGGAGACGCTCATTCGAGTTTCAACTTGTGTTCTTCCAAGACTGAGCTAAGTGTTCATTCATTTCATGTATTTATTATTTCTTTAACATAGGATTCATGTGCAACTATACTTTACCTCCTGTCTCTGTTTCTTCTCCCTGTTTATGTTTGTATGATTAAGGCTAAGGCTGAAACGTCACAGCTTTATGGCTGTTAAAGTAACAAAGCTGTTCTTACTTTTTGTCCTAGTTTAGAATTTTGTTTCAGACTTCTTCCCAAGCACGCACTTGACTGCCAAAAGTGGATGAGGAGTAGACGTTTCTTTGTTACTTGAGAGCGCCAAAGTTTGTTAACAAAAATTTCTTATGTTGAATATGTAACAATGCTGCCTGGTTTTACTTCTGAATTCAGTAATATGGCATGTGTGTGTTTGTATGTGTGTGTAGAAAGAAAGAAAGAAAGAAAGAAAGAAAAGAGAGAGAGAGAGAGAGAGAGAGAGAGAGAGAGAGAGAGAGATATTGATTGATTGATTCATCTTTATTTCAAAAGGGTTAAGAATTGGGCACGCAGGCCCGTCTGACATTCTACCCTTTATCATACATCTTTCACTCTATTCCAGACATTCTACAAATATGCTGTTCATGTAACAAACATAATTAACATTGAAGCTGAGAGACATAAAATAAAATATAACATTTACGTTTCGCGCTTAAACATTCACTCAGTACAGAGGTAACTACATACATACATAAATGACTATCTACTAAACAAAAATTTCGGGACTATTCAGAATAAACAATTAACTGTATTCCGTGTCTGTAAGAGCAGTTTAAGATAACTTTTAAGTTTTGTGATTCATGGAGGCATGTAGTCGACATCAAATAGATATTGAGTAAATTTGTAGTTGTAGGAAGGAGTATAATTTATTTTTTTTTTATACAGGATGGGTGAGTATTCCAAAGATGAGCAGCAGAATAACTAAAGCTTTTCTTGTAAAGATCAAGTCTAGGTTTTGGAAGACATATGTTGTTCAAGCGTTGGCTGCACTCTGGGCTACATTTAAATAGATTCCATAGATAAGGCGGGGCATGCCGTGAAAGAATTTTATATACTAACTTGGCTTTGTTGAAGAGGAACCTGTTCTTAAGAGGCAGTATTTTGATACGTTTGTGCTGGTTAGTTGTCTGTGCTTGATCTTTGTCACTAATAAGCTTTACTTCTCGCTTTCGGAGCGAGCAAAGCCTCTTTGTATTTGACACTGAACAACCATCCTAAACTATTGAGCAATAGTCTAAATGTGTTTGTATATGTGATATGTAGTATGTCTTCCTTGTGTCTTGATCGATGAAATGTTTAATTTTGGCTAACTGGTATACTTTTTGTGCGATGATTTTTGTTAGACTTGGCACGTGAGAGTTCCAGGCCAGATGTTGGTCAATAATAAGACCTAGTGTTTTGTGCTCGCTAACGTTTTCTATCTGTGATGTTTCCGTGCTGAGCCGAAGTGTTGTTTTTGTTGGGTTTTGTAGTTTCTGTCTTGTTGTTATGAGCATTGATTTTGTTTTATCTGTGTTTATAATCATGCCATTGTTTTTGCTACTTTCTATTTTTAGTAACTGCCAAACTGAAACCTATCTGGTGTTTATAAACAGACACACGCAATCATTTTCACAACAATAATCTGATATTGTGAGATCACAGTTAGGTAAATCAAATTTTGGGGGTTTCCCCCAACTGTGATTTGGATTTTCCGAAACCGAAAATAGCATCGCCAAGGACACACCTGGCATGACGTGAGTTCACATGACCTTTGCCTGACACCTAAAGTAAGAGTGCTTAACACAGGATTTAGCAAGGAAGATTTACTCAGTAAACTTGGATCAAGAAGCTTTTCTAAGATCAAGCCAGAGAAGTGCGGTTTACTACGTTACTGGTTATCTGACTGTCAAAGTTATTCAAACATCAGTGGGCGACTATATAGGACATGAATGACTGGAAATACGGGACGTGATAACTTGAACGTCCACAGAAATATGTACATGATACGATAGCGTGGTGCAGCGTGAAATACAAGGCATGACAGATGGGATTCTGACAGAAATATGATATGACAGCTGACTGTGTCAATAAATTATGGGATGTGATATTATGAGTGTTTACTAGAAATAAAGATGTGTGTGATGCTGTTGGCGTCTACTAGAATGTTTACTGGAAATAAGAATGTTATATGTGATAATATACTAGAAATAAGGATATCAAGATTGATGGATACAACAAATTCATGATGTTATGTCATGTCTGATGCATGAAAATACATAGGTGAGACTTGGAATTTCAAGATATTAGAACATGTGTGTGACATGGAAAGATGGGATGTGATAATTTGAGTGTAACATGGAAAGCGGAACTTTTCTTCCCTAACAGTTCTCCTGTAGGCCTCTTCGTTGTAAGCAAGATGCCCTGCTGCTGATGCATCTATCTGCAGATTATCAACGACATCTTGCAGCCATCTTCGCCTTGGTCTTCCTCTCTTTTTTTTCCATTATGTACCCTTCCAAGACGGTCTTCTCTAGATTATAAATGTGTCCAAAATACTTAAGTTTTCTCTGTTTAATCTTCCTTACTAGCCAGCCTTCTTCAATGTTAAGTCCTGGCACAGATTTCGTTTTATAAGTTATTTAAAGCAACATTTCACACAAAAAGATTTTTTTTAACAAAAATTTGGATGTCCATGTTTAGAGTTTACAAGCTCCTGATATGTCACAGTACCTGTTTCTGAACTTATTTTTCTAATGTTTGTTAACTGAAAACATTCTAGATTTCAGGGTTAACATTTCAAATACACAATAAAGACAAATTCTCATAGACAAGAAACAGAAGATTCTGGTTATTTCATGAGCAGTCTTTATGGGGTCCATCAGGTCACAGAAGATAAACAAGAAATGGATGCAAAGAAAGCACAAGTTTCTCTGAGGTTTTCACCATACAGCAACAAGAAAACAGAGGAAGAGAAAAATGGTATGTGTGAATAGATACAAGGAAACATAAGATTATGTGTGTAGTTATGTAACAAGACAGAGCAGAAGAGAGGTGCTATGTGTGGTTATGTGATAAGACAGAGGAGACAGAAGATGCTATGTGTGGTTATGTGATAAGACAGAGGAGAAGAATGAACAAACAAATGCACTTTATTTTCAAAAGGTTAAGAATTGGGCATGCAGACCCTTCTGACATTCTGCCCTTCATCATACAACTTTCACTCAGTCACAGTCATTCAGCATTTGTTAATGAGCATAATAATCATGAAGACACAGTTAAATGATTACATAAATAAATAATGAACTTATCTCATGTCCATACACTCTACACTACTTTAGACGATGCTTAGGGAGGCATATAGTCCATATCAAACAGATTTTGACAAAGTTTAAAGTTATAAGAACGAATATTACTTATGAGTTTTATGTGAATTGGTAGGGCATTCCATAGGTGGCCTGCTGAGTAAGAGAAGCTTTTTTTAAACATGTCAAGGCTTGGTTTTGGGAGAATACAATTGCTTAAGCGTTAACTGTTTTGGGTTGGATTTGAACAACGACCACAGATAGGGTGACACATTGTGTGATAGAATTTTATGAATTAACTTGGCTTTGTTGAAAAGAAATCTCTTCTTGAGGGGTAGAATATCAAGATGTTTGTCCTTATTTGTAATATGTGCTGCATGTTTCTCATCTATAAGCTTTTTTGAAGGAAGTAAAGCTTTTTCATGTTTGATATGGAACAATCATCCCAGACTGTGGAACAGCAGTCCAAATGTGTTTGTATCTGTGATATGTAGTATATTTTTCTGGTGTCTGTGTCAAGAAAATGTTTAATTTTAGTAAATTGGTAAACTTTTTGTGCAATGAGTTTGGTTATATTGTCTACATGATGATTCCAGCTGAAGTGGTGGTCAGTCATGAGTCCTAGAGTTTTATGTTCACTAACATTTTCTATCTGTGAAGTTCCAACGTGGAGCTGTAGTGTTGTTGTTGGTGAATTTGTTAATTTCTGTCTTGTTGCAATGAGCATGGATTTTGTTTTGCTGGTGTTTACGAGCATTCTGTTGTTTTTGCTCCAGTTAATTAGACTGTTTATTTCAATTTGAAGAGTTGACTCAAGGTTAATACAGTCATTGTCACTAGTATAAAATGTGCAGTCATCAGCAAAGAGGTCACAAGATGATTTTTTGAGATGAAGTGAAAGATCATTGATGTAGATGGTAAACAGGAAAGGACTAAGAATAGATCCCTGTGGAACGCCATTATCAACCACAGATGAACCTGACTTGGAGTTTTTGAGGCAAACTACCTGCTGTCTGTTGGAAAGAAAAGATGTAATAAATTTTGTCAAGTCAGGGTGTAATTTATAAGTCTCAAGCTTTCTAACTAGGGTTTCATGATCAATCATGCCAAATGCTTTTTCAAAGTCAACAAAGACAGCACCACATAATTTAGCATCGTTTATATTAGATGCAACCTTAGTGACTGTAACAATTGGAGAGGAGTAACCTTAATATCTGTTGTGTCAAAAGTATTTTGCAAGGTCATTTTGATTTGACTTAAAGATATAGTGGATACTGCAATGAGAAACAAGCTGGATTTCGAAAAGGGAGAAGCTGTCTCGACCAGATCTTTACTCTAAGAATAATATTTTAAGAACATATTGAAAAGCAGAAACCATTAATACTGAACTTCATAGACTTTAAAAAGGCATTTGATAGCATACACAGAGAATCATTGTGGAGAATTTTAAGTGTATATGGAATACCATCTAAGATTATCAACATCATTAAGGACTTCTACAATGGATATGTTTGTGAAGTCAAGACAGAAGAAGGGATGAGTGAATGGTTCCAGACTGAAACAAGTGTGATACAAGGATTTATATACTGTCTCCTTTACTTTTTGGGATTACAATAGACTTCATAATGAAAAAATGCTGCACAGGTAACGTAGGTATTGACTGGGTACATGGGACACAACTAGAAGATCTTGATTTTGCTGATGACATAACTCTTATCAGTAACAATGTGAATTCCATGCAAGAAAAAACAGATAGCCTGTCTTCACTGGCTAGCAAAATAGGACTTGAAATTAACAAGGACAAAACAAAAATAATGACAATTCCCCTTAATTAAAATGGAAAAATACTTGTAGAAGGGACAGATATTGAAGAAGTCAATCAATTTACATACCTTGGCAGCTACATAGACCAGGATAGTGACACTAGAAAGGAAGTTAGAATCAGAATTGCAAAAGCAGCATCACTCTTCAAGAATCTTGAGAACATATGGAATTCAAAAGTTATAAGCACAAAAACCAAGTTAAGACTATTCAATTCAAATGTAATATCCACCCTCATTTATGCATACGAAAGCTGGAAAACAACTAAAGAAACAGAAAAGAAATTAGACTCTTTTGAAAACAAATGCCGAAGGAAAATACTCGGCATCAAGTGGAATGAATTCAAGAACAATGCAGAGATAAGACAGATGACTGAACAACAACCAGTCTCATGGGTGATCAGGAAAATGAGATGGACATATGTTGGTCACTTGATGAGAAGAAATGATCAGAGAATCCCAAAACAAGCTATCAAGTGGAACACAACAGGCCAAAGAAAAAGAGGCAGACTGCATGAAACTGTGAAGAGGACATTGTTAAGAGAGGCCAAATTAACAGGCATAAAATCCCTTGATGAGGTTGAAAGACTCGCCGAAAACAGGAAAAATTGACGAACTACTTTGCGAGCCCTATGTGACATTCAACGACACAGGAAGGATATAAGAGATAAGATATTAAATAACCAACATTCTGTCATCTTTGTGAGAGCTGTGTGGCAGGAATTTTTTGGCCTAAAACCTGACTAATAGTATAACAATCAAATCATTTTCTTGCATGTGTTGTAAGGTTGTTTTTTGTATGTGTTTTTCTAGTGGTTTTGACAAAGTTGATAGAATGAAAATTCATCTATAGCTAGAGGGATTTTTCTCCGAACCAGATTTAAAAAGGGGATATATTTTTGCAATATTAAAAGCCTGAGGAAAATGACAATGTACAATGCATTGATTGTAAATGTATGTTAGTGTATCTGTAATTACTGTGGCTGAGTAGCATAATATTTTGTTGCTAAGTTCATCAAGTCCTGCTTCATTGTTTTTTAAAGATGAAAGATAATTATAAACTTCACTAACTGACATGAAATACTGGGTGAGAGAGAGGTGCTATGTGTGGTTATTTGATAAGACAGAGAAGACAAGAGGTGCTGTGTGTGGTTATGTGATAATACAGAGAAGACAAGAGATGTTATGTGTGATTATGTGATAAGACAAAGGAAACAAGAGATGTTATTTGTAGTTATGTGACAAGACAAAGAAGACAAGAGATGCTATGTGTGGTTATGTGATAAGACAAAGAAGACAAGAGATGCTATGTGTGGTTATGTGATAAGACAAAGAAGACAAGAGATGCTATGTGTGGTTATGTGATAAGACAAAGGAAACAAGAGATGTTGTGTGTGATTACTGTTTTTTAGTGAAAGAAGAACAATATTGACAATATTTTCTTACAACGGGAGTGAAAGAAGAAAGATATGATGAATATTCTTTACTATGGGAGTGAAAGAAGAATAATAGGACCAGATAAAAATGTGAGCTGTCTAGGCATGTCATGTGTCTCCATATTTCCATGGAAACTATCACAGATAAATGCAAGAACACAAGCAGACATTCCTTGTCCTGTCACAAGAAGATTGGCCCACTTTGGACAGCCATAATTTGTGAAGGTAATTTTGTAAATTTTTTTATTTTCTCATTCTGTCCACTAGATCTGTGATATTCTTTGCTACATCCTATTCAGTTGTTGATGTTGTTAGTTACATCCTACTTAGTTATTGATACTGTTAGTTACATCCTACTCATTTGTTGATATTGTTAGTTACATCCTACTTAGTTGTTGATACTGTCTGTTGCATTCAGCTCTTTTACACAGTTATTTGGATTTTAAAAATATTTTTAGATGT
This sequence comes from Achatina immaculata, assembly GCA_009760885.1. Lineage (NCBI taxonomy): Eukaryota > Metazoa > Mollusca > Gastropoda > Stylommatophora > Achatinidae > Lissachatina > Lissachatina immaculata. The sequence continues at coordinate 18,801,190 of CM019706.1, read as the reverse complement.
TACAAATATGAGGAAGCAGTTTTTTGCCAGTCTGTTTTATACTTTTGTTTGATACAACAAACGCAAAAAAGTTGACTTTGGCTATTTATCTTTATCATCATTTAAAGTTAAATTTATCTACAAATGTTATCTTTTCCTTCATCCTTTCCTGTAACTTTTCATTTATGTACTGACATATCTGTAGTTTTATCTACTAGCATACATCTGCAATGTTACCTACAACAGTTTTAGTTGAAGAAAATAACCTATAATGATTATGCACACTTATATCTTATATCCTTCCACTCTTTCTGTGCGTATGGTCGATATAGCGACACTTCCGGTGTCCCAAAGCTACCGTATGATCGTTATAGTGACAATTGTTTGTTTCATTAAAACAAGCGGTGTAACATTTAGATTGTACATATTTCGTCCGCAATTCCGGTGACACTTTCAAAATGGCGATAGCGTGCCTAGTTACGAGCGATGCCGAGCGAGAAAAAGGACGAGCAGCATGGAAATTTTTGACGATGTAGATAGGGGTATGGACATAGCCTATGGCCACCCCGCTGCTCTTGAATGTTTTCTAAATAGATCTAGACATATTTAGATGACTGGAGAAGTAGTTAGGAGTAGTTAGGAGGTTAGTTCAGACATTCATTCAGCGAGAATGCAATACAGAATCACAATACGAGATCGATAAGTAGATCTACACATCTCAGATGGTAAGTAGTGGTAAGTAGCGCGGATCTAGACCTAGCCGATGGTGAGCTGGCCAGTGTCTAAAAACATCACATTACTTCTTTTTTCCTAAAAAAAAACTCTGCATTTATGAAAATTTCATTCATTTAGCTATACTTTGAAACATATTAAGTATACGGAAGTACATGGAAATACTGTTTTCCATTCCATTTTACAACTAGACCCCCTTACAGTCAAGACCTACGTTTTTACTCCCGCACACCACGACACGTCCGTGTTTCTTCTAACGCACGGAAAGAGTATGTCACATAGGGCTCGCAAGGTAGTTCACCAATTTCTCCTGTTTTTTTGGTAAGCTTTCCTACCTCATCAAGGGATTTTATGCCTATTAATTTGGCCACTCTTAACAATGTCCACTTTAGAGTCTTCCGTGGTCGGCCTCTTTTTCTTTGGCCTGCTGTCTTCTGCACACTGTCACATGCTAAATGTCAGTTGAAATTTCATAAAGCTACATTCAAACTAACTGCATACATGTTACAAGGCTAGGCTGAAATTAAGTGCTCTCATTAATGCTAAAAGACCAGACTGAAACTAAGTGCTCTTATTCATGTTAGAAGACTAGACTGAAACTAAGTGCTCTTATTCATGTTAGAAGACTAGACTTAAACTAAGTGCTCTTATTAATGTTAGGAGGCTAGACTGAAACTAAGTGCTCTTATTCATGTTAGAAGACTAGACTGAAACTAAGTGCTCTTATTCATGTTAGAAGACTAGACTTAAACTAACTGCTCTTATTAATGTTAGGAAGCTAGACTGAAACTAAGTGCTCTTATTAATGTTAGGAAGCTAGACTGAAATTAGTGCTCTTATTCTTGTTAGAAAATTAGCTAAGTGCTTTTATTCATGTTAGAAGACTAGACTGAAACTAAGTGCTCTCATTCATGTTAGGAGACTAGACTGAAAATAAATGCTCTTTTTCTTGTTAGAAAACTAGACTGAAACTAAGTGCTCTTATTCATGTTAGAAGACTAGACTCTTCTTCTTCTTCGTTCGCTTCTACCACCAAGACCGCCCTGTGATCCCACTGAATTTATGCCTGTGGTCCTCGTTAAGTCCCGTGGTCCCCGAAAGGACCATACCAGATCCCTGAGAGGACCACAAGAGGTTCAGAGTATCGTAGGGCTTGAGCCTGTATTTTTGGTGGGTCTCAGAAGCGGGATTGCGTGACATCGTGGTTTTCGCTGCACCAGTTTAGTCTAGAGTTAGACTTTCTCACCGGAAGACCTCGACGTGTTTGGGATATCAGTGCATCCCCTCAGGGTGAGAGGTGTTAGCCCACTCAGGCCAGAGTTGGACTTTCTCACCGGAAAACCTCGGCGTGTTTTGGGATACCCGTGTATCACCGCCGGGTGAGAGGTGGTTGCCCATTCAGTCCAGTGTTAGACTTTCTCACCAGATAACCTCAACATGATTAGGATACGCATATATCCCCGCCGGGTGAAAGGTGGTTGCCTATCTAGACTGCTCTGGTCCAGTGTCTCCGACTTCAGCATTTTGTGGTTGTGGCCGCTACCCTTCCTAGTTGTTACCAGGATGGAGCTTTTGTCCAGGAGGATGAATCCTTGCCACTGGTGACTTCCACCCCTGGGTTGAGCCGGCTTAGGCATATTATCCCAGTATGGGCGTGTTTGGATCGTGACCGGCCTCTAGAGCAGAGGTACCGTGACATGTGTAGCCTTCAAGTTTCACCCCTAGTGTGAGCCGGTTTAGGCATATTTCACCAGTTTAGGTGTATTTCAGACGTGGCCAGCCTTTAGAGCAGAGGCGCCGTAGTATGTGTAGCTCTCGCAGCATTACTACTGGACATACCGATTAAACTTCACTTTATCCTTTCCTTCACCTTTTCACATCAGCGCCGCAACCCTTATTACTTTCCGCAGTTTCTTCCTTGACCGGGAGGAGCTTCACTCCACCCGCGACATAGGAAGAATCTCGCCAGCAATGTCTTAACCTCTGGGTTAAGCCGGTTCAGGCATTTCACCTGATATAAGTGCACTTAGGACGTGGCCGACCTCAAGACCAGAGGTGCCGTGATTTGACTGTTTGTTCACTTTATCCTTTCTACCACCTTTTCCGCAGTGGTGCCGTGCGGCAACCCCATTTGCACCTTTCTTCACTGGCCGGGAAGAGCACCGCTCCATGCACGGCAGCTGAAGAATCTCGCCGACAGCGGTAGATGAGCTACCAAACGTGCCTCTCATCTACCCTAAGTGTCTGGTTTTCAGGCGCCAGCAAATCGCCTTCGCCCCTTCTCCTGTCAGTTTAAACAGTTCTGCCACGAGAAGGCCAGGAGCTTGACTTGACTGCCAGAGGCTGTTTGAGATGCATGCCGTTGGAGCGGAGAGCAAATTCTCCACCCCACTTCTGGCAATAACAGTCCTTAGAACCAAGACTAGACTGAAATTAAGTGCTCTTATTCATGTTAGAAGACTAGACTGAAACTAAGTGGTCTTTTTCTTGTTAGAAATGTTAGGAAGCTAGACGGAAATTAAGTGCCCTTTTTCTTGTTAGAAGACTAGACTGAAACTAAGTGCTTTTATTCATGTTAGAAGGCTAGACTGAAACTAAGTGCTTTTATTCATGTTAGAAGGCTAGACTGAAACTAAGTGCCCTTTTTCTTGTTAGAAGACTAGACTCAAACTAAGTGCTTTTATTCATGTTAGAAGGCTGGACTGAAAATAAATGCTTTTATTCTTGTTAGAAGATTAGACTGAAACTAAGTGCTCTTTTTCTTGTTAGAAGACTTGACTGAAACTTAGTGCTCTTATTCATGTTAGAAGACTAGACTGAAACAGTGCTCTTATTCTTTTTAGAAGAATAGACTGAAAGTAAGTGCTCTTTTTCTTGTTAGAAAACTAGACTGAAACTAAGTGCTCTTATTCATGTTTGAGGCCCATACCCACACAAGCTACTTTCACATATATAACACTATTACAGTTACAGCCACAGTTACATTGCCAAAATGGTGAGCTTCAATTTTATCCAGAAAGAGAAATTAATTTAATTATAGAAATCTAAAGCTTTTATAGCTAACTTAAAAATGATATAATTCTGTGGTTATAAGAAAGGATTGATATAATCATAGAAATCTTTCATTGCTGGTAAAAAACTTGATATAATTATAGAAATCTTTTGTTGCTGATAGAAAACCTGACATAAATTATAGAAATGTTTTGTTTCTGATAGAAAAACTGACATAATTATAGAAATGTTTGTTGCTGATAGAAGAACTGACATAATTATAGAAATGTTTGTTGCTGATATAAAAACTGACATAATTATAGAAATATTTGTTGCTGATAGAAAAACTGACATAATTATAGAAATGTTTGTTTCTGATAGAAAAACTGACATAATTATAGAAATGTTTGTTTCTGATAGAAAAACTGACATAAATTATAGAAATCTTTTGTTGCTGATAGAAAAACTGACATAAATTATAGAAATCTTTTGTTGCTGATATAAAAACTGACATAATTATAGAAATGTTTGTTGCTGATAGAAAAACTGACATAATTATAGAAATGTTTGTTGCTGATAGAAAAAGTGACATAATTATAGAAATGTTTGTTGCTGATAGAAAACCTGACATAAATTATAGAAATCTTTTGTTGCTGATAGAAAAACTGACATAATTAATAGAAATCTTTTGTTGCTGTCACTGCAGATGCCAGAACTGATAAGTCATGCCCAGATAATCTGAAGAGAGAAAACAAGTGTTCCTCAAACTTGCCAGCAGCCATGTATGACCAAGGTCAGTACAATTTAGTGAGATCTGGAGGTGAAATTGCAATGTACAGAACACACTAGAATCTGATATTTTCAGATAGTGATGTCATGCTAGAATCTGATGTTGTCATAACTGCTGTATATGATCTCTGCTGACATGATAGAATTTGATGATGTCATAATTATATGATGTCATGCTATGTGCTAGAATCTGATGTCATATTATAATTATATGATGTAATGCTGTAATGCTACAATCTGATGATGTCACACTATAGTTATATGATGACATGCTGTCATACTAGAATCTGGTGATGTCAAATTATAATTATATAATGTAATGATGTCAGAAAACAATCAAATGTTGTAGAGTATAATATCATGGTATCAAAGAATAATTTATTATCGTTGGAGTATAATCTCAGGCTATCAGAATACAGTAATCTGACAGAGTACAGTAAGTTATCAGAGTACAGTAATCTGTCAAAGTACAGCAATCTGTCAGAGTACAGTAAAATGTCAGAGTACAATAATCTGTCAGAGTACAGTCTCATGAAATGATAGTGTCAAGAAAGAAAGACATGTCTCACATCAAGGACCTGGTGGTTTGATTTGTTTCAGGTAATCATGAGGTGGAAGTTGTTGCTGAAGGCTTTGAAGCATCTCTGAGATGGAGAAGCTGTGAGAAAAATGTTGGCCACACAAATTTTATCCAGCCTTCACAGCTGAGCATACATCATCTGCCTGAATTACATCGTGATGAGCACATCTTTAAATACATCAAACTGTGGTCACAGCTGGTTGTCAAGGTTACAGTCAGCAACATCAGCATGGACAGACCTGAAGGTTTTCCATTCTACACTATCAGGGGACATCATCTGCCAATAACAGGTACTTGAACTGCCATTGGTCAGAATTTTTCCTGACAATATTTGCCAGTACCGTGTGCCTCAAGTAACAGTTTGTTGTCTGAATTGTTTTCTGGGCTTCAGTGTGATTTTTACTGTTAATGTGTGTTAATAAGCTTTTTGCTTATTTGAGAGAATGTTTGTTATTTCTATGTGAAAAAAAAAACTCTTGTATCCAGTGAGAGGTTGCTGTTAATGTGAGATAAACTCATATCTCCAACTTTACTGCCCTCCAAAAATTAATGAAACATTTACTATATAAATACCAATACCAGATGTAGTGACTATACCAATCTGTACATAAATATGAAAACTGTACTACTTTCTCTGAAACCACATCTCTTTGGTGGTATCCTTGTTTACTTCAAGTCAGTTTCAGTGACATAACAAGATCAAGGGGCCAGTGAGCTTGCACTCCACTGTTATTGTGCTGTGACGGCATCGCTCCTCTTTAATATTATTGTCCTGTGACGGCATCACTTGTCTCAAATATTATTGTCCTGTGACGGCATCACTTGTCTCTAATATTATTGTCCTGTGACGGCATCACTTGTCTCTAATATTATTGTCCTGTGATGGCATCACTTGTCTCTAATATGACGTCATCACTTGGTCTCTAATGCTAATATACTGTGACAGCCTTGCTTGCTCTCTAAAGTTATACTGTGATGGTCTGACTTACTCTCTAAAGTTATACTGTAATGGGTTGACTTACTCTCTAAAGTTATACTGTGACACAATCGCTTACTCTCTAAAGTTATACTGTGACACAATTGTTTACTCTCTAAAGTTTTACTTTGATGGCCTCATTTACTGTCTAAAATTATACTGTGATAGCCTCATTTACTCTCTAAAGTTATACTGTAGCGGCCTAACTTACTCTCTAAAGTTATACTTTGGCAGCCTCATTTACTCTCTAAAGTTATACTGTGATGGCCTCACTAACTCTCTAAAGTTATACTGTGACTGCCTCAATTACTCTCATAAGTTATTTTACTGTAACAAATCATATACTCTCTAACATTATTTTACTGTGACACATCATATACTCTGTAATGTTATTTTACTGTGACAGCATCACTTACTCTCTAATGTTATTTTACTGCGACAACATCACTTACTGTCTAATGTTGTTTTACTGCGACAACATCACTTACTGTCTAATGTTATTTTACTGTGACAACATCACTTACTCTCTAATGTTGTTTTACTGCGACAACATCACTTACTGTCTAATGTTATTTTACTGTGACAACATCACTTACTCTCTAATGTTGTTTTACTGTGACAACATCACTTACTCTCTAATGTTGTTTTACTGTGACAACATCACTTACTCTCTAATGTTGTTTTACTGTGACAACATCACTTACTCTCTAATGTTGTTTTACTGTGACAACATCATTTACTCTCTAATGTTATTTCACTGTGACTACATCACTTACTCTCTAATGTTATTTTACTGTGACACATCATATACTCTCTAATGTTATTTTACTGTGACACATCATATACTCTCTAATGTTATTTTACTGTGACAACATCATATACTCTCTAATGTTATTTCACTGTGACTACATCACTTACTCTCTAATGTTATTTTACTGTGACAACATCACTTACTCTCTAATGTTATTTTACTGTGACAACATCACTTACTCTCTAATGTTATTTTACTGTGACAACATCATATACTCTCTAATGTTATTTTACTGTGACAACATCACTTACTCTCTAATGTTATTTTACTGTGACAACATCACTTACTCTCTAATGTTATTTTACTGTGACAACATCACTTACTCTCTAATGTTATTTTACTGTGACACATCATATACTCTCTAATGTTATTTTACTGTGACAACATCATATACTCTCTAATGTTATTTCACTGTGACTACATCACTTACTCTCTAATGTTATTTTACTGTGACATAGCACTTACCCTCTAGTGTTATTTTACTGTGACATAGCACTTACCCTTTAATGTTATTTTACTGTGACAACATCATTTTCTCTTTAATATTATTTTACTGTAACACATCATGTAATCTCTAATTTTATTTTACTGTGACACATCAGTTACTCTCTAATATTATTTTACTGTGTCAATATCAAACAGTCAGTAAAATTTGTAAACTTTTTGTCATTTAGAGTAAAGCTAATCATGGACAAAATCTGTGAGAGCAGGTTAGATCTGCTCACTCGATGAGACTTTTTTTTATAGCCCCCGTATATTTTGCTCCAAACTGTAAATATGGTGCTCGTCTTTGTTTTCTGACACTTGCCCATACATGCATGTAATTATGTATGTTCTTAGTCATGTATGTAAATGATGTGGTTATTTCAGGTTCTGGTAAAGTGACGGACATCACAACAGTGGATAACAGTCCTTGTCCTTGTCAAGAGTGTGTCCTGTCAGATAATCCTAAAATGGTAGGTGAATGTCCAACTAAAAACACAAAAAACAAAACACTTACATTTGCTGCTTCCAGGCCATCTGCTGACATTTTGTGCAAAAAGGTTTTTTTTTTGTAATCTCCCCTTGATAAAGCTTTTGAGAAACAAGATATTCATGAAGACTAGATGGGAAGTTTGGGGTAAGTATGACAATTTATTATTACATACAAGTAAAATAACACATCACATACACTCATATAAACAATAATATAATGTGCTTATCAACAAAGACAGACATTATTTAAAAACTAAGCAGTAGTAAATATACAGTATACATCTAGAAAATTATCAGTTTTAGAAAATGGTATTTGGTAAGTAACCCGCTAAGCCTCACTTCTTTTCTCATACAGAATCTTCCATTTATATTAGACATTACATTAAAGGTGTTATTATGTTGTTTTAAGAGTTTTAATCATTCATTCAAAGTCACTGTAATATCTAATATTGTAAAAAAAAGTTTGCTATAATATTTAATTTATGATCAGTAGTACTTTTTCTTAATTGTCAACATCATTAGAGATCTCTACAATGGATATGTTTGTGCAGTCAAGACAGAAGAAGGAATGAGCAAATGGTTTCAAATTGAAACAAGGATGTATATTATCTCCATTGGTTTTTGGAATTGCCATAGATTTCATAATGAAAAAATGTTGCAAAAGTAAAACGGCCATTTATTGGGTACATGGGACCCAAACAGAAAATCTTATCAATGACAATGTGAAATTGATGCAGGAAAAAACAGATTCCCTGTCTTCCTTGGCTAGCAAAATAGGTCTTGAAATTAACAAAGACAAACAACAATAATGAAACTTCCTATTAATCAAGAAGGAAAAATATAATAGAAGAAACAGCTGTTGATAAAGTAAACCAATTTGCATACCCTGACAGCTACATAGACCAGGACGGTGACACCAAGAAGAAAGTTTGAATTAGAATTATAAAAGCTGCATTGTCCTTCAAAAATCTTGAGAACGTATGGAATTAAAAAGTTATAAGCATAAAAACAAAGTTAAGATTATTCAATTCAGATGTGATATCCACCCTCATTTATGCATGCAAAAGCTGGAAATCAACTAAAGAAATAGAAAAGAAATTAGACTCTTTTGAAAACAAACGCCAAAAAGAAATTAGACTCTTTTGAAAACAAACGCCTAAGGATAATACTTGGTATAAAGTGGAACAAATTTAAGAACAACACGGAGATAAGACAGATGAGCAAACAACATGTCTCATGGGTGATCAGAAAAAGATGGACATATGTAAGCCATATTATGAGAAGAAACAATCAGAGAATACCAAAACAAGCTATCAAGTGGAGCACAACAGGCTGAAGAAAAAGAGGTCAACCATGTGAAACTCTAAAGAGGACATTGTTAAGAGAAGCCAATTTAGTGGGCATAACATCCCTTGATGAAGTTGAAAAACCTGCTGAAAACAGAAAAACTTGGCAAACAACTATGCAAGCCCTATGTGACGTTTAACGGCACGGGAAAATGTAAGAAGTAAGTACTTTTTCCTGCAGATTATAATCAAAATGCTTTTTTTTTCTTATATGATGTATATTACGGGTAACAATTTGTTCAGCATCAAGAAGTTCTGCAGTATGAGTCACAGAAATAATTACATCTTCAAACAATTTATCTGATATAAATCCTTCGTTAGAATTTTCGGATGTTCAGTAGCATCACTTAAGTTGAAGTCTGGACTTTGTATCTTTTGCTAATTACATTCATCTTACTGAGAATATCATGCCATATAACAATAGATGAAATGAATTTGAGTGTTATCATTTTGATAGAAAGAAGGTTGCTTGAAATCTTATATCCATCCATGTCCTTTATTGTATCATCTGGTGTTTCAAACAAAACGTCATACATTTTTACAACTTCAGTTTTTAACGGTTTAATTGCCTCTATTCAATTTCTCCAGTATTAGTTAGATAAAGGTAATCCTGTCATGCCTTAGAGGCACATAGGGATATGGTGTTAGTGGCCATATTTTCCTTGACCTGTCAGCACACTAGAGGGTGATATGGTCAGTATCACACCTGGCTGCCTTTCCTTCCCAAACTCCATAAGAAGTCAGGTACCCATTTCTACATCTGGGTGACTGGGCGCCTCCGGCCGGATTTGAACCCCCAACCTTCGCCATGAGATAAATCTTTATCTAATGCACTCCACCATTTTGTTAATGAGCAAAGAAAATTATGTATTTCCTGGACAATATTTTATATATTTCATGGACAATATTTTTTAAAAAAAGCTTAGTTTCACAAAATTATATATTTCCTGGACAATATTTTTAAAAACTTAAGTTTCCAAAGAAACTTTTTTTTTATATCATTAATGACTAAATTGAGGGTATGAATAGAGCAAGGACAATTAAAAGCTGTAGGATCTGTTTCCATAATTTTTATGTTACAGACCATTGCATTCATCCTTCATATTTGCACCCTATCTCTCTCCATGGAGATTTTGAATATTGAAATTTGGTTTCTTATGACCTAAAATGAATTCATATAATTGTTGCTCACTTATATTTTCTATACAACAAAAGCCTAAAAAAATGTTCCTTAATTTCTGAAAGCTAAAGGTTTGGAAAGGCAATTGTGACAAGTGCACAAAGAGAGAAAACCAGTGAAAAAATGAGAATTTCGTTACTAGAGAAAACAGCAAAAGAAATGGTGTTTTCATGCAGCAAGATGACAGGTTCATTCCATGACAGACAACCTGGGTTAGGTGTTTTTATGCAACAAGATGAAAGGTTCATTCCATGACAGACGTCCTGGGTTAGGTGTTTTTATGCAACAAGATGAAAGGTTCATTCCATGACAGATAACCTGGGTTAGGTGTTTTTATGCAACAAGATGAAAGGTTCATTCCATGACAGACGTCCTGGGTTAGGTGTTTTTATGCAACAAGATGAAAGGTTCATTCCATGACAGATAACCTGGGTTAGGTGTTTTTATGCAACAAGATGAAAGGTTCATTCCATGACAGACGTCCTGGGTTAGGTGTTTTTATGCAACAAGATGAAAGGTTCATTCCATGACAGATAACCTGGGTTAGGTGTTTTTATGCAACAAGATGAAAGGTTTATTCCATGATAGACAGACAACCTGGGTTAGGTGTTTTTATGCAACAAGATGAAAGGTTCATTCCATGACAGACGTCCTGGGTTAGGTGTTTTTACGCAACAAGATGAAAGGTTTATTCCATGACAGACAGACAACCTGGGTTAGGTGTTTTTATGCAACAAGATGAAAGGTTCATTCCATGATAGACAGACAACCTGGGTTAGGTGCTTTTATGCAACAAGATGAAAGGTTCATTCCATGACAGACAGACAACATGAGTTAGGTGTTTTTATGCAGCAAGATGAAAGGTTCATTCCATGACAGACAGACAACCTGCAGAAGTTTGAGGAGACCAATAGAAATAATCAAAATAGAGATGAGTGTTGATCTGTGTGGAAAGTTTCTTACAGCTTCACTCTCTAGCAGCAATGTTTCGTCTAAAAAAACTTTAGTAAACAAGGACACAAAGTCTTGCCCCCCCCACCTGGTCCCCGTCCCCTGTCAAAATGATGTATGTAACCCTCCACCCCCCCCCCCCCCCCACAATACTCTCTCTCTGAACCTTAAGTGCCCATGGCACATGGGGCTTCCGCAAGGGTTTTCCACAAATGCTTGTCCTTTACCTTTTTTTTTTTGCTCTTGCCCAGGTGAGCCCTCTATTGCTCAACATCCTCTCTGTTGTTCTTCTCCATGTCTACCCTTACTTCTGTTCCCCTGTGGTGTCCACTTAGTGCTATTTTTGGTAATGAGTTGTCAATCATTCGGAGCACATGTCTCAACCATCGCCAGCGTCTTTCCTCAACATTAGTGTAATCTAAAGTTTAGAAACAAGAGGAGACAACTTTAGGTGGTGACTTTGAGGGTAAGTGTAATCTAAAGTGTAGGAACAAGATGAGACAACTTTAGTTGGTGGTGAATTTGAGGGTGTCCACTTAGTGCTATTTTTGGTAATGAGTTGTCAATCATTTGGAGCACATGTCTCAACCATCGCCAGCATCTTTCCTCAACATTAGTGTAATCTAAAGTGTAGAAACAAGAGGAGACAACTTTAGGTGGTGACTTTGAGAGTAAGTGTTATATACAGTGTAGAAACAAGAAAAACAAATGAATAAACGAACATACTTTATTTTCAAAGGGTTAAGAATTGGGCACACAAGCTCATCTAACATTCTGCCGTTCATCATACAGCTTTATTTTAGTCACAGTCATTTAGTCTTTGTTAATGAGCATAATAATCATGAAGACACATTAAATGATTACATAAATAAATAATAAACTTATCTCATGTCCATACACTCTACACTCTGATTTATGCAACAACATGAAATAAACTTGCGTTCTTACATTCATTCAAAACTAACAAATTTATAGAAAAGCAGTACTAAAAAACCAATTACAACAATCAAGCCATACTTTAAACTACTTTAGACTATGCATAGGAAGGCATATACGGTTCAGAAACTTGGAGAATTACTGTTACGATCATGAAACGAATCCAGACATTTATTAACACATGCATTAGAAGGATTCTACAAATACGATGGCCAGATACCATAAGTAACCAAGAACTGCAGCAGCGAACAGGCCAGCAATCAGTGGAAGATGACATCCTACGAAGAAGATGGGAATGGATCAGACACACCCTACGGAAATCCACATCCAGCACTACAAGACAAGCCCTAACATGGAACCCACAGGGTAAAAGGAAGAGAGGGAGACCAAGGAACTCCTGGCACCGAAGTCTGGACACGGACATCAAAATAATAAACCAGACATGGAGACAGTTGGAAAGAGTGGCCCAGGACCGAACTGCCTGGTGAGCTCTTGTTGGCGGCCTATGCTCCACGAGGGGTCAGAGGCATAGATAGATAGATAGATAGATAGATAGATAGATAGATAGATAGATAGAAACAGATGAAGTGGAAGATCATTGATGTAGAATTTAAACAGGAGAGGACCAATAATAGATAACTGTGGAATGCCGTTATCAACCACAGATGAACTTGACTTAGAGTTTTTGAGGCAAACTACCTGTCGTCTGTTGGAAAGAAAAGATGCAATAAATTTTGTAAACAAGGACACAAAGTCTTGCCCCCCCCACCTGGTCCCCGTCCCCTGTCAAAATGATGTATGTAACCCTCCACCCCCCCCCCCCCCCCACAATACTCTCTCTCTGAACCTTAAGTGCCCATGGCACATGGGGCTTCCGCAAGGGTTTTCCACAAATGCTTGTCCTTTACCTTTTTTTTTTGCTCTTGCCCAGGTGAGCCCTCTATTGCTCAACATCCTCTCTGTTGTTCTTCTCCATGTCTACCCTTACTTCTGTTCCCCTGTGGTGTCCACTTAGTGCTATTTTTGGTAATGAGTTGTCAATCATTCGGAGCACATGTCTCAACCATCGCCAGCGTCTTTCCTCAACATTAGTGTAATCTAAAGTTTAGAAACAAGAGGAGACAACTTTAGGTGGTGACTTTGAGGGTAAGTGTAATCTAAAGTGTAGGAACAAGATGAGACAACTTTAGTTGGTGGTGAATTTGAGGGTGTCCACTTAGTGCTATTTTTGGTAATGAGTTGTCAATCATTTGGAGCACATGTCTCAACCATCGCCAGCATCTTTCCTCAACATTAGTGTAATCTAAAGTGTAGAAACAAGAGGAGACAACTTTAGGTGGTGACTTTGAGAGTAAGTGTTATATACAGTGTAGAAACAAGAAAAACAAATGAATAAACGAACATACTTTATTTTCAAAGGGTTAAGAATTGGGCACACAAGCTCATCTAACATTCTGCCGTTCATCATACAGCTTTATTTTAGTCACAGTCATTTAGTCTTTGTTAATGAGCATAATAATCATGAAGACACATTAAATGATTACATAAATAAATAATAAACTTATCTCATGTCCATACACTCTACACTCTGATTTATGCAACAACATGAAATAAACTTGCGTTCTTACATTCATTCAAAACTAACAAATTTATAGAAAAGCAGTACTAAAAAACCAATTACAACAATCAAGCCATACTTTAAACTACTTTAGACTATGCATAGGAAGGCATATACGGTTCAGAAACTTGGAGAATTACTGTTACGATCATGAAACGAATCCAGACATTTATTAACACATGCATTAGAAGGATTCTACAAATACGATGGCCAGATACCATAAGTAACCAAGAACTGCAGCAGCGAACAGGCCAGCAATCAGTGGAAGATGACATCCTACGAAGAAGATGGGAATGGATCAGACACACCCTACGGAAATCCACATCCAGCACTACAAGACAAGCCCTAACATGGAACCCACAGGGTAAAAGGAAGAGAGGGAGACCAAGGAACTCCTGGCACCGAAGTCTGGACACGGACATCAAAATAATAAACCAGACATGGAGACAGTTGGAAAGAGTGGCCCAGGACCGAACTGCCTGGTGAGCTCTTGTTGGCGGCCTATGCTCCACGAGGGGTCAGAGGCATAGATAGATAGATAGATAGATAGATAGATAGATAGATAGATAGATAGAAACAGATGAAGTGGAAGATCATTGATGTAGAATTTAAACAGGAGAGGACCAATAATAGATAACTGTGGAATGCCGTTATCAACCACAGATGAACTTGACTTAGAGTTTTTGAGGCAAACTACCTGTCGTCTGTTGGAAAGAAAAGATGCAATAAATTTTGTAAAGTCAGGGTGTAATCTATGTCTCAAGCTTTCTAACTAGGATTTCATGATCACTCATGTCAAATGTTTTTTTAAAGTCAACAAAGACAGCACCACATAATTTATCATAGTTTATATCAGATAACCAACATTCTGTCATTTTTGTGAGAGCTGTGTGGCAGGAATGTTTTGGCCTAAAACCTGACTGACAGTCAACAATCAAATCATTTTCTTGCATGTGTTGTAAGGTTGTTTTTTGTATGTGTTTTTCTAGTGGTTTTGACAAAGTTGATAGAATGGAAATTGGTCTGTAGCTTGAGGGATTTTGTTCCGAACCAGATTTAAAAAGGGGATATATTTTTGCAATATTAAAAGCCTGAGGAAAATGACAATGTAAAATGCATTGATTGTAAATGTATGTTAGTGTATCTATAATTACTGGGGCTGAGTAGTGTAATATCTTGTTGCTTATTTCATCAAGTCCTGCCGTGTTATTGTTCTTTAAAGATGAAAGATAATTGTAAACTTCACTAACTGACATGAAAGGATTACTTGGTTGCTTTAGATTTGCACATTTGCTATCTATAAATGTATTTAATTCACTTAAGTCAAAAATTGGAGTTGGTAGTGAAGATTTTAAGATATTGACTTCTTATCTGAAATGATTGCTGAACTCTTCACATGTGGGCACATGATTATAATTCTGCAAGTCAGACTGTTTTCTCTTGTTTGCTAGAATGTTAATTGCCTTCCAGACAGACTTACTGTCTGATTACATAAATAAATAATAAACTTATCTCATGTCCATACACTCTACACTCTGATTTATGCAACAACATGAAATAAACTTGCGTTCTTACATTCATTCAAAACTAACAAATTTATAGAAAAGCAGTACTAAAAAACCAATTACAACAATCAAGCCATACTTTAAACTACTTTAGACTATGCATAGGAAGGCATATACGGTTCAGAAACTTGGAGAATTACTGTTACGATCATGAAACGAATCCAGACATTTATTAACACATGCATTAGAAGGATTCTACAAATACGATGGCCAGATACCATAAGTAACCAAGAACTGCAGCAGCGAACAGGCCAGCAATCAGTGGAAGATGACATCCTACGAAGAAGATGGGAATGGATCAGACACACCCTACGGAAATCCACATCCAGCACTACAAGACAAGCCCTAACATGGAACCCACAGGGTAAAAGGAAGAGAGGGAGACCAAGGAACTCCTGGCACCGAAGTCTGGACACGGACATCAAAATAATAAACCAGACATGGAGACAGTTGGAAAGAGTGGCCCAGGACCGAACTGCCTGGTGAGCTCTTGTTGGCGGCCTATGCTCCACGAGGGGTCAGAGGCATAGATAGATAGATAGATAGATAGATAGATATAGATAGATAGATAGATAGATAGAAACAGATGAAGTGGAAGATCATTGATGTAGAATTTAAACAGGAGAGGACCAATAATAGATAACTGTGGAATGCCGTTATCAACCACAGATGAACTTGACTTAGAGTTTTTGAGGCAAACTACCTGTCGTCTGTTGGAAAGAAAAGATGCAATAAATTTTGTAAAGTCAGGGTGTAATCTATGTCTCAAGCTTTCTAACTAGGATTTCATGATCACTCATGTCAAATGTTTTTTTAAAGTCAACAAAGACAGCACCACATAATTTATCATAGTTTATATCAGATAACCAACATTCTGTCATTTTTGTGAGAGCTGTGTGGCAGGAATGTTTTGGCCTAAAACCTGACTGACAGTCAACAATCAAATCATTTTCTTGCATGTGTTGTAAGGTTGTTTTTTGTATGTGTTTTTCTAGTGGTTTTGACAAAGTTGATAGAATGGAAATTGGTCTGTAGCTTGAGGGATTTTGTTCCGAACCAGATTTAAAAAGGGGATATATTTTTGCAATATTAAAAGCCTGAGGAAAATGACAATGTAAAATGCATTGATTGTAAATGTATGTTAGTGTATCTATAATTACTGGGGCTGAGTAGTGTAATATCTTGTTGCTTATTTCATCAAGTCCTGCCGTGTTATTGTTCTTTAAAGATGAAAGATAATTGTAAACTTCACTAACTGACATGAAAGGATTACTTGGTTGCTTTAGATTTGCACATTTGCTATCTATAAATGTATTTAATTCACTTAAGTCAAAAATTGGAGTTGGTAGTGAAGATTTTAAGATATTGACTTCTTATCTGAAATGATTGCTGAACTCTTCACATGTGGGCACATGATTATAATTCTGCAAGTCAGACTGTTTTCTCTTGTTTGCTAGAATGTTAATTGCCTTCCAGACAGACTTACTGTCTGATTTATTCTGAACTAGGTTCCTAAAGTAATTTCTCTTTTCTTGTTTAATTAAATATTGAACTCTATTTCTAAGTAATCAGTAGCTTGTGAATTCCTTATTTTTGTGGGCCTGATCCCTTTCCCTCATGACTTGCAATATCTCAGGTGTTATCCAGGGGGACTTCACTTGATGTTTAACTCTCACCTCTTTAATAGGAACATGCTTATCAAATATATCCCTGAAGGTTTTTATCCAGTATTCCAGGGCCTTATCTGGGTCAGTTAGTTGGTACACATGATCTAGAGGTGCTGCTTGTAACTCTTTCAGAAATGATTCTAAGCTGAATTTGCTAAAACTTCTAAATTTAATACTGGTATGTTTATTTTTGGGAATTTTCAAGCCGTGTTGTGTCCATGTGCAACAGATCGGATAGTGATCACTCAGTGATGTGTGAAGGACTTTACATTCTATAATGTTTTCTGGATGAGCTACATATATGTGATCTATCAGTGTGGATGATTTTTCAGTTACTCTGGTAGGTTTAGTGATAATTTGGAATAAATTGTATGTAATTTTGTCTGACAGGTGTGTTATCTGTCTCATGTGTGTAATTTTGTCTGACAGGTGTGTTATCTGTCTCATGTGTGTAATTTTGTCTGACAGGTGTGTTATCTGTCTCACGTGTGTAATTTTGTCTGACAGGTGTGTTATCTGTCTCACGTGTGTAATTTTGTCTGACAGGTGTGTTATCTGTCTCATGTGTGTAATTTTGTCTGACAGGTGTGTTATCTGTCTCATGTGTGTAATTTTGTCTGACAGGTGTGTTATCTGTCTCATGTGTGTAATTTTGTCTGACAGGTGTGTTATCTGTCTCATGGATGTAATTTTGTCTGACAGGTGTGTTATCTGTCTCATGTGTGTAATTTTGTCTGACAGGTGTGTTATCTGTCTCATGTGTGTAATTTTGTCTGACAGGTGTGTTATCTGTCTCATGTGTAATTTTGTCTGACAGGTGTGTTATCTGTCTCATGGATGTAATTTTGTCTGACAGGTGTGTTATCTGTCTCATGTGTGTAATTTTGTCTGACAGGTGTGTTATCTGTCTCATGGATGTAATTTTGTCTGACAGGTGTGTTATCTGTCTCATGTGTGTAATTTTGTCTGACAGGTGTGTTATCTGTCTCATGGATGTAATTTTGTCTGACAGGTGTGTTATCTGTCTCATGTGTGTAATTTTGTCTGACAGGTGTGTTATCTGTCTCATGTGTGTAATTTTGTCTGACAGGTGTGTTATCTGTCTCATGGATGTAATTTTGTCTGACAGGTGTGTTATCTGTCTCATGGATGTAATTTTGTCTGACAGGTGTGTTATCTGTCTCATGTGTGTAATTTTGTCTGACAGGTGTGTTATCTGTCTCATGTGTGTAATTTTGTCTGACAGGTGTGTTATCTGTCTCATGGATGTAATTTTGTCTGACAGGTGTGTTATCTGTCTCATGTGTGTAATTTTGTCTGACAGGTGTGTTATCTGTCTCATGTGTGTAATTTTGTCTGACAGGTATGTTATCTGTCTCATGTGTGTAATTTTGTCTGACAGGTGTGTTATCTGTCTCATGGATGTAATTTTGTCTGACAGGTGTTATCTGTCTCATGTGTGTAATTTTGTCTGACAGGTGTGTTATCTGTCTCATGGATGTAATTTTGTCTGACAGGTGTGTTATCTGTCTCATGTGTGTAATTTTGTCTGACAGGTGTGTTATCTGTCTCATGGATGTAATTTTGTCTGACAGGTGTTATCTGTCTCATGTGTGTAATTTTGTCTGACAGGTGTGTTATCTGTCTCATGTGTGTAATTTTGTCTGACAGGTGTGTTATCTGTCTCATGGATGTAATTTTGTCTGACAGGTGTGTTATCTGTCTCATGGATGTAATTTTGTCTGACAGGTGTGTTATCTGTCTCATGTGTGTAATTTTGTCTGACAGGTGTGTTATCTGTCTCATGTGTGTAATTTTGTCTGACAGGTGTGTTATCTGTCTCATGGATGTAATTTTGTCTGACAGGTGTGTTATCTGTCTCATGTGTGTAATTTTGTCTGACAGGTGTGTTATCTGTCTCATGTGTGTAATTTTGTCTGACAGGTATGTTATCTGTCTCATGGATGTAATTTTGTCTGACAGGTGTGTTATCTGTCTCATGGATGTAATTTTGTCTGACAGGTGTGTTATCTGTCTCATGTGTGTAATTTTGTCTGACAGGTGTGTTATCTGTCTCATGTGTGTAATTTTGTCTGGCAGGTGTGGAAAGCTGTGTGGATCATGACAGCCATGCATGTTTTATTTGACGACACAGAGGCTGCTCAGTCTCATGTGGAGCTGTTCTATGACAGCCCAAACAGCAAAGATGGTGTGAGGAAACTGAAAGGTATCCGGGTAGTGGATCTAAATAAGAAAGGGGACTGGTGCAAGTTTGAATGTGCTACACATGATCTTGACCTCGGCTCCGAGCTCGAGAGAATCGATGCACAAGTGGTGGAACTAGGAAGCTTAATTATGGTCAGAAAATTCCAGCCATTGGCAGTGATTGCTTCCCATCCTCATGGGTGCTCCAAGTTTATCACTGTTGGAGAATGGAAGGACAGGCAGTTGGTGAAGGACACAGAGGAGAATTATGAGTGGACAGAATACTCTTACACAACATCCACCTGCACGGGTTGCAGTGGGGCACCTGTCTGGATCTTAGGTCCTGACAGAACACACTACTCCTATAACTACTACAGCCATGTTCACAGCGAGGGCCTCAAGTGTGGTCTGAACAAAAGTGGAGCGGGGGATGTTGAGAAACGCTGGGATGAGAGTTAGGTGAAGGTCATATCTTACAGTCAAATGTGCCAATCCTTGAAAACTGCCAAATGTTTAATCTCACAGCTTTGTAAACATTTTTCTTTACAGAATTGCTGACCTTCAAAGAATTTACAGAATTGTTGACCTTTAATGACCTTACAGAAGTGTTGACATGTAATGACCTTACAGAAGTGTTGACATGTAATGACCTTACAGAATTGTTGACTTTCAATGACCTTACTGAACTGTTGACTTTTAAAGACCTTGCAAAACTAGTGATGTTCAATGATCTTGCAGAACTGCTGATTAGACAATTATATAATTGCTGCCCTTAGAGAAGGAGAGACTTTATGACCTTCAGTGATTTTATACAACCGTTGATCTTTAATGACCTTAAAGAGCAACTGGCTATCAATAAGCTTAGAGATTTAGTGACCTACAATGATCTTAGAGACCTGCAGACTCTCAGTGACCCTCAAGAACTGCTGATCTGTCCATGATGAAGAGAATTGCTGACTTTCCATGATCTTATGGAGTTGGTGATCTTTAGTGACCTGTGAGAATTTCTTGATTTTATTTAGGGCATATTTCTTAATAGAAGAGACGGCTCATAGACATTGTATATAACAGAGAAGTGTAACAGGTAAGTTAGTAAATGTTACTGAGAAGAGAGACAATTGTTATAGAGAACATTTTACTGAGAAGACAGATACCTGTTATAGAAAGGAGAATTGAAAGAAATGAGAAAAGCTAACAAAGAAATGAGTGTGTCAGAGATGACAGCAATGAAAGAGCAGAGATAACAACAATGAAAGAGCAGAGATGACAACACTGAAAGAGCAGAGATGACAACAATCAAAGAGCACAGATGACAACAATGAAAAAGCACATGATTTCTCCTCAAACTGGAGTAAATTGAGAAATTCCAGATCTATTGTAGGTCATCCACATGGCTGCGACTGCTTGTGTGGCATGGTTGTGACTGCTTGTGTGGCATGGTTGTGACTGCTTTTGTGGCATGGCTGCGACTGCTTGTGTGGCATGGTTGTGACTGTTTGAGTGGCATGGTTGTGACTGTTTGAGTGACATGGTTGTGACTGTTTGAGTGACATGGTTGTGACTGTTTGAGTGGCATGGTTGTGACTGTTTGAGTGACATGGTTGTGACTGTTTGAGTGGCATGGTTGTGACTGTTTGAGTGACATGGTTGTGACTGTTTGTGTGACATGGCTGCGACTGTTTGAGTGACTCGTAGTAAAAATTTGATGTATGAAAATCTGATGTAACCTTTTACTTAAGCCAAGTTTTGTAACCAGGGCCTTCAAGAAGAATGTTGTAAGCTGGTGCAGAAATGTTGTAAGCTGGTACAGAAATGTTGTAAGCTGGTACAGAAATGTTGTAAGCTGGTACAGAAATGTTGTAAGCTGGTACAGAAATGTTGTAAGCTGGTACAGAAATGTTGTAAGCTGGTACAGAAATGTTGCAAGCTGGTACAGAAATATCCCCCCTATTTCTGGCTTACTCTGTTTATTAATCATTCTGTTTTCATATACAACGCACACACCCCAAAATAAAATGCACCAGCTGGACACCACTACCAACACCCCCCCCCCACAAATGGGCCTGCTTGTAACCTGAGGTATTTGTAGGACAGCTTTTCTGCTCTAACACTTATGACAACACTGGCACAGAACAGATTGTATGCACAAAGTATTAGCACAAAGTAAGTTATATTTCACAATGACAGATATAAACAAAATACAAGGTCCAACAATTAAGTAATAAGACTGATTTAATATTATGGCCAAGACAAAAATGCCATCTATGAAGCAAAGCATGGAATCCAAAGAGGCAACCTTCTTCTATGATCTGGCAACTTTTCATCTCTGCCCGATAAGTAGATGACAAACGAGCCGCCATTTTGTTGACCTAGTCAGAGGTGATTTATCATGTAATCAGTATGGAGCAAAAATCTAACATTAAATTCTGTGTAAAACTCGGAAAAAGTGCCACTGAGACAGTTGAATTAATGTGACAAGTTTATGGGGATAATTATTTACCTCATGCACAGATATTCAAGTGATATTCACGATTCAAAAGTTGTGTGGAAATGATTATAAATGCAACTAGACATGGATGCCCAATTTCTGTTCGTAATGAGGAACTCATTGCAAAAGTCAGAGAACAGATACAAGAAGATCATTGTTTGACTGTGAGGATGATGGCAGATGAATTTGGTGTTAACCGAGAGACCATTTGTAAAATTTTAGTGGAGTATTTGGGCAAAGAAAAAAATTGCTTGCCAGTTTCTACCACATGCGTTGTCTAATGACCAAAAACATCAGCATGTTGAGTATGCAAAGGACATTATCAAAACATTTTGCAGGAATAAACATTTCTTAAATTTGATTGTTGCAGGGGATGAAACATGGATTTTCTGCTATGATCCCACAGCTAAACACCAAAGTGCTCAATGGAAGTCATCATCATCTTACATCCTTCCTGTCACATAGGGCTCACATAGTTGTTTGCCAAGTTTTCCTGTTCTCTGCAAGTCTTTCAACCTCATCAAGGGATTTTATGCCCACTAAACTGAGCAATAGAGGGCTCACCTGGGCAAGAGCAGAAAAAAAGGCGAAGGACAGGCATTTGTGGAAAACCCTTGCGGAAGCCCCATGTGCCCTGGGCACTTAAGGTTCAGAGAGAGAGAGAAACTGGCTTCTCTTAACGATGTCCTCTTTAGGGTTTTTAGGGTTTCATGTGGTTGACCTCGTTTTCTTCAGCCTGTTGTGCTCCACTTGACAGCTTGTTTTGGTACTCTCTGATTGTTTCTTCTCATCACATGGCCTACATATGTCCATTTTCTTTTTCTGATCACCCATGAGACAGGTTGTTGTTTGCTCATCTGTCTTATCTCTGCATTGTTCATTCCACTTTATACCAAGTATTTTCCTTAGGCATTTGTTTTCAAAAGAGTCTAATTTCTTGTCTATTTCTTTAGTTGATTTCCAGCTTTCGCACATCATCATCACCAAAAGGCAAAAAATTTCATCTTCAAAAATCAAAAGTGAAGATAATGTTGGTGTGCTTCTGTGACAGCAAAGGAGTTATTCACAAAGAATTTATTCCAGAAGGACAGACTGTCACTGCCAAAGTTTATTTAAGTATTTTGAAACGCCTATTGAAAAGGATTCTCTGAGTCCGACTGAGTATTCAACGCGTGGCAGTTTTTTCCTTGTTCATGGTAATGCACCAGCACACCGGATGGTAGTTGTACAGGAATTTTTGCCCCAAAAACAAGAGTGTGTCCTCAACCATCCACCCTATTTCCCCAGATTTGTTTCCCTGTAGTTATTTTCTATTCCAAAAATTAAAGTTACCATTGAAAGGACGATACTAATGACATCCAAAGGGCCATAACATTGAGTTTAAGGGCCGTAACAACAGAAGAACTGTAGAGGTCATTCCAGTGTTTGTTAGATCGTGCCACTCACTGTATCAATGCACAAGAGGCTTACTTTGAATAAAATACAGGTCATATCTTGAACTGTTGTTTATTTTATTTTTTATGGAATTAATCTCATTACTTAATTGTTGGACCTTGTACAAACATTGACACAGAACAGAATAGCAAAGGCAGATGTGTGAGTAAGGCACACAACTATTTGCACAAAAAACATCAGTAATCTCTATTACTGCCTAATGCTGTCTTCAGCATCTCTGTTACTGCCTAATGCTGTCTTTAGTATCTCTGTTACTGTGTGACACTGTTTTCAGTATCACTGTTACTGTGTGACACTGTTTTCAGTATCTCTGTTACTGTGTGACATTGTCTAATATTTCAAATTATTTGCCAGAGTAACAATGTAGAGGTTTATCTTTAATCTGTTAAAGTTTTGACATACTGATAGTGGCTTCTATCATGTTCTGTTTTATCATTTGATTTAATAATCTGTTAAAGTTTTGATATATATTGATAGTATACTCCTATCATATTCACTGTTATAATTTGATTTGAACATTTTTACATTAATATCTAAATGACAACATATGAAATGTTATTTCTGCACTTGTTTAAAAACTGACTTCCATTCTTGACCTTATATTCTGTTTGAGCTGACATTTGATTGTGTCTGCTTGAAGTGACAATTCATTAAGTATGAACTGACATTTCAATGTGTCTGCACTGACATTTGTTTGTGTGTGCTTGAACTGGAATTTGATTGTGTCTGCCAAAGCTGACATTTGAATGTGTCTGTGCTGACACTTGTTTGTGTGTGCTTGAACTGAAATGTGCTTGTGTATGCTAAAGCTGATAGTCAACATGAAACTAATGAAGATAAACATGAATATTGAAATCGTTATGTGAATGTTAACTGTTTTTGTTTTATAGACTCTATTATGCATATATATAAGACTATAGACTTTATTATGCACATATTTAAGACTATAGACTTTACCACAATTAGAAGTTAATAAATAAGTTTGCAAATCCCCACAGATTGAAAACACTTGAAAATTCATTGAGCATTTTTAGACAGTACGTAGCAACACCATTTGGCATGAAATTAGAACCAGAGCTATAGCCCAGCATGTCATGGTTATTTAGCAGCAACCATCTTAATATGGCGAGTGTGTTACATGCATGTAGACGAGAAGAACGGCATGGCGTTGTACGTTCTCTGTGGGTTAAAGGACTGAGCACAGAGGAAATGCTTGAAGTGTGTGGTGAAAAGTGTGTGGAAAGAAAAGTGTGTACAACTGTATCCAGAAATTCAACAATGACAATTCTAGCATCACAGACAAGCAACAGAATAAACTTGTTCATGCAGCACTTCCAGCACACAGACAAGCAGCAGAATAAGCTTGTTCATGCAGCACCTCCAGCATCACAGACCAGCAGCAGAATAAGCTTGTTCATGCAGCAGCTCCAGCATCACAGACAAGCAGCAGAATAAGCTTGTTCATGCAGCACCTCCAGCAGTATCATGCACAGGGGAGCACTTCATTAAATGAATTGTTACAGGGGAATGAACTCTCAACCAGAACGAGAACGAGAACGAGCCTCCATGGAATGAAAACACCGCTCCCCTGCAGTCACCAAACAAGTTCAAGGTTATCCCACAGCAGATGCGCAACTCTGCACCGCTCTTTTCATATACACGATGTATTTTCATATAGTCTTTTAGCATGTAACACACTCGCCATGTTAAAACAGTTTTAAATAACCATGATGTGCTGGGATATAGCTCTGTTTCTAATTTCACATCAACTGGTGCTGCCACATATCACAAAAAAATTATAAATAATTTTTCATTTGTTTTCAGTCTGTGCAGATTTGTGACTTACTTATTGACTTGCTCTTTTGTGTGCGTGTGCATGTGTGTGTGTGTGTGTTTGGCTATAGACTTTACTATATACACACTGAAGACTATAGAGTTTACTATATACACACTGAAGACTATAGAGTTTACTATATACACACTGAAGACTGCAGACTTTAGTATATATGCACTGAAGGTTGTGGTTATATTTATTGATTGTATGTGATGAATGCTGTAGGTGTTTCCTGGTGCTTTTTAATTAATGTTGAACATATTTTATGGAGAATTTTATGTCTATATGGAATACCATCTAAAATTGTCAACATCATTAAGGATTTATACAATGGATATGGTTGTGCAGTCAAGACAGAAGAAGGGATGAGTGAATGGTTCCAGATTGAAACAGCCGTGAAACAAGGATGTATACTGTCTCCTTTACTTTTTGGGATTACAATAGACTTCATAATGACAAAATGCTGCACAGGTAACACAGGTATTGACTGGGTACATGGGACCCAACTAGAAGATCTTGATTTTGCTGATGACATAACTCTTATCAGTAATAATGTGAATTCCATGCAAGAAAAAACAGATAGCCTGTCTTCACTGGCTAGCAAAATAGGACTTGAAATTAACAAGGACAAAACAAAAATAATGAAAATTCCCATCAATCAAAATGGAAAAATACACATAGAAGGGACAGATATTGAAGAAGTCAATCAATTTGCATACCTTGGCAGCTACATAGACCAGGATGGTGACACTAGAAAGGAAGTTAGGATCAGAATTGCAAAAGCAGCATCAATCTTCAAGAATTGAGAACATATGGAATTCAAAAGTTATAAGCACAAAAACCAAGTTAAGACTATTCAATTCAAATGTAATATCCACCCTCATTTATGCATGCGAAAGCTGGAAAACAACTAAAGAAATAGAAAAGAAATTAGACTCTTTTGAAAACAAATGCCTAAGGAAAATACTCGGCATCAAGTGGTATGAATTCAAGAACAATGCAGAGATAAGACAGATGACTGAACAACAACCAGTCTCACGGGTGATCAGGAAAAGGAGATGGACATATGTTGGTCACTTGATGAGAAGAAATGATCAGAGAATCCCAAAACAAGCTATCAAGTGGAACACAACAGGCCAAAGAAAAAGGGGCAGACCACGTGAAACTCTGAAGAGGACATTATTAAGAGAGGCCAAGTTAACAGGCATAAAATCCTTTGATGAGGTTGAAAGACTCGCCGAAGACAGGAAAAATTGGCGAACTACTTTGCGAGCCCTATGTGACGTCTAACAGCACGGGAGGGATATAAGATATAAGATAAGATATTTTATGGCAAATGTTGGAAGTGATAACACATTTTCTGATGTTCTGTGGCAAATGTTGGAAATGATGACTGCATTTAATGATGTATTATGACTGATGTTGGAGGTTATGACCACATTCACTGGTGTTTTATGGCAAATATTAGATGTGATTATCACATTCACTGGTGTTTTTTGGTAAATATTAGACATGATTAACACATTCACTGGTGTTTTATGGCACATATTAGATGCAATTACCACATTTAGTGGTGTTTTATGGCAAATATTAGATGTTATTAACACATTTAGTGGTGTTTTATGGCAAATATTATATGTGGTTACCACATTCACTGGTGTTTTATGGGAAATATTAGATGTGATTACCACATTCACTGGTGTTTTATGGCAAACATTAGATGTGATTACCACATTCAATGGTGTTTTATGGCAAATTTTGGAGATGATGACCAAATTTACTTATGTTTAAAGAAGAATTCACATTTTATGTGTGATGTGATATCTTATAGTTTAAAAAAGTTGATTAGTTCACTCATGCAAGTCTTAACTGTGGGTTTTGTTTGCTTTTACCATATAGCACTTTAAGCAGACTTGACAGAGGAATCAAAAGGAAATGTGAATGAATTATTTCTGTTCAGAACTGAAGGAAGACATATTTAAGCACACTCAGGCATGCTCAAAAACATGCAAGAAATATCAGAAAAATTTTCAAATCTGAAACTACAACAAAACAATTAAAGCTGACAGATGTCAAGGACAGTATGTGTACGTGCATGTGCGTGTGTCTATGTATGTATGTATGTATATATAGTCAATGCTTTTGTAAGTCTATGAAACACAAACATAAAAAAAAGAGAAAATAAAATCAGGATACTGGAAATGATGTACGGAAAAAAGGCATTTTCTATGGTGTGTCTGAGTCATGAAACAGTTAGTGCACTTGCCTCTAATGCTCAAGTTTGGTGGTGTGATACAACCAGATGCAGAATTGAGTATTTGTTTCCTTCTAGAACTGGCAAGGAAAAGATGCCATGCATGATGCTGCTGACTACATCACCTTCTAGAGTGCTGACAAGTCAAGGAAGATGTGGTCACTAGTACCAGATCTTCTAGGTTCTTATAATATGATGGGTCTACCCTCACTTTATAAAAATGAGGTGTAATAACATTGAAATATAACACTGATTAAAGTAATTAAAACATTATCAAATAATTTAAATGTGTTGAAAATAGGAGGAGAAATCTGGCAGGTTCTATATGACTTTTCTTTCTCTCTCTTTTATTAGTTTTTTTTAAATCTCAAGAAGTTACAGGTAAAATATGAGCATTTATACAATCTCAGGAAGTTACAGATGAAATATGAGCAGTCATACATTGTCAGGAAGTTACAGGTAAAATATGAACAGTTGTACAATCTGAATGAAGACCACATCATGTGTGTAATTTTTCCAGTGTTTTTTTTGTGTATTTCCATCAAAGTCTGAATGGTGACAAGATGTAACAGTCTGAATGGTGACAAGATATAACAGTCTGAATGGTGACAAGATATAACAGTCTGAATAGGGACAAGATATAACAGTCTGAATGGTGACAAGATATAACAGTCTGAATGGTGACAAGATATAACAGTCTGAATGGTGACAAGATATAACAGTCTGAATGGTGACAAGATATAACAGTCTGAATAGTGACAAGATGTAACAGTCTGAATGGTGACAAGACATAAAAGTCTGAATAGTGACAAGATATAATAGTCTGAATGGTGACAAGATATAACAGTCTGAATGGTGACAAGATATAACAGTCTGAATGGTGACAAGACATAAACGTCTGAATGGTGACAAGATATAACAGTCTGAATGGTGACAAGACATAAAAATCTGAATGGTGACAAGATATAACAGTCTGAATAGTGACAATATATAAAAGTCTGAATGGTGACAAGATGTAACAGTCTGAATAGCGACAAGATATAACAGTCTGAATGGTGACAAGATATAACAGTCTGAATGGTGACAAGATATAACAGTCTGAATGGTGACAAGATATAATAGTCTGAATAGTGACAAGACATAACAGTCTGAATGGTGACAAGACATAACAGTCTGAATGGTGACAAGATATAACAGTCTGAATGGTGACAAGACATAAAAGTCTGAATGGTGACAAGATATAAAAGTCTGAATAGTGACAAGATATAATAGTCTGAATGGTGACAAGATATAACAGTCTGAATGGTGACAAGATATAACAGTCTGAATGGTGACAAGACATAAAAGTCTGAATGGTGACAAGACATAAAAGTCTGAATGGTGACAAGATATAACAGTCTGAATAGTGACAAGATATAATAGTCTGAATAGTGACAAGATGTAACAGACTGAATAGTGACAAGATGTAATAGTCTGAATAGTGACAAGATGTAACAGACTGTTATCATCCATGAAATGTAGGTCCCAAGGGATTTGCCTCTCATTCTTATAGCATTTGTGTTATCTGCTTTTTATTTGTTCAACAATTCAAAGTTTAAAATTAATAGTAAGCTTTTCAAACATGATCAATAGGTTGCATTTATCTATCTTGTTTGATCACATTTACACTTTTACTCTCATTGTTATGTCCCTTTGACTTTTTTTTTGGCAAAATAAAACCACAGAAGCTCTGTCTAGAAAGCTATTCTGATACCACAGCCTGACCAGCAGGGTCAGGATTAATGTGTTCATACAGTGGCAGTGGTGGAGCATGTTTCTTAGCTCTGTTCTGTGAAGAAAGGAAAGTCACTGTGCTTCAGCTTAGATAAAATTTTATTATTTCACTCAAAGTTTTTCACAAAGATATCAGGCACACAAACATCAAGTTCACAGTTACACAAGTATCCTAAAACAAGTTCTTCACAAAGATGTCAGACACCACAAACATCAAGTTCACAGTTACACAAGTACCCTAAAACAAGTTCTTCACAAAGATGTCAGGCACACAAACATAAAGTCCACAGTTACACAAGCACCCAACAACATTGTGTATAATGCCTTGATTTACTATAAAAGTCACAATTCAGAATCAAACTGTACACTCTGACAATGAAAACTTTGAATGTAATATTGAATAAGATTTTAAACTGAGAAGGTGTAGCAATAATTTAAAAAAAAACAATAACATACAAAAGGAAAAATATATCAAATAGATCATGAAAATACAAGATAATAAGTGCATATTAAAGCATGTTGCAATGACAACTCATAAATACTCTTTACAGCAAAACAGTTACAAGAAAAAATAAAAATACAAATGAAGGATATTTTGAAGCATGAAAATCTCATGAAATGACTGAAGGTTGAATACAACATCTGCTTGTTAACTCAGCATTTACCACACTATGTTTAGATAAACTGTCTCTGAAATTGAAGAATATCTACTGCTCTACAGGCCTATAACAGTCTAAGGATATGTCTTGTGCTTCAGTTTGGTCTACATTGGTCTAAGACAAGAAAATAACATGGTTTACACTGGTCTAAGACAAGAAAATAACGATCAAAATTTCTTGGATGTGTCATGAGAAGACGTAAGTCAGAGAACTTGGACATGTCATGAGATGACAGAATTTAGAGAACTTGGACATGTCATGAGAAGACAGAAGTTGGAGATCTTGGACATGTCATGCGATGACAGAATTTAGAGAACTTGGACATGTCATGAGAACACAGAAATCAGAGAACTTGAACATGTCATGAAAAAGAAGATAAAGAATTTGAACACGTCATGAGAAGACAGAAATCAGAGAAATTTAAATGTCATGAAAAAGAAGATAGAGAACTTGGACTTGTCATGAGAAGACAGAAGTTGGAGAACTTGGAATATCATGAGAAGACAGAAGTTGGAGAACTTGGAATGTCATGAGAAGACAGAAGTTAGAGAACTTGGACATGTTATGAGAAGACAGAAGTTAGAGAACTTGGACATGTTATGAGAAGACAGAAGCTGGAGAACTTGGAATGTCATGAGAAGACAGAAGTTGGAGAACTTGGACATGTTATGAGAAGACAGAAGTTGGAGAACTTAGACATGTTATGAGAAGACAGAAGTTGGAGAACTTGGAATGTTATGAGAAAACAGAAGTTGGAGAACTTGGACACGTTATGAAAAGACAGAAGTTGGAGAACTTGGACATGTCATGAGAAGACAGAAGTTGGAGAACTTGGACATGTTATGAGAAGACAGAAGTTGGAGAACTTGGACATGTTATGAGAAGACAGAAGTTGAAGAACTTGGACATGTCATGAGAAGACAGAAGTTGGAGAACTTGGACATGTTATGAGAAGACAGAAGCTTGAGAACCTAATAATCACTGGAAAATCCAAAGGAAAAAGAAAGAGAGGAAGACCAGGAGAAAATATGTCAGAGGACTGACCAAGTGGCATGGTAAAAGCACATTATCCAGCATATAATAATAATAATAATAGTAATAATAATAGTAGTAGTAGTGGTAGTAGTAATAATAATAATAAGAATGCTAGTCTAAAGATCTGTCTTGTGCTATAAGTTTGTCTACACTTGTCTAAAGTTCTATCTCTTGCATTAATTTTGAATTTTATGATTTTTAGCTTGCAAAAACATTTTGCCTACCATGTGACACAGTGACAGATAATTCTGTTAATGTAAATGTAACTGACTGTCTACATTTGTTTTCACCAACTGAAAACCTTCATTGATTTCCCTAAGCTTATCACTGAGTGGAAGTGTACGCTTACTTAAATGATGACCACTAATCCAGCTATATCATCAAACCACTAACACAGCTACATCATCAAACCTGAACCTCTTTTTCTAGCTCATCAACAAATGATCAAATTTTTGTGCTCTCTGAATTTGTGTCTTTAAAGCCAGAAAAGGTTTAAATATATCCATCAGGTTTAGAATTTCATTCTCTCCTGCCACTGGAGTTTATTTTTGCATCTTTCACAGTTGAACTTCTCTTGGGAACAGATCTCTTGGGACTGCATGGTGAAAACTCAGATTCTAATCCTGATTTTTTCTTCTCTGCATGTGATGTGAATTCAGATGCAGCAGGATGTCTTGGTTTACTCCCTGCAGGATGTCTTGGTTTACTCCCTGCAGGATGTCTTGGCTTACTCCCTGCAAGGCCATGATTTTCACCAAATAATCTTGACCCAGTAACACCAAAGTCACTAGTAAATCTTGATCTGTTTTTATTTTTAAAAATTATGAAAAAAAAGTAAAATCAGATTAAAATTTAAACACAAAAATCAGAATTAACATGTTCTAGAGCACATTCAGTTACTAACCAAGGGAACAATTGCATTTTTTCTGATATTTTCTGTTCTCAGTCTTTGATTATGGAAAAGATCTTATCTGATATCAAGTGTATGCTTTCTATTCTAATGTAAGATCATTTTCACTTTCCTCAACAAACTTTTCTGTATTCATTTATGTCACAAATCACAGGACTAAGGAATAATTGAGATGTTTTCTGCGATCATTTTATACAAGATCTATGTCAGAACACAAATCATAGCACAAAGGAATAATTGAGATGTTTTCTGCAATCATTTTATACAAGATCTATGTCAGAACACAAATCATAGCACTAAGGAATAATTGAGACGTTTTCTGTGATCATTTTATACAAGATCTATGTCAGAACACAAATCATAGCACAAAGGAATAATTGAGATGTTTTCTGCGATCATTTTATACAAGATCTATGTCAGAACACAAATCACAGCACTAAGAATGAGTCAGTCAGTGAGGAAGTGCTAAAATTTTCAGACAGAAAAGAACAAAGTCAATTTCTATTCACCAGCGTAAAGCATAGTATTGGGATAAAATACAGGGGCATGTAGATTTTATCAGGTACACCAGCAAAGACTGAGAGTAAATGAAAGGTGGGCCACTGACTAGCCTTGAAAAATGAGCAGTGTAATCCACCATCTTACAATCAGCCTGGAAATTCTGCGAACTCAGAAGTGGGAAAGTGTATGTGTGTTTGGGGGGGTGGGCTGGGGTGGGCTGGGGTGGAAGACGGAAGGGGAAGTAATGGCAGTAGAGTGTCTGGAATAAAATTGAAAGCTGAATGAAGTTTCATGACAGAATATTATAAAATTATATGTGTACTTCTTCGTTCGCTTTCTTCTTCTTCGTTCGCTTTATATGTATACAAACAAGATATAGGAAATACCCTACCTCATGTGAAACTTGTATTCACTGCCCCCATCAGATGTGTGAACATTAGTGTCTCTGTCATCAAAGTCTGGATGAAGTACTACAAGAGTGAGAAACATTTTTAAACTCATGGGATATAAGAAACAAAGGGCAATCATAAAGTCCTTCCAAAATTAATAAAAATCATATCTTAGAAACTATGTTAGGTGTAAACATGAACACTGTGGTATTACACAGGCACATTCTTGGAGTTTTTTTTTTTCTACACATGTACATGTTGCAGCCACCAGTATTAAAACTGTGTGAAGGAGAAATGGAGAAAGCCTGGTGTGTTACTGGACCTTTCTTCTTCATGGGGTACATCATTTCAGCAAATATTTAGGTGGATAAGTTGGAGTCTTGCATTATGCCTCAATTAGAAGAATTTCAGTCATGGACAGTTTTCAAGACAAGATGGTGCACCACCAAACTGCAGTTTTGTTGTTTGTCAGTTCCTGGATGCAGACTTTCCAAACTGAAGAATTGGAAGGGATTGTTCAAAATGATGGCCACCACATTTACCATGTATTACCCCTCGTGAGCTTTTTTTTAACAGAAGTATACAAAGGTCAAAGTTCACTAGTTCCTGAAGGCAAGGATAACAGACGGTGGGTGGGGAGAAAGTGGCACAATGGCAGTTTAGCCTGGAGAAGGTGGGACAAGTGAATGGAGCTGGGGCAGAGAGGCTGTAATCTGTTGCTGTGGGGAGGTTCTGAACTATGTGTTATAAGTGAGAAGGGAGTGGAACTTAGTGCAGAGGGCATATGATTGTGGAAGAGGGGAATGTTAGGTGCAGCTGGATTGTGAGTTCAAACCATGTAGTTCCTGCATCCCATATTATCTTCTTTCTTTATCCTGTTTGATTTTGTATGAGTAAGGTTCACACTAAAACATCACAACTGTGTGCATGTTAAGTAATAAAGCTCTCTCTCTCTCTCTCTGAACCTTAAGTGCCCAGGGCACATTGGACTTCTGCAAGGGTTTTCCACAAATGCCTATCCTTTGCCTTTTTTCTGCTCTTGGACAGGTGAGCCCTCTATTGCTCAACATCCTTTCTGTTGTTCTTCTCCATGTCTCTTTTGGTCTACCCTTACTTCTGTTCCCCTGTGGTGTCCATCTTAGTGCTATTTTTGGTAGTGAATTGTCAGTCATTTGGAGCACATGTCCCAATCATTGCCAGCGTCTTTCCTCAATAATTGTTGTCAGTGGCTTCATCTGCATTTCTGCCAACAAGATGTTATTTCTTATGGTGCTTGGCCAAAATATTTTTCTAATTCTTCATAAACATTTACTCTGTATGAATTCAACTTGTTTTCTATGGTTTTGGTGATTTTCCAGCATTCACGTCCATAGTGTAGCACACTTGATTTTCATCTTCATGCTTAGTTTTTTAGATTTCCATATAGTCTGCAGCACTGCAAAAGCCTGGTTTGCTCTAGTAAGTCTGCTGTTAATGTCCTCTATGCTGTCTCCATTTTCTACTACTCTACTGCCAAGATATACAAATTCATTGACTTCCTCCACTAACTTGCTGTCTACTCTGAGTACATTTCTGTTGTTCATATTTTGCTTCATTAACTTTGTCTTTCCTATGTTGATCTTTAGTCCTGTGTTGTTTGCATTCTGAGTTAGCTTGTTTATTTTATCTTGCATATCTTTGTGGCTGCTTGATAGTAGACAAATATCATCCACAAATATTGCCTCCTTCATTAACCAGTCTACTGCCAAGATAAATAATGTTGGCGATAGTACACATCCCTGCTTCACTCCTCTAAAGCTGCTGGAGGTATATTCTAAACAGATCACTTTGCACTGAAAATCCTCATATAGAAACACCAAAACAACTCTGCTGGATACTACAACAAATTTGGGATCTAGAAAAAGCTCCAGTGGAAAACTGGCCTTATAGTAAAACTACCAAAGAAGAGTGACCTCAGAGATCACAGGAACTGGAGAGGCATTATCCTCTTGCCACTCACCAGTGAAGTATTTTGCACAATAATCATCAACAGAATTGTACCAGCACTTGAGGGAAAACTTCAGAAAGAGCAGGCAGGATCTAGGAAAGGAAGATCATGCATAGACCACATATTTGTACTTAGACAAATATTAGAATAGGAAAATGAGAGGCATAGCACAACATATGCATTGTTTATAGATTTTGAGAAAGCCTTTGACAGTGTCAATAGAGATGCACTGTGAAAATTCTGATGACATGGCCTTCCCCATAAGATAGTGAAAAGTAAAAAAGCTGTTCCTACATTTTTCCTAGTTTATACATTTTGTATAAATTTCCCATTAATCAAAAAGGAAAAATATACGTAGAAGGAACAGCTGTTGAAGAAGTCAACCAATTTGTATACCTTGGCAGCTATACAGACCAGGATGGTGACACCAGAAGTTAGAATTAGAATTGCAAAATCATCATCAACCTTCAAGAATCTAGAGAACAACATATGGCACTCAAAAGTTATAACCACAAAAACCAAATTAAGACTATTCAATTCAAATGTAATACCCACCCTCATTTATGCATGCAAAAGCTGGAAAACAACTAAAGAAATAGACGAGAAATTAGACTCTTTTGAAAACAAATGCCTAACGAAAATACTCGGCAACAAGTGGAATGAATTCAAGAACAATGCAGAGATAAGACAGATGACTGAACAACAACCAGTCTCATGGGTGATTTGGAAAAGGAGATGGACATATGTCAGTCATATGATGAGAGGAAACAGTCAGAGAATCCCAAAACAAGCTATCAAGGGGAACACAAAAGGCTGAAGAAAAAGAGGTTGACTATGTGAAACTCTAAAAAGGACATTGTTAAAAGAGGCCAGTTTAGTAGGCATACAATCCCTTGATTAAAAGTTGAAAAGCTTGCTGAAAACAGGAAAACTTGGTGAACTACCTTGCAATCCCTATGTGATGTTTAATGGCATGGGATGGATATAGGATATATAAGATACATTTTATTATTGTAGCTTTATTGTAGTGGCTTCGTGTATAGTTATATACTTAGTTATGTAAACTTATACACTGATTATTCACATGTTGTCCATCTCATAAAGTTTTCTTTCTGCCACAGATCTTGTCTTTTTGACAAAGTTTTCTTCCTGCCACAGAAGATCTTGTCCTTTTCACTAGTGATTGCAGATGTCTATGAATTTGTTTGTTTGTTCAGTAAACAGAAAACTAATTATAGAATAATGAAAAAAAATGTGAAGAATTTTTACCAGAATCCTGAGTACCAACTGAAGCACGTCTGCTTTGATGAAGAAGTCTGTCTTGTCTGATACGATACAACAATGTTTCATGCTGTTGTTGCCAGCTAGGCTTGCTATAAAAACCTGGCGGACTCAGCTGTGTAATGTATCTACTGTAGCTGCTGCTATCATCACTGTCTTCATCTTCATCTCCACTCAGTCCAAACTTCCCACATTTCTCTTCATGCTGGACCTATAATAAATGACAAACTGTCATTTTCTGAACATTGCATATGTTTTCAACAAGGACTGTTACTTACCTACTTTATCCTTCCTCTTGCACCATGAGGTGTAGAGGGGAGATGCAGTTTGCATTTTTGGGCCATATAAGTCGCCTCAGTAATGATCATGCTGTAATTTGCAAGTGTTTCTGTAATACCATATATCCATCTTTTTTTAGGCTCTTGATCTTGATATGTGCCCTGTAATTCTTTGGTTGAAGGCCCAGATGGCGGGCTGTAAGTGCTTCATTCTCATTAAGTGGCCAAACCATTTAATTCTTGGTTTCTCCACATATTGTAGGCATGGTATATTTCCTACCAGTTGTCTTACGTCGTCATTTCTTAGTTTATCCCTCTTAGTGAGATTTGTTGCTTTCTTAGGCATCTCAAAGGTTCAAAATCAGACTCTGGCAGCACTGCACTCAGGACAGCCCCATATATGATCTGCCACATGCCACAACATCCATCCTGGAGTGTCTGCTAAAAGTTCCCATCATGTGTTCATTCTTTATGATGCATTTTCTGCCACATAGTTCAGATTTCCTACCAGTCAGCCAGCCACTTGCAAGTCTCTTGCAAAACTTTGCCACCCTAACAGCTCTCCTGTAGGCCTCAAAACTTTGCCACCCTAACAGCTCTCCTGCAGGCCTCAAAACTTTGCCACCCTAACTGCTCTCCTGTAGGCCTCAAAACTTTGCCACCCTAATAGTTCTCCAGCAGGCCTCAAAACTTTGCCACCCTAACTGCTCTCCTGTAGGCCTCAAAACTTTGCCACCCTAATAGTTCTCCAGCAGGCCTCAAAACTTTGCCACCCTAATAGTTCTCCAGCAGGCCTCAAAACTTTGCCACCCTAATAGTTCTCCAGCAGGCCTCAAAACTTTGCCACCCTAACTGCTCTCCTGTAGGCCTCAAAACTTTGCCACCCTAACTGCTCTCCTGTAGGCCTCAAAACTTTGCCACCCTAACTGCTCTCCTGTAGGCCTCAAAACGTTGCCACCCTAACTGCTCTCCTGTAGGCCTCAAAACTTTGCCACCCTAACTGCTCTCCTGTAGGCCTCAAAACTTTGCCACCCTAACTGCTCTCCTGTAGGCCTCTTGGTTGTAAGCAAGGTGACTTCCTACCAGCATCCTTAATTTGTCCTAGCTCCAGCGGTCTCTTCACAGCCACACTTCTTCCACTCCCACTCTTCATTTTCTCACAGTCTTTCCAACACATCCTTAGCAATGTTGCCCTTGTCCATTCATTTCTTGGTTAGTGGCCATGTTTGGGATTGGTAACTCAACATTTGTATAAATATGCTATTAATTAGTTGTCTCTTGCTTTCAAGTGGTATGTTAAGATGAGAAAGCAGCAGAGTTAACTGGTGTGTGAGGGCATTAACTCTTACAAGGATTGTTTACTCCAAATTTACAGCAGTACTTAAAAACACTGAGACCCTAACTTAACTATTCACAGACTGTTAAATTTTAACATTTGTTCTCCAAAGTTAACTGCTCAGAAACTGCTAATGTTTAAAATTTGTTCTCCAAAGTTAAATGCTCACAAACTATTCATATTTAACATTTGTTATCTAAAATTAACTGCTCAGAAAGTGTTCAGGTTTAACATTTCACATTTCTACTGTTGAACTGTTGTTATGAGGCTACATTTACCACTTGGGAGTTCTCTGTGTGCTGTAACTGTATTTAGTGATCACATTGTGTTATTTAACTTTTTGAAATATTGTCCTTATAAATTAATATAACACATTCTTATTTAAAAGATGTTGTTCAGGCAGACTTTCATTTCTTCACACTTATGTATATTT
Organism: Achatina immaculata; assembly: GCA_009760885.1. Taxonomy (NCBI): domain Eukaryota; kingdom Metazoa; phylum Mollusca; class Gastropoda; order Stylommatophora; family Achatinidae; genus Lissachatina; species Lissachatina immaculata. Next base: position 18,763,276 of record CM019706.1, on the reverse strand, counting down.
ATGCATTAAGTTATCTATACTGTCAACTTCTGTCAAGACTCATTCTTCATGAACTCAGCAAAAATCAGTGCCAAATGTTTTATTAATATTTTTATAAATAAATAATTTCTTAAGAAATGAAACAATTAAAGAGAGTTGATTTTTTTTTTTGAAGCATGATCCAAATATTTTCTCTTGGCTGAGATAGTCTGGTTCTTAAGATGTGCTACAGAACCTAATACTACAGGATAGAGCAGAAATAGTCTGGTTGTTAAGATGTGCTACAGAACCTAATACTACAGGGTAGAGCAGAAATAGTCTGGTTGTTAAGATGTGCTACAGAACCTAATACTACAGGGTAGAGCAGAAATAGTCTGGTTGTTAAGATGTGCTACAGAATATATTACTACAGGGTAGAGCAGAAACACCCGACAGCTTTCAACATAGGCATCATTTTATACTCATGAACCTTTAATTGCATACTAATGATGTACAAAGAAAGGAGATTTATCTTGAATAGAACATTATTACCTTTTACAACTTGTATGTCTACTTAGAAATTATGTCTTTCAAATGGTCTCTGTTACACTGCACATACTGCACACACTACACACACTCCACACACTCCACACACTACATACACTCCACACACTGCACACACTCCACACACTGCACACACTCCACACACTACACACACTGTGCACACTACACACACTGCACACACTCCACACACTACACACACTGCACAGCACACACTCCACACACTACATACACTGTACATGCTGCTGGAATTCATTTCAAAAGCTCAATATTGCCCATTGTGTTATATTTTCATTCTCTTGTGTTATTCTTTTTTTGAGATCTTTCAATATGGCTGATTTTATAGTGTACACAACACTCTTTAAGCAACCTTACAGAAAAAAAATTATAGTGGAGCAATTTCCTAAAAACAAGATTCACATCTCCAAACCATGAAATGATTTGCCTTCAAACAAGTTAAGCACAGCAGCCATATTGCTGGAGCTGTAAGTTCTCTCAACTGGGGACATCACTGACCATTGTTTACCATGTCTGTGTAGCATTTAGCACTCACTGTAACTGTATTCCCATCATGGCTTTCCAAGAAATACAGTCCAATTTAGCAAGATGATAGGATGATAACATAACACGGCAAAACAGTTAACTTCTGACTATGCAAAGGTCACTGATGAAGATCACAGGAATTTTTAGCTTCTAAGTAGCAGCAATTCTGCTTGTTAACTTCACTGTCAAGATAGAAATGTGCTTCATCAGAAAAAAAAAAAAAATTATCCAACATTTCATGATCATTTTGCAGCAGATTTAGCCCATGGCTACCTCTCATACTTCAGAGAAGACAAACGTCTGAATGTGGGTCAGAGAAGCCATGTTTTGTTAGAGAATGAGAGGGAAGCCAAAAAGTTTTGTGTGGTCTAAAAGTGAATGTTTTGTGTTGTCAAAAAGTGAATGTTTTGTGTGGTCTAAAAGTGACTGTTTTGTGTTGTCAAAAAGTGAATGTTTTGTGTGGTCTAAAAGTGAATGTTTTGTGTGGTCTAAAGCACAACAGGGTTACTCAAGGTTAAGATGCTATACTGCTTTCAACTCTTTGTTGTACATGCTGATTTGTCTTGAATTATAATGTTTGTTGTACATGCTGATTTGTCTTGAATTATAATGTTTGTTGTACATGCTGATTTGTCTTGAATTATAATGTTTGTTGTAAATGCTGAATTGTCTTTAATTCTACTGTTTGTTGTTTATGGTGATTTGCCAGGAACTCTACTATCTGAACACTACTATCTGTCTGTTGTTTATGCTCATTTGTTAGGAATTCTACTATCTGTTGTTTATGATGATTTATCAGGAACTTTACTATCTGTTTGTTGTTTATGCTGATTTATCAGGAACTCTACTATCTGTTTGATGTTTATGCTGATTTGTCTGGAATTTTACTATCTGTCTGTTTTTTTATGCTGATTTGTCAGGAACTTTACTATCTGTTTGTTGTTTATGCTGATTAGTCAGGAAATTTACTATCTGTCTGTTTTTTATGCTGATTTGTCTTCAAAGCTACTATCTGAACTTTGTAGGAAGGGAAATGTAACTCCTTCAGTAACCTGAAAACACTTCATTTTGACAGGCTCAGAGCCACTGCATTGTTTGTAATGTCCTTGTATGTTGGGTGTCTGCATTTCACACTTAAGTGGTATTTTCCTCTGTACAAACAGATCTACATTGATTTGGTGGTTTTGTGTCAAGAACAGAACTTTTTTTCTGAAACCTCAATATTCACATACGAATTGTGTTCTGTGATGATGCATCATGTCACCTGAACTACCTACAAAACTCAGCTGAGTAGCTGTTACAGACTTTGTTTAAATAAATAGCTCAGTGCTAGCAACATGGTCACCGCTCTATGGTAAACTAAACTCGAAGATGGAGGCTATCAAAAGGTACCAAGTGGGGCAGTGTTTCAAAGCTACAGTACCACAAATTCCCATTTCAAAATCATCAGATGTTTCTGCTCTATCTAGTATTTTCAACCTGTTTTCTTTATTTAGATGATGATGATGATGATGATGATGACGATGACGATGACGATGATGATGATGATGATGATGATAGAAAGAAAATATTAACCTGAGCAGCATTTGAATAATGACAATGATGTAATTTTTAACTGAAGAACCTCCCACTGAGTTTCCAAGCTGGCAAGCTGGAACCATTAAAAAGTTACAACGTACACAACGTGTGGCTCCAGCTCTCTCTTCTGTTTACCTACAGTACTAAGTCATCATTTGCTATTTTATTAACACAACAACAATAACTGTCAACAGAAAGCAATACTCAGAAAGATAAACCATCATAGTCTAAAAGATGAAAATACTAAGAGTAGTTTCAATCTAGAACTTATCAAACAGTTCGTTGCACTCGGTGAGGTAGAAGAGACAGATATAGATGAATTATGGAATTCGTACAGCACAGCTATAATCACAGCACCAAAAACAAGTGCTGGACTACAAAAGCCAAGTAGAAAAGCATGGATATCAGATAACACATGGAAATACATACATGAAATTATCCATTTTGAATGTAAAGACAGATCTTGGAAGAGATTTGGCAAAAGCAACATAGAAAGAACTAAAGTAAAAAGTTCAGCTAGAAGAGATAAAAATTAATACATGGACAATATGATAAAAGAAGCAGAGAAGGCAGCAAAAACAGGAGACAGCAAAACTCTATATTACATACAAAAGAGGCTAACAGGTACTAATGCACCCAAAAAAAAAAGACCAATCCTTAGTAAAACTGGCTCTATATTAACATCAAGTAAAGACCAAAAGCAAAGATGGGCCAAACACTTCCAAGAAATACTTAATCGATCACACCAAAAAGAATTGATAAACCTTGAAAATGACTTACCAGTCCCACAACTAAATGTCAACCTAGATGAAATTACATCGTATGAAATTGAAACAGCAGTGAATCTAATGGCTACCAACAAAGCTGCAGGTGAAGATGAAATAACAGCTGAAATGTTAAAAGCTATTAACAGTGACAACATGAACCAACTACAGAGAATGTTTAATAAGATTTGGAAAGAAGAAACGGTGCCTTCTAAATGGAAAAAAGGAATCATTGTTAAAATACCAAAAAAAGGCAACCTTAGCGATTGCAATAATTGGAGAGGAGTAACCTTACTATCAGGTGTGTCAAAAGTATTTTACAAAGTTATTCTGAATATAATTAAAGATATAGTGGACGCTACAATGAGAGAAGAACAAGCAGGATTTCGAAAAGGGAGAAGCTGTCTCGACCAGATCTTTACTCTAAGAATAATACTTGAAGAACATATGGAAATGCAAAGACCATTAATCCCGAACTTCATAGACTATAAAAAGGCATTTGATAGCATACACAGAGATTCATTGTGGAGAATTTTAAGAATATATGGAATACAATCTAAGATTGTCAACATCATTAGGAACTTCTTCATTCTTTCATTCATTTGCATGTCCCTTGCGGAACTTTGCCTCCCTAACAGCACTCCTGTTGGCCTCTTGGTTGTGAGCAAGATGGCCTGCTGCTGATGCATCCATTTGCAGATCATCAAAGACGTCTTGCAGCCATCTTCATCTTGATCTTTCTTTCTTTTTCCCATTATGTACCCTTCCAAGATGGTCTTCTCTAGATTATCATGACATTTAATGTGTCCAAAATATTTAAGTTTTTTCTCTTTAATCCTCTTTATTAGCCAGCTTTCTTCAATATTAAGTTCTTGTAGTATGGATATATTTATTCTTTTTTGTGTCCATGATATTTCAAGAACTCTTCTGTAGCATTTACATTAAAAGCATTTACATTTACATTTATGTGTTTCTCAGCTGTTCTGTTAAGTGTCCAAGTCTCACAGGCATATGTTGTGATGGGAAAGATGCATGCCCTTAAAAATCTTACAGAGCGATAGAGGTCATCCTTTTTATTTCTCTAATTGTGTCTCCATTATTAGTTAGTAGTGATTCAAGATATTCAAAACTCTCCACTTCTTCCAGTTTTTCCTCATTGATACATATTTCAGCTGCCTTGTTCTTTTGTCAGTTGTCATCAATTTAGTTTTCTTCGCACTAAGATAGAGGTTTTGCTCTTCGCTGTTCTTACAGATTGGCATAATTAGTTTTTCCATTCCTTTTTGTGTTGTGGACAGTAATACTGTGTCATCAGCATATCTAATCTCTGGTATTTCATAACCTCCAATTGTTATGGCATCATAATATTCTTTGTCTATATCTTCTCTAACATTCCTCATAATATTTTCAGTATACAAGTTAAATAAGTAAGCCGACAATATGCACCCTTGACGGAAACCTTGTTTTATGTCAAACCAAGTAGTTGTTTCACCATTTATTCTTACTGCTGCTTGTTGGTCCAGATACAGCAGTGATGTTAATTGTATCAAATGTGTTGGAAATCCTATTTTTTCCACTATTTCCCAACATTTCTGGTGTTGTACACAATAAAATGCCTTTCAGTAGTCTATAAAGGATAAATATAGACCCACATTAAACTCTCTGCATTTCTCTGTTATTAATCTTATATTGAGTATATGATCTCTTGATCCTCTTACTTGCCTGAAACCAGCTTGGACCATACTGACTTCTTCTTCTAATTTCTTATGAAGTCTATCCATTACGATTTTTAACAGAATTTTACTGGCATGACTAATCAGGGCAACAGTTCTGTAGTTTGTGCATAATTTCAGGTTACCCTTTTTTTTTGGCAGTGGTATGAGTATGGTTCTTTTCCACTCTTTTTGCCAAATACCTGAATGCCATATCTTTTTACATATTGCATGATAGACTGTTGCACATTCCTTTCCTCCTGCTTTAATAAATTCAGCTGTTATCTCATCACATTCTGGTGATTTACCATTTTTCAGATTCTTTATTGCCCATAAAACTTCTTCTGTTGTCAGTTCGAGTTCTTTCTCCTCCAATAATAATTCACACTGTTGATTTCTGCTTTCACAGTCTGCTGTTTCATACATTCCTCTGCAATATTCCTTCCATCTTTCTAGAATTTCCTCTGTCTCTGTCAAGGTATTCCCCATCTCGTCACAAATTACATTTAGCTTAGGTGTGACATTTCTTGTCAATGTCTTCATTTTTTTAAACATTTCACTATCTCTTCCACACTTCTGATGTTCTTCTGTTCTTTCACAACAATCTTGTATGTATTGTTTTTTGTCTCTTCTTATGTTTCTTCTTACTTCTTTTGTTAAAGATTTATATTTCTCTTTGTTGTTGTTTGTCACTTTCCATTGCATCATTTCTATACGTTGTTTTATCAGTTCTAGTGTGCCTTCTGTAATCCATCCATTCTTTTGTGTTTTCTTTACTGGAACCACGTCTTTAGCTGTTATTATTAAGATATCTCTGATCTGCATAGCCAATTCATCTGGTGTCATCTCCTCTTGTACAGCCATCAGAATTTGGAAACAGTTCTATACCATATTGTGCTGGTATTTTTGTAAGATCAAAGGGGAGTGGTCTTGATCCAGTAACTGTCTTTTTTATCTTTATCTTAATGTCTGCTATTAATAACTCATGGTCTGTGTCACAATCAGCACCTGGTAAAGTTTTTGCTGATGTTATACTTGATCTCCACCTTCTTTGCACTAAAATGTAATCTATTTGATTCTTTTTTTTCCCATCAGGTGACATCCATGTGTAAAGTCTTCTTGGATGTTGTTTAAAAAGTGTGTTAGTGATCATTAGCTGATTTTCCATGCAAAAAGCCATTAGATTGTCACCTGCCTCATTTCTATGTCCTATGCTAAATTTCCCCACAACATGTCCTTCATCTTCTGCTCTTTCTATACCAATCTTTGCATTAAAATCCCCCAATTATTAATACAATATCTATTTTCCGTATCTGGTCTATTGTCACTTGCAGTTTGTTATAAAAGTCTTATAGTATAAGAAATTCTATAATGGATATATTTGTGCAGTCAATACAAAAGAAGGAATACAAAAATAATGAAACTTCTCATTAATTAACCATGAAGGAAAAATATACATAGAGGGAACAGCTGTTGAAGAAGTAAACCAATTTGCATATCTCAGCAGCTACATAGACCAGGATGGAGACACCAGAAAGGAAGTCAGAATTTGAATTGCAAAAGCAGCATTGACCTTCAAGAATCTTGAGAACATATGGCATTCAAAAGTTATAAACACAAAAACGAAGTTAAGATTATTCGATTCAAATTTAATATCCACCCTTATTTATGCATGTGAAAGCTGGAAAACAACTAAAGAAACAGACAAGAAATTAGACTTCAAAACAAATGCCTCAGGAAAATTCAGTATAAAGTGGAACGAATTCAATAACAATGCAGAGATATGACAGATGAGGAAACAACAACCTGTCTCATGGGTGATCAGAAAAAGAAGATGGACACATGTTGGTCTTGTGCTGAGAAGAAACAACCAGAAAATCCCAATACAAGCTATCAAATGTTACATGAAAGGCTGAAGAAAAAGAGCTCAACCATGTGAAACTCTAGATAGGACATTGTTAAGAGAGGCCAGTTTAGTGGGAATAACATCCCTTGATGAGGTTGAAAGACTCTCAGAAAACAGGAAATCTTGGCACACTACCATGCATGCCCTATGTGATGTTTAATGGTGTGGGAAGTATGTAAGATGTAAGTAACTGTCAGCATGGGAGAATTATACTAGAATGTCCTAAATCATCATAGCACTGACTCACATTGGAGAATGATAATAGAATATACTAACATATCATAGCATTGACTCACATGGGAGAATGATACTAGAATATGCTAACATATCATAGCACTGACTCACATTGGAGAATGATACTAGAATGTGCTAACATATCATAGCAATGACTCACATGTGCTAAAACATTATAACTCTGACACAAATAGGAGATTGGTACTAGAATGTGCTATCATTGCATAACTATTTTATTAACACATATATAACTGTTTGGTATCTTATTAACATATTATTAAACTGTTTGGTATTTTATTAACACAGTAGTAACTGTTTGATATTTTATTAACACAATAATAACTGTTTGGTATTTTGTTACATAACAGTAACTGTTCGGTATTTTATTGACAGACACTTCAGTTCTGTTGCTATTAAACAATTCAGAAACACTGGCCAGATTTCTTCATAAAGAAAAGCCAACCATAGATAAAGATGGATGTAGTAATCTCAAACAACTCTCATCAATTCTAACAAGACACAGCAGTAAAATCTTCAGTCTTACAAAGAAACTTATAGGGTATCATCTTGCTAGATGAATATAAATATCACTTTTGTTTATGAGAAAGTTCTGTCATTTTTTTTCTCATTTCTTAAAAGAAAATTATCTTTGCCCCTGTTGGAAGTGACAGGAACAAAATAAAATTTCTACCAACCATATACAGACTGACACTTGACTCTGACATCAAATTTCCATCATATAACACAACAGAATGAGAAACTTTTATCTCAGTCTTGCTCATCACTAAATTCTCTTACATGAATGAGAAAGCAAACTTTGACCAGTTTTCATGCATCTCTCCCATTATCTAACTTCTCTTCCTCATCTCTCCCACTGTCTAACTTCTCTTCCTCATCTCTCCCACTATCTAACTTCTCTTCCTTATCTCCCCTACTATCTCACTTCTCTTGGATCAAACAGGCAACAAATTCTTACCAGTTTTCCTCGTGTGAAACTACCTCCACACCATGGACATGGGAGCTTTTCTTCAGACAGATCTGAAATTTACAGTTACATGTATTGTAAGAGGATTGTAGAAAAAACTTATATTTCAGAAACTCATAAAATATCTGAATTTTCTAATAAAGCATGAATTACATGACATTACCTATCCACACATGTCTGGTCTGAAGCATACAGATAGACATACACCATACTGTATGCATTCAATTGATTATACAAAATTTGGACAAAAAAAATATTTTGAATGATGATCATATTTTAAATTGAAATAATTTACTGCAAAATAACTTCGTGTCCACTAACAAACAAGCAGTAGAATATTTGACCTAAAACATTTTGTATTTAATCTACCCATGCCAGTCATGGAGAGTGCAAATATCTCAGGCAACATTTTTCCTTCATCAACAAATAATCAATTTTTATATCCATCTTAAACAGACAAATGCTAAATATTTACAAGGTGATCACAAAGTCATTCCCTGATTTAGAAAAATCATAATGAAGCTACTCTAGATAGAAACATGAACATTGTGGCATTATACAAGCCAATTCTTAGAGTTTCTATACAGACAACACTACAATCACCAGTATCAAAATGGTGTCGAGGAATGAGAAAGCCCAGATATTTTGTAGTATCATGAAACAAATTCACCAGTTATAGTTTAATGAAAGTTCAGAAATGATCATGGATGAGATATGGCAGATCACTTCAAAGATAGGTGAGCAAAGTTTAAAGAGACTGGCAGTGTTGGTGGCCTTAAAAGAACTGATAGGCCTTTTGGGAATGAAGAAACTGTTGATGCTATGTGTAATTCTTTTCAATGCAGGTCTTGGAAATCACCTTGTCATGCTTCAGGTGAACTTCATATACCTCAGAGTGCAGTGACTAAAATGTTATACAAATGGCTTCATTTACATAAAAACAAAGTGCACATCATTGAAACTCTGGAGTCATGCTTCTTTTGCTACAGAGATTCTGAAATGATTATGATTAGCATGTTTCTTCTTCTTCTCTCATACCTCAGAGAAGACAAATAGACACAATGTCTGTGTGTGGGTCAGAGAAGCCATGTTTTGTTAGAGAATGAGAGGGAAGCCAGAAAGTGAATGTTTTGTATGGTCTAAAAGTGAATGTTTTGTGTGGTCTAAAAGTGAATGTTTTGTGCGGTCTAATGCACAACAGGATTACTCAAGGTTAAGACTATTTAAATAAAAGTAAGAATAGTTTTATTAATTAATTACTAAATACATCATGAGACAGAGATAATGGATGATATTAATATGCATCTAATAAACACACAATCAGTCACACCCAGTACAGACATTTTGTTCAAGACAGGAACCTGCCTTCCCTTATGATGGTTGTTATATGTGAGACAGGAACATGCCTTCCCTCATGATTGTTCTTATATGTGAGACAGGAACATGCCTTCCCTCATGATTGTTCTTATATGTGAGACAGGAACATGCCTTCCCTCATGATTGTTCTTATATGTGAGACATGAACATGCCTTCCCTCATGATGGTTATTATATGTGAGACATGAACATGCCTTCCCTCATGATGGTTATTATATGTGAGACATGAACATGCCTTCCCTCATGATGGTTATTAAATGTGAGACATGAACATGCCTTCCTTCATGATGGTTATTAAATGTGAGACATGAACATGCCTTCCCTCATGATGGTTATTAAATGTGAGACATGAACATGCCTTCCCTCATGATGGTTATTAAATGTGAGACATGAACATGCCTTCCTTCATGATGGTTATTAAATGTGAGACATGAACATGCCTTCCTTCATGATGGTTATTAAATGTGAGACATGAACATGCCTTCCCTCATGATGGCTATTAAATGTGAGACATGAACATGCCTTCCCTCATGATGGCTATTAAATGTGAGACATGAACATGCCTTCCCTCATGATGGTTATTAAATGTGAGACATGAACATGCCTTCCCTCATGATGGTTATTAAATGTGAGACATGAACATGCCTTCCCTCATGATGGTTATTAAATGTGAGACATGAACATGCCTTCCCTCATGATAGTTATGGTATGCAAAGCTAAAAAACATAAGTAGGATAAACATTTTGTGACTCAGATATAATGTAAGTAAAAACATTTTGTGACTCACACATGATGACAAATAAAAACAATTTGTGACTCACATATGATGACAAGTAAAAACACTTTGGACTCATATATGATACAAGTAAAAACATTTTGTGAGACACACAAGGAAAAAAATTTTGTGACTCACATATATCATTATGATGTGCCATTTGTTATTTTAGCTGTCCATGATATTCTTAACACTCTTCATAGAAACCACATTTCAGTTGCCTCTAATGCTCTCTTTGTTGTTTTTGTTAGTGACCATGATTTGCTTTCATATAGTAATACTGGCTCAATGTATCTTTTTGAGACTTTTTTCCTCGTATCTATTGACAAAGATGGACCGCACAGAATAGTTTTCATTTTCTGAAATGCTACCTTTGCCTGCCATATTCTGTTTTGGTACACCTACCATCTGATGTTATTGTTGTACCAAGATATTTGAATTTGTGCACTTGTTTTAATGTTATTCCTTTGATTTTTACATTGCATTCTGGTACAGCTTTCTTTCTTGACATTTCCATTGTTTCTTACTGTTCAGTGACAGCTCTTTATATTCACTTTCTGCTACTACTATATCTAGCAGCTCTTTATATTCACTTTCTGCTACTACTATATCTAGCAGCTCTTTATATTCACTTTCTGCTACTACTATATCTAGCAGCTCTTTATATTCACTTTCTGCTACTACTATATCTAGCAGCTCTTTATATTCACTTTCTGCTACTACTATATCTCATTCATTCATTCCTTTGCTTGTCCCTTGCGGAACTTTGCCTCCCAAACAGCACTCCTGTAGGCCTCTCGGTTGTGAGCAAGATGGCCTGCTGCTGCTGCATCCATTTCCAGATCATCAACGATGTCTTGCAGCCATCTTCGTTTTGGTCTTCCTCTTTTTCTTTTTCCCATTATGTATCCTTCCAATACGGTCTTCTCTAAATTATCATGACGTTTAATGTGGCCAAAATATTTAAGTTTTCTCTCTTTAATCCTCTTTACTAGCCAGCCTTCTTCAATATTAAGCTCTTGTAGTATAGATATATTTGTTCTTTTTTGTGTCCACGATATTTGGAGAACTCTTCTATAGCATTTACATTCAAAGGCATTTACGTGCTTCTCAGCTGTTTTGTTAAGTGTCCAGGTCTCACATGCATATGTTGCGATGGGAAAGATGCATGCCCTTAAAAATCTTATTTTTGTGGTTCTGTCTGCTCCTCTCCACAGATTCTTTATTTGTTTTACTTTCTGAAGAGCAATAGATGTCCTCCTTTTAATTTCCCGCATTGTATCTCCATTATTAGTTAGTAGTGATCCAAGATATTCAAAACTCTCCACTTCTTCCAGTTTTTCCTCACTGATACATATTTCAGTTGCCTTGTCTGTTTTGTCAGTTGTCATCACTTTAGTTTTCTTTGCATTAAGATAGAGGTTCTGCTCTTCGCTGTTCTTGCGGACTGACATAATTAGTTTTTCCATTCCTTCTTGTGTTGTGGACAGCAATACTGTGTCATCAGCATATCTAATCTCTGGTATTTCATAACCTCCAACTGTTATGGCATCGTAATATTTTTTGTCTACATCTTCTCTAACATTCCTCATTATATTTTCAGTGTACAAGTTAAATAAGTAGGGTGACAATATGCACCCCTGATGGACCCCTTGTTTTATGTCAAACCAAGTTGTTGTTTCACCATTTATTCTTACTGCTGCTTGTTGGTCTAAATACAGCAGTGATGTTAATTGTATCAAATGTGTTGGAAATCCCATTTTTTCCATTATTTCCCAAAGTTTCTGGTGTTGTACACAATCAAATGCCTTTGAGTAGTCTATAAAGGATAAATATAGATTCACATTAAACTCCCTGCATTTCTCTATTATTAATCTTAGATTGAATATATGATCTCTTGATCCTCTTCCTTGCCTGAAGCCAGCTTGGACCATATTGACTTCTTCTTCTATTTTCTTTCGAAGTCTACCCATTATGATTTTTAACAGAATTTTACTGGCATGACTAATCAGGGCAACAGTTCTGTAGTTGGTGCATAATGTCAGGTTACCCTTTTTTGGCAGTGGTATGAATACAGTTCTTTTCCATTCTTTTGGCCAAATACCTGAATGCCATATCTTTTTACATAGTGCATGATAGATTGTTGCACACTCCTTTCCTCCTGCTTTAATAAATTCAGCGGTTATCTCATCACATCCTGGTGATTTACCATTTTTCAGACTCTTTATTGCCCATAAAACTTCTTCCATTGTCGGCTCGGGTTCTTTCTCCTCCAATAATAATTCACACTGTTGATTTCTGCTTCCACAGTCAGTTGTTTCATACATTCTTTTGCAATATTCCTTCCATCTTTCCAGAATTTCCTCTGTCTCTGTCAGGGTATTCCCCATCTCATCACAAATTACATTTAGCTTAGGTGTGACATTTCTCGTCAATGTCTTCATTTCTTTAAACATTTCACTATCTCTTCCACACCTCTGATGTTCTTCTATTCTTTCACAACAATCTTGTATGTATTGTTTTTTGTCTTTTCTTATGTTTCTTCGTACTTCTTTTGTTAAAGTTTTATATTTATCTTTGTTGTTGTTTGTCACTCTCCATTGCGTCTTCATTTCTCTACATTGTTTTATCAGTTCTAGTGTACCTGCTGTGATCCATCTATTCTTTTGTGTTTTCTTTACTGGAACCATGTCTTTAGCTGTTGTTACTAAGATATCTTTGGCCTGCGTAGCCAATTCATCTGGTGTCATCTCTTCCTGTACAGCCATCAGGATTTCGAAACGGTTCTTCACTTCTATACCGTATTGTTCTGGTATATTTGTAAGGTCAAAGCGGAGTGGTCTTGATCCCATAACTATCTTTTTTAGCTTTATCTTCATGTCTGCTATTAATAACTCATGGTCCGTGTCACAATAAGCACTTGGTAAAGTTTTTGCTGATGTTATGCTTGACCTCCACCTTCTCTGCACTAAAATGTAATCTATTTGATTCCTGGTTTTCCCATCAGGTGATGTCCATGTGTAAAGTCTTCTTGGATGTTGTTTAAAAAGTGTGTTAGCGATCATTAGCTCATTTTCCATACAAAACGCCATTAGATTGTCACCTGCCTCATTTCTGTGTCCTATGCTAAATTTCCCTACAACTTGTCCTTCATCTTCTGCTCTTTCTGTACCAATTTTTGCATTAAAATCACCCATTATAAATACAATATCATTTTTCCGTACCTGGTCCATTGTCGTCTGCAGTGTGTTATAAAAATGTTCTACTTCATCTTCTTCTGCTGCTGATGTAGGTGCATATACCTGGATGACTGTTACATTTCTAGGAATGCCCTTAAGTCTGATTGTTAGGATTCTATCACTTACTGGATTGTAGCCTAGTAATGCTTTTGATGTTGATTTGTCCAAATAAAAAGCCACTCCATTCTTTCCTCCTACTTCTCCGCCAGAATATATAAATATATTATCATTCTCGCTCTTAAAGTGTCCTGATCCTTTCCATCGATGTTCGCAGATTCCCAAAATGTGTATCCGCGTTCTTTTCATCTCGTCACTTATTACTTGATATTTTCCCTCATACATACTTCTTACATTCCATGTTCCTACTCTTATTTTTCTTTTTAGTTTGATACAGGGGTTTTCCTTGGTAACACCGTCAGGATTTTGTCCGTCATCACAATTACTAGTACCGACCTCTGCCTCACACTCTTCCCCAGTGTTAAAATTAGATCTATCTGGCCTGGGGGACTCACCACCAGATCTTTTTCCTATTTGACTTTCTACTATATCTAGCAGCTCTTTATATTCACTTTCTGCTACTACTATATCTAGCAGCTCTTTATATTCACTTTCTGCTACTACTATATCTAGCAGCTCTTGTAGATCTTTTTTCATTGTCTGCTATCAGGACTGTGTCATCAGTGTTTCTCAGGTTATTGCTGTTATGTCCTCCAACTTTTATCCCAGGCTTGTTGGTAATGGCTCTCATAATATTCTCACTGTAGAGAGAAAACAGATCTGGGGACAGTACACATCCTTGTCTTACTCTCTCATAATATTCTCACTGTAGAGAGAAAACAGATCTGAGGACAGTACACATCCTTGTCATACTCTCTCATAATATTCTCACTGTAGAGAGAAAACAGATCTGGGGACAGTACACATCCTTGTCTTACTCTATTCTTTATGCTCTGAAATTTGTCTACTTTGTTGTTTATCTTGATGGTTGATTTTTGGTTCCAGTATATATTTTTTTTTATTATTCTTGGATCTTTGGAATCAGTGTGTATGTCTTCCAGCATCTTCATCACTTCCTCATGTTTCACTATGTCAAATGCTTTGGTGTAGTCAATAAAACATCTTTCTGTACCTCTAATGCTCTTTCTATTACTGTTCTTAGTGCATATATAGCACTTTGAATTCATTTGCCTTCAACAAAGCCACATTGTTCATCTGCTATCTCTGCTTTAACTTTTTTATCTCATCCTTCTCACTATTACTCTTAACAGCAATTTTTTAATATGGCATGATAAACTGATAGTTCGATGCTCTTCACATTCTTGTGTGCCTGCTTTCATGTGGTATGTGTTCATTTTTGTAAATATCGTTATTTATTTATATGTTTATGCATAGTTTTAGTGTCATTATTCTGATGCTCCTCTGTCTTCATTGATTTTCTATCGATTTTTCTTTAGCTTCTTTACATTTGTTTTATTTCTCTCTTTATGCTTTGGTATTTTCTCTGTTGTTTTTACTTTTCTTTTGTCCATCATGTGTAATATTTCTTCTGTTATCTATTTTTCTGGGTAAAGCTGGGGCGACCATCCCCAACCCAGCACGTCACAGGTGGCGGATGGTGAGAGTCTTCCAGATATGGAGGATCCCTGTGAATAAGGATTTACCCAAATAAGCAGGTGCGGACCAACTGGTGGTAGACTCAGAGAGCGAAGTGGGGTAGTAGGTGGCTCTACTACTCCTATAAAGTGTCTCAGGTGCTCAGTGAAGGGAATACCAAGCGGGTAAGAGGCGCCTTAAAACCTCTCACTCCTGTTGCCTTGTGGGTAGGACAGGGAGTCCAAAGGCTAGTGGAGAATCTGTACACAAACTGGCAGAAGGCAACGGGAAACCACTGTTGTAGCTCCCAAGAACAATTATGCTTATTCAGAGTAATAGATTTGTCATGAACGATGTTAATGGATGTTCCTCTGGAACAGCCTCATCTGGTAGGGCAGCTCACAATCAACAGGTGAGGCCAGATCGTCATCAAGCTACTGCTGGCAAAACTAACAATTTCAAAATAGCAACATGGAATGTTAGAACTTTATTCCAGGCTGGAAAATTAGAAAATGTAAAAAGGGGAAAGGAGGAAGATCAACATATTAGGAATGAGTGAAGTTAGATGGACAGGTGCAGGGAAGATAAACTCTGATAAATATACAATAATATATTCAGGAAGTGAGAAACATGAACAAGGAGTAGGAATAATATTTTACGAACAAAATAGCAAGGACTATTGTAGGATATCTGAACATCTCATACCGAGTCCTGCTAGCCCAACTGAAAGGACGACCAATAAACATAAATATTATACAAGTGTATGCTCCAACAGCTGAAAGTTCTGAAGAAGATGTACAGGTATTTTATAATGATATAGAGACAGCACTAAAACACACAAAGTCACATGAAGTTACTATAGTCATGGGATTTTTAATGCCAAAGTTGGTAAAGGAAGAACTTCAGACATCGTTGGTGACTATGAACTGGGAAAGAGGAATGACAGAAGTAGTAAAATTAATTGAACAGACAAGAATACACAGCATGGTTGTAGGAAACACCTGGTTTAAACAACATCCCAGAAGACTGGCAACATGATGCAGCCCAGACAAAAAGACTTTTAACCAGATAGACTACATAGTAATCAACAAATGATTCTGGAATGCATTACTGACAACAAAAACCATGCCAGGAGCTGACTGCAATAGTGACCATGACCCACTCTGTGGAAAAATTAGAATAAAGCTAAAGAAAGCATGCAGAAAAGTGAGAAACATCAAACTGAATACAGAACTCCTTAAAAATGACCAAGAACTGCGAGAACAATACAAAGTTATTATAACAAATAGATACAATGCAATAGTAAAGATAAATAGTATAGATGAACAATGGGCAATGTTAAGAGATTATATATACCAAACTGTAAAGGAAATAATACCATCAAAAAAAGAAGCCCCTAAAAATAAATGAATGACAGATGATATCTTAGGACTGATGGACAAGAGGAGGAGGAGTAAAAATAACCAAGAAAAATATAGCAAGATAAATAAAGAAATAAGACACAAATGCAGAGAAGCAAAGGAAATGTGGTTAAATGAACAGTGCAGATAAATAGAGGACACTCATAATAAAGACAGCAAAAACATGCACAAACGAATTAGTGAACTCACAGGCAGGAAAACAAAATATACCACAAGATGTCTGAAATCGAAAGAAGGTAAAATGTTAATGGCAAAAGAAGACATTGTAGACAGGTGGATAGAGTACATCGGTGAGCTATATGGAGGAGAAAGACCAGAATTAACGCTAGATACTGAAAACTGTGATGACCACCAATACTTGAAGGTGAAATCATAGATGCCATCAAACACATGAAGAAACAAAAAGCAACTGGGCCTGATAATATAACAATAGAAGAAATAGAGATGCTAAAGGAGATAGAAATAAAAATAATAACCAAGTTACTGAATGACATTTACAACAGTGGTTATATGCCCAGTGACTTTCTTAAATCCACGTTTATAGCACTACCAAAGAAACTAGGTGCAAAGGAATGTGATGACCACCGGACTATCAGCCTCTCATGTCACATAACGAAGCTACTTCTGAGAATCATCATGAGAAGAACAAGGAAAAAAAGATAAAAATGGAAATAGTAGATGAACAGTTTGGATCTGTTGAAGGAAAGGGAACATACAATGCCATTTATGCTTTACGAACACTAACAGAAAGAGCTTTAGAAGTACAGAAAGATCTCTACTTATGCTTCATTGATTACACCAAGGCATTCGACAAGGTGAAACATAATGAAATTATTAAAATGCTTGAAGACATCAATATAGACGGCAAAGACCTGAGGATTGTAAAACATCTATACTGGCAGCAAGAACCAGCAATTTGAGTTGAAAATAGAACTGGAAAATATCAACCTATAAAACAAGGGGTGCGACAAGGATGTGTACTATCTCCAGACCTTTTTTCTATGTACAGCGAGAATATTCTAAGAATGATCATCACAGAACCAGGCATAAAAATTGGAGGATACAATATTAACAACCTTCGGTATGCTGACGTGATAGCTGAGAACCAACAAGACTTGCAAAATCTCTTGGATAAAGTCACCAAAGAAAGTGAACAGAAAGGTCTTACTTTGAACATCAAAAAAGACAGAGACTATGCTCATATATAAGAAACAGAATCCACCAACATGTATTATAAAATTAAACAGAATTATTCTAAAGCAGGTGCAGAATTTCAAATACCTTGGAGCAGTAATAACTTCAGATGGGAAATGCAGAATGGAAATTAGGAACAGAATAGGCCAAGCAAAGACTGCACTTCAGAGAATGAGAAAATTATTATCTAACACATCCTTATCAATTAATGTTAGAAAACAAGTCTTAAAATGCTATACTGAACCTATCTTGTTATATGGAAGTGAATCATGGACAATAGGCAGGTCTGCACAAAAATCATTAGAAGCAGCAGAAATGTGGTTTATTAGAAGAATGTTGTGAATCCCATGGACAGCAAAAATAACTAATGAAGAATGTTTGAGAAGAGCTGGAGAGACAAAAAATCTTGTAAAAAAATATGAGAGAGACAATGTACTTTCATAGGACATGCAATGAGAAGAAGGTTCACTGAAAATATTATAACAACAGGAAAAATAGAAGGAAGAAGATCAAGAGGAAGACCAAGAGAAATGATACTGGACAGTCTGATGGGATGGTGTGAAAGGAGATCACCAACTGAGCTAAAGGTCTGCATGAAGGATCGTGTATTCTGGAGAAGCATAATAGCCAATGCCAGTCGGCATGGCACCTGATGATGATGATGTTATCATCATATTTACATCATATGTTTTGCATTGTTTTACAGCTTGTTCCATTTGATTACAGAATTCTTGTATGTTTTCTTCAGATCTGTCAGTTATTGTAACGCACAATAATTAGTGCATAAGTATACAACTATACATGAACCACAGCAGTAAAGCTGTGATACCAAAATGTATAAACTAGGAAAAAAGTAGGAGCAGCTTTTTTACTTAATTATTACAAAGTTGTGACATTTTGGCGTGAGCTTTAATCATATAAAACATACAGGACAATGAAACATAGTGAGGAGATCAAGAATGGATTCACATAAATGCTATATTAAAAAAAAAATTAATAATGAATAAAGCACTTAGCTGTAACTTGTAAGAAGATGTGGCTTGTCCAATGCTGAGTGTCAGAAATGGGCATGGTAGAGCATCTCTCTCTCTCTCTGAACCTTAAGTGCCCAGGGCACATGGGGCTTCCGCAAGGGTTTTCCACAAATGCCTGTCCTTCACGTTTTTTTCTGTTCTTGCCCAGGTGAACCCTCTATTGCTCAACATCCTTTCTGTTGTTCTTCTCCATGTCTCTTTTGGTCTACCCTTACTTCTGTTCCCCTGTGGTGTCCATCTTAGTGCTATTTTTGGTAGTGAGTTGTCAGTCATTCGGAGCACATGTCCCAACCATCGCCAGCGTCTTTCCTCAATAATTACTGTCAGTGGTTTCATCTGCATTTCTGCTAATAAGATGTTATTTCTTATGGTGTTTGGCCAAAATATTTTTCTAATTCTTCGTAAACATTTAGTATGGAAAGAATTCAACTTGTTTTCTATGGTTTTGGTGATTTTCCAGCATTCACTTCCATAGAGTAGTACACTTAGAACATTACTCTTAAATATCCTGATTTTCATATTTATGCTTAGTTTTTTTTTATTTCCATATACTCTGCAGCATTGCAAAAGCCTGGTTTGCTCTAGTAAGTCTGCTGTTGATGTCCTTTATGCTGTCTCCATTTTCTACTACTCTGCAGCCAAGGTATACAAATTCGTTGACCTCCTCCACTAACTTGTTCTCTACTCTGAGTAAATTTCTGTTGTTCACATTTTGCTTCATTAACTTTGTCTTTCCTACGTTGATCTTTAGTCCTATGTTATTTGCATTCTGAGTTAGCTTGTTTATTTTATCTTGCATATCTTTGTGACTGCTTGATAACAGACAAATGTCGTCTGCAAAGTCAAGGTCCTCCAGCACTGTGTCAAGGGTCCATTGTAATTCTCTGCATTTGTCTGATGTTGCCTCCTTCATTAACCAGTCTACTGCCAAGATAAATAATGTTGGTGATAGTACACATCCCTGTTTCACTCCTGTTTGTACCCTAAAGCTGCTGGAGGTATGTTCTCCACAGATAACTTTGCACTGAAAACCCTCGTATAGGGCTTTGATTACATTAACTATTTTATGGGGAAGGCCATGCCACTTTAGGATTTTCCACAGTGCATCTCTGT
Source organism: Achatina immaculata (assembly GCA_009760885.1). NCBI lineage: Eukaryota > Metazoa > Mollusca > Gastropoda > Stylommatophora > Achatinidae > Lissachatina > Lissachatina immaculata. Next base: position 18,743,290 of record CM019706.1, on the reverse strand, counting down.
TGACACTGTCAAAGGCTTTCTCAAAATCTATGAATAATGCATATGTTGTGCTATGCCACTCATTTGCCTGTTCTAATATTTGTCTAAGTACAAATACGTGGTCTATGCATGATCTTCCTTTCCTAAATCCTGCCTGCTCTTTCCGAAGTTTTCCTGAAGTGTTGGTACAATTCTGTTGATGATTATTCTGCAAAATACTTTACTGGTGAGTGGCAGTAGGGTAATGCCTCTCCAGTTCCCGCAATCTCTGATGTCACCCTTCTTTGGTAGTTTTACTATAAGACCAGTTTTCCACTCCTCTGGGGCTTTTTCTAGATCCCAAATTTGTTGTAATATCAGGCAAAGTTGTTTTGGTGTTTCTGTTTCTTCTGCTTTCAACATCTCAGCAGTCACTTCATCTTCACCTGGTGCCCTGTCTGATTTTAGTTTCTTTATCGCCTCCTTTACTTCACTTATTGTTATTGGTCCTGTATTGATGTTTAGTTCCGTTTTTGCTTCAGGTATGTCTATTGTTTGTGCTGCTTGTGTTCTGTTTAGTAGGGTGTTAAAGTGTTCCCTCCATCTTTCAATTTTTTCTCTTTCTCCACTGACCAGCTGTCCATTTTGTGTTCTTACTGCACTTTCACATCTTGTGTTGAAGTTACCTGTCATCTGCTTTGTGATTTTATATATGGTTTTCATGTCATTTGTATATGCTGCTTTCTCTGCTGTTTCTGCTAAGTTGTCATAATATTGACGTTTATCATGATTCCTGTCTTTTTGTGCATAATTACTTAAAACTTGTTCTTTAAGCCATTGTGATTTGGTGTTCAGTAATTTTTTCTTGATTTCTTTTCTTTGCTCTATCTTTTCCCATGTGGTCTCGCTTATCCATTCCTCTTTTCTCCTTTTCTGATATCCCAGCACCTCTTTTGCTGTTTCCTGTAGTGTTTTATTGAACTCTAATATGGACATTTCTGCTTCGTCTTGTAGGACACTGAAGCGGTTCTTAAGTACTATTGAGAATTCATTTCTTGTTTGCTGGTCTATCAATTTTCTTGTATCAAAATGTATCTTTCTGTGTTCTCCGATTTTGGCTTTCCTTAATTTTAGTTTTATTTTTGCTACCAGAAGGTTGTGCTCCTTTCCTTGCTCGCACATCTTGTAGTGACCGTTTCCACTTGTTGTTTATTAGTATGTGATCGATTTGGTTTTCTGTGGTTTTATCTGGTGACCTCCAAGTCACCTTATGGATGTTTTTGTGTTGGAAAATTGTCCCTCTGATGGTCATCATGTTTTCGTCGCAGAAACTGCACAGTCTTTCTCCATTTTCATTTATTTCTCAGATTCCTTCTCTTCCCATGATTCTTCTTCTATCTTCATTTCCTTCACCTACTTTTGCATTGAAGTTGCCCAAGATGAGTAGCATATCATGCTTGGGTATTGTTTCTACTGTTGCTTGGAGGCTGTTGTAAAAATCTTCCTTTAATTCCTCTTCAGCTGATTCTGTTGATGCATAACAAACTATAATAGACAGCTTCGTGAATCTTGAGTTGAACCGTGCATATAATAATCTCTCATTTATTGGGGTCCATTTCAGCAATACTCTTGATGCTTCTTTTGTTATAATCAATGCTACTCCTCCTTCATGAAGATCTTCTTTACCTGACCATATAATTGTATCTTCTGTGTGCTGTGTTGTTAATTTCCTTCTGCCTTGTCCTGTCCATCTTGCTTCTTGTATTCCTAGTATGTCTAGTTTGTATCTGTGCATTTCCTTGATGGTTTGTGCTAGTTTTCCAGTCTGGTTTAGTGTTCTTACATTCCAGCTGCCTATTTGCATCTTGTGTTTAAGTTCCAGGAGGTGTACAGTCGGGCTGGGGACTTCCAGTGGCTGGCTTTCATCCACAACCTTCATGGGCTCAGTTTCCTGATAAGCATTTCTCCTTCCACCTTCATTTGTTTTTTCCCTTGCTTCTGTTTCTGTAGCAGTCTGATAGATTTTTTTACCAGATAAGGTTGCTGGCCCTATGCTGAACCCTCCTTAGTCGCCTTTTACGATCATGCGTGGTAGGGTACAGTGGTCCTATCCTTTGCAGATCCCGGGTACCACACAGGGGATGGTAGAGCATAGAAACTGTTTAAATGGAGAATTGGGATGTGTGATAGGTGGGTCATAACAGGGGGTGGTGGGTGTGGAAACCATGGAGGGGAGAGAGAGTGATACAATGTTAACCTAGCCAGGAGAAGGTGAAATAGATGATTATAGCTGGGGCAGAGGGGTTGTAATGTGATGCTGTGAGGAGGTTCTGAACTATGTGTAACAAGTGAGAAGGGAGTGGAGCTTAGTGGATAGGGATTTTAACTGTTGAATAGGAGAATGTTAGATGTAGCTGAATAGTGAGTTTAACCCGTGTGGTTCCAGCATCCCATAATCCTGAATGTAGCGGTTCTCAAGTGCTAGGCGGCTCATGTCATCTGCGTGACATTGTTTGATGGCTGTTACCAGAAAATCAGATTTGCCTCTGTGGTTTGGGCCATTGAAATGATTTGGGACTGGTTTCCAAGCATTCTGGGCGATATCATACAGATGTTTCTGCCCGCGGTCCCCTAATCTGAGGTCAATCTCACCAATATACATTATCCTGCATCTTTTGCATACCATGACATATATCACATTACAGGACTTGCATATGAATCCCTCATGAAGAGCGAGAATAGTTTTGGGAAAGGTGATCATTTTCGTTTCCCAGACTACAAAGCAGGTAACACAGTGAGAGCGGTTACATTTTCTGGTGCCAACATATGTAAGGCTCCACTTCAAGTGGCTGTGGATAAAGATGTCCTTGAGATTTGGCTCACGTTTAAATGCCAACAGGGGTGGATCAGAGAAAATGTCACGAGTGTCAAGGCTGAGCTGGATTAGTGGTAGATGACAATAAAGAATTTTCTTAACCATCTGACCATGCAGGTGGAAAGGCAGTACTAACTTAACTCTGTCAGATGGAGTAACAGGCTTTTGTCCTGACTGCTTCTTTGTGGCTTACTAGTTGGATATGGTTGAAGGCTTCACAAAGGAGATTTTCTGGGTAGTGGCAATGATGGAAAAATTCTAATAACTTGTTGGACTGATCTATAAAGTCCAAATTATCCTGACATATGCGGTGAAGATGGAGGAATTGGGAATATAGGATGGAATTCTTACAGGCTTCAAGGCGGGAAGAAGTGTAAAGCAAATAGGTATGGCTGTCAGTGGGTTGTAAAATACAGAGGTGACAAGCCTGTTTGTGCCAATAGAAATTTTAATGTCTAAAAAGTTGACGCACTTGTCAGAAATTTCATAAATGAATATTATGCTATTATTAAGTGAGTTGGCACATTGAATACACTTTTTTAGCTCTTCCTGTAGCATACTTGTGACTCTAGTGCCATCATCGATGTCCCTTTTGTATAATTCTGAAAGTCTGCCAGTGTAGGTTTCCCATAATTTGACTTCCAGAAAGCCCATAAATAGACATGCATAACTGGAACCCATTTTCATTCCCATGGCAACACCACTGATTTGCTCAAAATATTTGCCACTGAATTCGAAAGAATTTAGGTTTAGTACTAGCTGTGTAAGTCTGATTATGGTGTCAGTGCTAGTGGTGGGATGAGGGTCTCTCTCGAGAAAATAGCAGAGTGCTAAGAGTCCATCCTCATGGGGGATAGAAGTGTATAGGGAGCAGACATCAAGGAGAAAGATGTGATAGGTGTGGTGTTGACAGAGTGTGATCGCATCAAAAGTTGTTAAGTCATGGTTGGTATCTTTAAAAAAAGAAGGTGGTTTGTGTACTAACGGCTGGAAAATGCTGTCCAAAAAGTCAAAAATGTGCTCAGTGGGGTATGAGCATTCTGATACAATAGTGCGTCCAGGATGACCGGGTCTGTGGATTTTAGGAAGAGGATAGAAGGCAGGGTTGCCATAATAGCAGTCTTTGATGTGAAGAGAGACAGCTTGGGGTGGGAGGCCACCTTCTGTAATCAAGTCTTTAATGGCTGCTTCCACTTTATCATTATTTGAACGGCTAGCATCATTTTTACATGGGGCATAGATTTTTTGTGTTGCTGAGTTGGGACATTCCTTCCGCAATATATAAAACTTTTTTTCCAAACTACAAGATTTGATGTTTTATCTGCTGGTTTTATCACTATGTCTTTCCAACGTCTGAGTTTAGACAATCCCTTGGACTCTCCCTTGTTTAGGATGAAATGTCCAAGTGCTGGTGGTTGGAGGTTCTGGATTTCATGTCATATCAATGTACAGATCTAAAGCTTGGAAGCCCCAGGGGAAGGTGTCCAGCGATATTTATGGTGGTCATAAGGGGCAAACGGGTCATCGGGGTTTTGTGTGAGTTGGTTAGATTCTTTGTTAGCAAAATAATATTTTTAAATCGTAGTCAAAGGTGGAACTGTTTAACATCATGGAGTAAAAAACAGCGATCACACTTAGGGCAGACAGGAATAAATTTAAGGCCTTTGCCAAGGACTTGTTTCTCATCATCAGAAAGGGGCAAGACAGGGGGGATACAGACTACATTAGGGGTTGGAGGAGGAGGAGGAGGAGGAGAAGGAGGAAGAGAGGGAGTATCATCTACGGGTGTGGGTGTGAGAAGCTGAATATGCTGTGTAATCTGGGAAGGTTGGTCAGGAGGTGTTAAAGAAGTCTGATGGTCAAGTGAGATAGAAGCCTGTTGGTCAGATGTAGCAGAAGTCTGATGGTCAAGTGAGATAGAAGCCTGTTGGTCAGATGTGGCAGAAGTCTGATGGTCAAGTGAGATAGAAGCCTGTTGGTCAGATGTGGCAGAAGTCTGATGGTCAAGTGAGATAGAAGCCTGTTGGTCAGATGTGGCAGAAGTCTGATGGTCAAGTGAGATAGAAGCCTGTTGGTCAGATGTGGCAGAAGTCTGATGGTCAAGTGAGATAGAAGCCTGTTGGTCAGATGTGGCAGAAGTCTGATGGTCAAGTGAGATAAAAGCCTGTTGGTCAGATGTGGCAGAAGTCTGATGGTCAATTGAGATAGAAGCCTGTTGGTCAGATGTGGTAGAAGTCTGATGGTCAAGTGAGATAGAAGCCTGTTGGTCAGATGTGGCAGAAGTCTGATGGTCAAGTGAGATAGAAGCCTGTTGGTCAGATGTGGCAGAAGTCTGATGGTCAAGTGAGATAGAAGCCTGTTGGTCAGATGTGGCAGAAGTCTGATGGTCAAGTGAGATAGAAGCCTGTTGGTCAGATGTGGCAGAAGTCTGATGGTCAAGTGAGATAGAAGCCTGTTGGTCAGATGTGGCAGAAGTCTGATGGTCAAGTGAGATAGAAGCCTGTTGGTCAGATGTGGCAGAAGTCTGATGGTCAAGTGAGATAGAAGCCTGTTGGTCAGATGTGGCAGAAGTCTGATGGTCAATTGAGATAGAAGCCTGTTGGTCAGATGTGGTAGAAGTCTGATGGTCAAGTGAGATAGAAGCCTGTTGGTCAGATGTGGCAGAAGTCTGATGGTCAAGTGAGATAGAAGCCTGTTGGTCAGATGTGGCAGAAGTCTGATGGTCAAGTGAGATAGAAGCCTGTTGGTCAGATGTGGCAGAAGTCTGATGGTCAATTGAGATAGAAGCCTGTTGGTCAGATGTGGTAGAAGTCTGATGGTCAAGTGAGATAGAAGCCTGTTGGTCAGATGTGGCAGAAGTCTGATGGTCAAGTGAGATAGAAGCCTGTTGGTCAGATGTGGCAGAAGTCTGATGGTCAAGTGAGATAGAAGCCTGTTGGTCAGATGTGGCAGAAGTCTGATGGTCAAGTGAGATAGAAGCCTGTTGGTCAGATGTGGCAGAAGTCTGATGGTCAAGTGAGATAGAAGCCTGTTGGTCAGATGTGGCAGAAGTCTGATGGTCAATTGAGATAGAAGCCTGTTGGTCAGATGTGGTAGAAGTCTGATGGTCAAGTGAGATAGAAGCCTGTTGGTCAGATGTGGCAGAAGTCTGATGGTCAAGTGAGATAGAAGCCTGTTGGTCAGATGTGGCAGAATTCAGATTGTCAAGTGAGATAGAAGCCTGTTGGTCAGATGTGGCAGAAGTCGGATGGTCAAGTGAGATAGAAGCCTGTTGGTCAGATGTGGTAGAAGTCTGATGGTCAAGTGAGATAGAAGCCTGTTGGTCAGATGTGGCAGAAGAGAGGGACCAACTGGAGGGTGGATCACCCCTAGAAGCAGAAGAGACCAGCTGTGGGGGGGGGGGGGGTAGAGGCAGGAGTTGGTTAAGTTTACGTTGTTTTGCCAGACTGTCAGTTGTTGGAGCCTATACTTGTATAATGTTTATGTTTATCAGTTTCCCTTTCAGCTGAACTAATAGTATCTTGTCTGATATATTCCAGAAGCCTTTCACTGCCTCTGCTGTTTCACTGTCAAGGATCGCACCATCTCCTCTTTCATGTTTCTCTCCGCCTGAATATATAACTGTGTAATTGTTGGACCTCATTTTTCCTGCTCCAGTCCATCTCACTTTGCTCATCCCCCAATATGTTGATGTTCATTCTTGCCATTGCCATTTCTTTTGTTATATTCTCTAGTTTACCTGGTTGGTATAAGGATCTCACATTGCATGTTGCTATTCTGCTGTTATTTATTTTGCCTGCAGTCACTTGCTGATGGTCTGGTCTCACCTGTGGCCTATGAGGTTCCCTAGAGAACAATGGTGTCCCACTAGGGTCCCCATTAACATCATTCTCATGTGATTACTTCTTATGTATAGAAAGTTTATTCTTCGGATCATACAAAAGTGGTTTTCCGTTGCCTTCTGTCGGTTTGGTTAAAGACTCTTCACTAGCCTTTGGACCATGTCTGACCTGTAGGACAATAGCAGCCAGAAGTTATGCAGGCGTCTCTTCTTCACCTGACAAATATTACCCTGAGCACATGAGGTATTTTGTAGGAATAGAAGAGCCACCCTCTATTCTGCCTCATTCTATATGTCTGCCACCAGTTGGTCTGCCATCAGCTGGTCTGCACCTGTTTACTTGTTGTTATTCTTCCTGCACCGCTGAACATTACACAAGGCCCGCACGGTAGTTCACCAAGATTTCCTGTCTTCAGCAAGTTTTTCAATCTCATCAAGGGATGTTATGCTCACTGAACTGGCCTCTCTGAGAAATGTTCTCTTTAGAGTTTCACATGGTTGACCCTGGGTAATTTCAGCCTGTTGTGTTCTACTTGATAGCTTGTATAGGGATTCTTTGGTTGTTTCTTCTCATTACAAGACTGACATATATCCATCTTCTTTTCCTGATCACCCATGAGACAGGTTGTTGTTTGTTCATCTGTCTTATCTCTGCAGTGTTCTTGAATTTGTTCCACTTTATGCCAAGTATTTTCCTTAGGCATTTGTTTTCAAAAGAGTCTAATTTATTGTCCACTTCTTTAGTTGTTTTCCAGCTTTCGCAAGCATAAATGAGGGTGGATATTACATTTGAATTGAACAATCTTAACTTGGTTTTTGTGCTTATAACTTTTGAATGCCATATGTTCTCATGATTCTTGAAGGTCAGTGCTGCTTTTGCAATTAAAATTCTAACTTCCTTTCTGGTGTCACCATCCTGGTCTATGTAGCTGCCGAGATATGCAAATTGGTTTTCTTCTTCAACAGCTGTTCCTTCTACATATATTTGTCCTTCGTGGTTAATGAGAAGTTTCATTATTTTTGTTTTATCCTTGTTAATTTCAAGACCTATTTCACTAGCCATTGAAGACAGGGTATCCTTCACATTGTCACTGATAAGAGTTATGTCATCAGCAAAATCAAGAGCTTCCAGTTGGGTCTTATGTACCCAATCAATGCCCATTTTATCAGTGCAGCATTTTTTCATTATGAAGTCTATGACAATTCCAAAAAGCAAAGGAGATAATATACATCCTTGTTTCATACCTGTTTCAATCTGGAACCATTCACTCATTCCTTCGTCTGTATTGACTGCACAAACATATCCATTGTAGAGATCTCTAATGATGTTGACAATCTTAGATGGTATTCCATATATTCTTAAAATTCTCCACAATGAATCTCTGTGTATGCTATCAAATGCCTTTTTAAAGTCTATGAAGTTCAGGATTAATGGTCATGCTTTTCAATATATTCTTCAAGTATTATTCTTAGAAAAAAGATATGGCCGAGACCTGCATATTTGGGTAAACCCTTATTCACAAGCATTCTCCATATCTGAAGGATTTCCGCTATAAGCCACCTGATTCACATATGATACAAGTAAAATCATTTTGTGACTCACATATGACGGTAAGTAAAAACATTTTGTGATTCACATATGACGGTAAGTAAAAACATTTTGTAACTCACATTTAATACAAGCAAAAACATTTTGTGACTCACATATGATGGTAAGTAAAAACAATGTGACTCACATATGATGGTAAGTAAAAACATTTTGTGACTCACATATGATGGTAAGTAAAAACACTTTGTGACTCACATATGATGGTAAGTAAAAATGTTTTGTGACTCATATATGATGGTAAGTAAAAACATTGTGACTCATATATGATGGTAAGTAAAATCATTTTTGACTCACATATGACACCAAGGAGAATGAAACTGTCCCATGATTACAAGTAAGAACAGTTTAATGAACTGTGTTTTTTTAACATAAATATCAGTTTCTAAATATAAAAACTGCTGTGATAATTGTCACACTCTGTGTCTTAACTGTCACAATTTTTGTCTTAGATCTATTCATCTCCTTAACAGACAAAAATGTGTTCACAGCATATAAAAAAACACAAAGAACAGAAAATTGTTATGATGAATGCGACTTGAATATGATGAATGAGACTTGAATGTGATGAATAAGACCTGAATGTGATGAATGAGACTTGAATGTGATGAATGAGACCTGAATGTGATGAATGCAACCTGAATATGATGAATGAATGTGATGAATGAGGCTTGAATGTGATGAATGAGACCTGAATGTGATGAATGAGACCTGAATGTGATGAATGAGACTTGAATGTGAAGATTGAGACCTGAATGTGAATAATGAGACTTGAATGTGAAGAATGAGACTTGACTATAAAACTAAAACAACATAAGTTCATATTTACGCACTTGTATGTCATGTCACACAGACAATGCTTCACCTACTCCTGCTCTAAATTCACACCATCGTTTTACATTTGTGTCAGTATATATTTGTATATGTACTAAATCTTTGACAGAAGTTTTTCTCATAGATAATTACCATCACCAAATTTGTTTCGAGGTGAAAACAGATATTCGTCATCAAGTCCTGCAGTAGAACCAGACTCCGGGGCAACATGTCTTCTCGGTGGTTTTTTTCTGCTCAGAGAACTAATTTTATCTTTAATTTTGATTGTTTCAACTGAAATAAAAAGTTAAATTTTTAAGTTGCTGATGCTAACAAACACTGAACATGACTTCATGCTGATAAATGCTTTACATGACTTCAGACAAGTAACTTATTTTAGATGCTGGCAAACATTAAACATGACTTCTAACAAATAACTTACTTTCGATGCTGGCAAACATTAAACATGACTTCTAATAAGTAACTTATTTTAGATGCTGGCAAACATTAAACACGACGTCTAATAAGTAACTTATTTTAGATGCTGGCAAACATTAAACATGACTTCTAATAAGTAACTTATTTTAGATGCTGACAAATATTAAACATGACTTCATATAAGTAACTTATTTTAGATGCTGTTAAGATGATAGTAATATCTGAATCCAAGCAAAGACTGCATTTCAGAGAATGAGAAACATATTAGCTAACACATCTTTAACAATGAATGTTAGAAAACGAGTCCTAAAATGCTCTATTGAACCTATCTTGTTATATGGAAGTGAATCATGGACAATAGGCAAGTCTGCACAAAAATCATTGGAAGCAACAGAAATGTGGTTTATTAGAAGAATGTTGTGAATCCCATGGACAGCAAAAATAACTAATGAAGAATGTATGAGAAGAGCTGGAGAGACAAAAAACCTTGTCAAAAAGATAAGAGAGAGACAATGTACTTTCATAGGACATGCAATGAGAAGAAGGGGCATTGAAAATATTATAACAACAGGAAAAATAGAAGGAAGAAGATCAAGAGGAAGACCAAGAGAAATGATACTGGACAGTCTGACGGGATGGTATGGAGAGGAGATCACCAACTGAAGGACTGGGTAATCTGGACAAGCATAATAGCCAACGCCAGTCAGTACGGCACCTGATGATGATGATGAATATCTGAATGTGATAAAGTGGCAATAATGAACATGTATTTTGTGACAAAGTCATAATAACATAATATGTACATTGTAGGATATTTGATAGTGAATGAGGGTACGTACAACATGGAGAAGTTGGAATAAATCCTATAAATTGTCCACATCTGGTAAAACCACAAGTTTTGCTTGAATATATTCTATTATATTATAATATGCAACATATGCCTGTGAGACCTGGACACTTAACAAAACAGCTGAGAAACACATAAATGCCTTTTGAATTTAAATGCTACAGAAGAGATCTTCAAATATCATGGACACAGAAAAGAACAAATATATCCATACTACAAGAATTAATATTGAAGAAGGCTGGCTGGTAAAGAAGATTAGAAAGAGAAAACGTAAATAATTTGGACACATTAACATCATGATAATTTAGAGAAGACCATCTTGGGAAAAAAGAAAGAGAGGAAGACCAAGGCAAAGACGGCTGCAAGAGATTGTTGATGATATGCAAATGGATGCATCAGCAACAGGGCATTTTGCTTACAATTGAGAGGCCTACAGGAGACCTGTTAGGTAGGCAAAGTTCTGCAAGGGACATGCAAATGACTGACTGACTGATTATAATATGCTGACAGAACAAGACAGACCACATACTTTATGTTGAATATATGAAGAGATACAAACATGAGCTGGGAGAAACTATTTTGGACAGAAGAAAGAGAAAAATGAAGCCAGGAAAGCAAATGATAGTCTGACTATCTGAACCTTCAAATAAACAGACAGCTTAAGTCAGAGATTTAATGACTGAACATAATGATTGACAAAAAAAAAGCGCCCACCTTCAAAATCATCACACAGCTCATCATACACGTCACTGACCCTATAAATAAATGAGAAATTGCCTTTCCCATTTTCAGACATGAAGAAAAATCTCCCTGAAAATGAGTCATTGGAAGATGTAGAGCTGGGCATCTCAGATTTTGTCTCAGCTTGATTCTTCTGCTGACTCCGATAAGTTTTGGTGAATGACTCTGACCATGATGCTGCATTTGTCTTTTTGGGTTTAAACTTGGATGATGGTGCTGTCTGTGGTGATGGTGCTGACTGTGGTGATGGTGCTGTCTCACTAGAGCTTGATTTAGATGTTTTGTTGTTATTGGTTTGTTTTGTTGGTGATGCTGCTGACAACAAATTGCTCAGTTCTCTCGCGTGCATTTCTCGTCTATCTTTACTGGACAGATACTCGTATGATGCAGCTATTTCCTGAAACTTTTCCTTGGCTCCTGGATCTTTGTTCTTGTCTGGGTGCCATTTCTTTGCCAGTGTACGATACGCCTTTTTAATATCTTCCTCACTGGCTCCTACATGAATTTCCAGGTGTGCAAAATGGTTGACAAAAGGTGCCATTCTGAAACTTTCTGTTTACTCTAAATATTCATATATCAAGACACAAATCACTAGTTACAGTCATTTGCCAGAATTCTGTACATCTTAATGTCCACTGAACATAGCACAGTGCAGTTCTTTTTTTATATTATGGTGAAACTGTCAACATCATTATGGACCTCTACAACGGATATGTTTGTGCAGTCAAAACAGAAGAAAGGATGAGTGAATGGTTCTAGATCTGAACATGCATGAAACAAGGATATATACTATCTCCCTTGCTTTTTGGAATTGCCATAGACTTCATAATGAATAAATGTTGCACAGGTAAAATGGGCGTTGACTGGGTACATGGGACTCAGCAACAGGATCTTAATTTTGCAGATGACATATTATGTAGTTCTTATCAGTGACAATGTGAATTTGATGCAAGAAAAAAATCAGATACCCTGTCTGGCTAGCAAAATACAACATGAAATTAACAAGGAAAAAAACAAAAATAATGAAACTTCCCGTTAATCAAGAAGAAAAAATATACATAGAAGGAACAGTTGTTAAAGAAGTAAGCCAGTTTGTATACCTCAGCAGTTATTCAGAACAAGATTGTGACACCAGAAAGGAAATAGAGTTAGAATTGCAAAGGCAGAATTGGCCTTTAAAATCTTGAGATTATATGGCATTCAAAAGTTCATAAGCATGAAAACAAAGCTAAGATTACTCAATTCAAATATAATATCCACACTTGTTTATGCATGTAAAAGCTGGAAAACAATAGACAAGAAATTAGACTCTTTTGAAAACAAAAGCCTCAGGAAAATACTCGGCATCAAGTGGAATGAATTCAAGAACGATGCAGAGATAAGACAGATGAGTGAACAACAACCAGTCTCATGGATGACCTGAAAAAGGAGGTGGACATATGTTGGTCACGTGATGAGAAGAAACATCAGAGAATCCCAAAACAAGCTATCAAGTGGGATGCAACAGGCCAAAGAAAAAGAGGTCGACCATGTGAGGACATTGTTAAGAGAGGTCTTCTTCTTTTTCTTCTTCTTCTCCTTCTTCTTCTTCTTCTTCATTCACTTCTACCATCAAGATTGCCTTGTGATCCTACTGAATTTACTCCTGTGGTTTTCATGATAGTCTCATTTAGGATGGAGGCTCAGAGTATCATTGGGCTTGGGCCTATATTCTTGGTGGGTCACAGAAGCAGCATTGCGTGACACTGTAGTTTTCATTGCACCAGTTTAGCCTAGAGCTGGACTTCCTCACTGGAAAACATCAACATGTTTTGGATATCAGTATATCCTTGCCAGGTGAAAGGTGGTTGCCCATCCAATCCAGAGTTGGACTTTCTCACCAGAAAACCTCAACATGATTTGGATATGAATATATCCCTGCCGGGTGAGAGGTGGTTGCCTATCTGGACTGCATTGGTTCAGTGTCTCTGACTTCAGCATTTTGTGGTCATGGAGGTGACCAGGACAGAGCTTTTGTTGAGGAGAATGAATCCTTGCCACTAGTAAGTTTCACCCCTGGGTTAAGCCGGTTTAGGCATATTATCCCAGTATGGGTGTATATAGGATGTGGCCGGCCTCTAGAGCAGAGGTACCGTGATATGAGTAGCCATCAAGTTTCACCCCTGGGCTAAGCCAGTGTATATAGGACATGGCTGACCTCTAAAGCAGAGGTTCCGTGATATGAGTAGCTCTCACCATGAGATTACTGGCCATACTGATTAAATTTCACTTAATCTTTTCCATCACCTTTTTTCACAGTGGCAACCCTAATCACATTTTTTTAAATTGGCCGGGAGGAGTTCCAACCCATGCATGGCAGCTGAGGAATCTCAACAGCAGCAGGAGTTAAGAGAGGTCAAATTAGTAGGCATAAAGTCCTTCATTGAGGTTGAAAAACATGTTAAAAATGGAAAAACTTGTCAAAAATAGAAAAACTTGTCAAAAATAGAAAAAAACTTGTCAAAAACAGAAAAACTTGGTGAACTACCATGTGAGCCTTTTGTGTCATTTAATGGCACAGTAAGGATGTAAGCAGATGTAAAATGTTCATGACATAATGTATTCATTGTTTCTCCTACACAAATAGCCAGTCATAACAACAACAACAACAACAACAACAAGACAGGAGTAGACAAGAGCATCTATGGATGTGTCAGTATCTGTGGATATGTCAGTGTCTATAGATATGTCAGTGTCTATGGATATGTCAGTATCTGTGGATGTGTCAGTGTCTATGACGTATCTCTGTGTAGAGTGCAGTGATATTATTCTTATCTAGTTAACTATTATATCAGAGCCATGATTTCAGCCACTTTGGATGCATCAGTATTATATCAGAGCCATGATTTCAGCCACTTTGGTTCCATCAATACTATGTCAGATCCATGATTTCAGCCACTTTGGCTACATCAATATTATATCAGAGCCATGATTTCGGCCACTTTGGCTACAGCAATATTATATCAGAGCCATGATTTCAGCCATTTTGGCTACATCAATATTATATCAGAGCCATGATTTTAGACACTTAGGCTACATCAATATTATATCAGAGCCATGATTTTAGCCACTTTGGTTACATCAATATTATATCAGAGCCATGATTTCAGCCACTTTGGTTACATCAATATTATATCAGAGGCATGATTTCAGCCACTTTGGATGCATCAATATTATGTCAGTAATTCTGAACATGATTCCAGGGGTCAGTCCATGTGACAAGTGTGAGGTAAAGGCAAAACTTCCCATTTCACTGCCATTAAGACACACTGGAGAATGCAGTGTTAGGTCCATGTTTTCCATGACCTTTGGTACATGAAAGTCTGATGTATCTGACAAGTGTAAAAGTTTCAAACAATATTTCTATAAGGCAGTTCAAATTTCTTAAAATGTTAATATTTTGATTGAAAAATATCTTGCCTTGTCTTATCTTCTACCTCATATACCTTTTGGTGTTGAGGGGACAAACAGACATCTTGATAGGGCTCAATGATTTGCTTCATATAATGCTTCTGTAATTTCCTCTCTCCATCTCCTGTGTGGGTGGCCTCTTCCTCTGTTATCTACAAATCTTAGCGTGAATGTTGTCTGTGATATACTGTCTGGTGGTAACCATGTAATATGGCCAAACCATTTGACTTGCTGTTTCTTGACATAATGTAATACTGGTGTTACTCCAGCCTTTGCCCTGATGGTGTCATTTCTTATTTGGTGTATTCTTGTCACGTTTAGTAGTCTCCTTAAACATCTCAGTTCTGTTGTGATGATTTTTCTTTTGTTCTTGACTGTTAGTATTCATGTCTGTCATTGATAGCATAGAGTTGAGAGGAAAATTGTGTTGTATAGTGCCCTTTTTGTTTCAGTTGTGATGTATTTGTTTTCAATAAAGGAGTCATTTGTCTAATGGCCTGATGTGCTTTATTGCATCTGTTCTCAATCTCAGCGTCAATTGTCCCTGAGGATGATATTATGCTACCTTGGTATTTGAAATGTTTCACTTGTTTTGAAGGTAGGTTGTCTAGGAAGATCTTTGTTTGGATTTCTTCTCTCACTATGGTCATGACTTCTGTATTTTTAGCACTGATCTTCATGCTGTGGCTTTTACATGCCCTTGCTAAATTATCCATGTTCTGCTGTAGGTCTTTTTATGATGTGGCCATAAGTGATCATCAGCAAAAATGAGTTCATTTATGGTCTTCCAATTGGGTACGTCTTCTGGAAGGTGTAGTGGGTTTATCAGCATTCTTTCTGGGGTTGGGCTGTTGGGCAGCTTTGTTGCGGAGCTTTTACTATGTACAGGATCCGGCATAAAGCATAGCTCAATTTTTAAAAATGGAAAATAAACTAAGCGGCATACATGTTTTTGGTAAAAAAGTGAAATGAAACTCAGAAAAGTGGGTGTTTTTATTATTACTAACAATAATATTAAAGTTATGAAAATTATGCTGGTTAGATGGCCGCCATTACATTTGATACAATCAACCAGATGTCTGAAAAATTCCTGCATAACACCATTTAACATGATCAAAAGGATATTTTGAATGCAGTGTTGGATTCAATCCTTTATGTCTGCAACTGACTGTGATCAACTAGCATATGTTGTGTTCTTGAGGTCAATTAATGAATCAATCAAGTGCCGTGCCGTGTGGCATAGGCGATCATTTCTTTCCACAATTCCCTGTCTTTAGACTTGATTATGAGATCCGCTGGTGACTTTCTTCCTAGACACAACGACAGCCCATACAGTAACTTCTCCCTCTGTCTTTCTCTGTCTCTTCTTCCTTCTGTTTTTCCAGTTGCCACAGCGTGTTCCACTTTTCCTTTTCTCAGAAAATGTCCAACAAATCTCGCAGGTCTGCTTCTGATTTTTGCTGTAATTTGCCTTTTAACTCCAGCATCTCTGACTTCTTTGTTGGTTTCCTTAGCTGTCCATGGAACTTTCAACCACATTTTCATGGCCTCCATTTCTCACTGTACTCTCTTACTCATGGACCATGCTTCACATCCATAAAACAAAATTGGCTCGATGTAACATTTAAGAACTCGGAATCTTGTTTCTATTGATATGGATCTGTTGCACAAGATGTTTCTCATTTTCTGGAATGCTGACTTGGCCTGAGCATGTCTGTTTTTTATTTTGTTGTGACATTTCCCATCAGCCGTTATAATTGTTCCTAAGTACTTGAATCTATCAATTTGTTTCAGTTCTATGCCATCGATGGTAATGCTACATTTTGGTGGTATTCTTTTCTTCGAGATGATCATCATTTCAGTCTTCCTTTTGTTCAGGCTGAGACCTTTACTTTTACCTTCATGAACCATGATGTCCAGAAGAGCCTGTAGCTCCCCTTCACTTTTAGCAATCAGAACTGTGTCATCTGTATATCTTAAGTTGTTAAGGTTGTACCTGCCGATTGATATTCCTGGAAATCTCTATATTTCTCATTATGTTTATGCTGTACAAGGAGAAGAGGTCAGGAGATAGAACACATCCTTGTCTCACTCCCACTTTTATGCCTTGGAATGCTCTTGTTTGGTTCTCAACCTTCATTGCTGCTGATTGCTGCCAGTGTATGTTTTTGATGAGTTTCAGATCTTTCCCTTTTATGTTGATGTATTCCAGCATTCTTATAATTTCTGTGTGTCTCACTTTATCGAATGCTTTACAGTAGTCTATGAGGCATAAGTATAGGTCCATCTTTACTTCTACTGATCTTTCCATCAATGTTCTCAATATATATATGGCATTACTTGTGCCTTTACCTTTGATGAAGTCACACTGTTCTTCAGTGATTTCTGGTTTTATTTTGCCCCTGACTCTTCTCATGACAATACGAAGCAGGATTTTGATAACATGGCTCATAAGACTAATGGTTCATTGGTCTTCACATTCAACTGCACCTTGTTTCTTTGGTAGGGCAATGAAAACTGATTGCAGAAGGTCTGATGGGACATATTTACTGTTATAGATGTCATTCAGCAATCTGGTAATTATTTCTATGCCAAGCTCTCCTAATGCTTCCAATTCTTCCTTGGTGATTTTATCTGGTCCTGATGCTTTGTTGTTCTTCATGTGTTTGATGAGTTCTTCCACTTCTGCTTTTAATATGGGATGCCCTTCATTATTATTTTGTATATCTGTTTTGCTTCTTTTGTTCTCATAGAGTTCTCTAATGTATTCGCAACATCGTGCCATTATTTCATCTCTGTCCATTATTGTATGCCCCTCCTTTGACTTCAGGCAACCAGTCTTGTGGTATGCCCTTTTGTTTGTTAACTCCTTTATTTGTTTGTACATATCTCTTCTGTTTTCATGATGGTATGTCTTTATTTCATTCATTCATTCATTTGCATGTCCCTTGCGGAATTTTGCTCCCCTAACAGCACTCCTGTAGACCTCTCAGTTGTGGGCAAGATGGCCTGTTGCTGATGCATCCATTTGCAGATCATCAACAATGTCTTGCAGCCATCTTCGCCTTGGTCTTCCTCTCTTTCTTTTTCCCATTATGTACCATTTATTTCATTACATTTTTTATTTAGCCACTCTTCTTTAACTTTATTGCATTTGTTTCTTATTTCTTTATTTATTTTGCCATATTCATCTTTATCTTCCTTAAAAATTCTTCTCCGATTCATTAGTTGCAAAATTTCTTCTGTCATCCACCCCTGTTTAGCGTGTCATTTATTTGGAGGTAGGATTTTGAAGATGTTTGCTGAATAGAGTCCTTAAGTATATTCCATTGTTCAGCATTCATTTCAGTCTTCTCTATAGCATTATACCTATTATGTACTATGGTCCTATATTGTTCTTGTATTGCCTTTCCTTTCCGTAACAGCTCTCTATCTAGTTCTTTGTTTTTAGCTTTACCTTTAACCTCTTTAACCTGATTCTCACTTTTCCTACAACTGGGATGTTGTCGTCTGTGCTTGGTCTTGTTTTCATGGATATTAGTGAGCTGAATCTTCTGTCAATCATAATGTAATCTATCTGGTTATGTACTTTATTATTTGGGCTTTTCCATGTCCATAGTCGCCTAGGGTGT
Organism: Achatina immaculata; assembly: GCA_009760885.1. Taxonomy (NCBI): domain Eukaryota; kingdom Metazoa; phylum Mollusca; class Gastropoda; order Stylommatophora; family Achatinidae; genus Lissachatina; species Lissachatina immaculata. The sequence goes on along the minus strand of CM019706.1, from coordinate 18,725,089 downwards.
TGTTGAAACCAAGTATTTCCTATTATCATTTTATTCTTTTCTGCACATTCAATCAACATCTCTTCTCTTGTATTTCTGATACCTAGTCCATACTTGCCAGTAGCTTCATTGTCTTGTTTAGTCCCTACTTTTGTGTTTAAATCACCCAGCACAAAGTTTACTTCTCATGGTTTGCACTGTTTTATTGCCATGTCCAGACTGTTGTAAAATTCTTTTATCTCATCATGAGAGCTTTCTGAAGTTGGTGCATATACTTGGATGAGATTTGTGTCTATTGGGTGGCCCTGTAATTTAACCATTAACACTCTGACCGACATGCACCAGAAACCTTTCACAGCTCTTGCTGTCTTCTTATCCAATATTATGCCAACTCCATTACTACACTAGTTTCCCCCCAAATATATTATTTTGAAGTCTTTATGATCTCTGCTTCCTGCAGTCCATCTCATTTCACATAAACCAAGGATGTTAATTTCCATTCTTTTCATTTCTTGTTCGATGTTTTCCAGTTTTCCAAGTTCTGTTAGTGTTCTAATACTCCATGTTGCAATTACTGCTGTGTTACTTGTGTTTTCTTTGTGTACAGTAGTTGGATGACGATCTGGTATCACCTGTCACATGTGACAGTCCCTACCGGACGAGGTGGTTCCACTGGAACCCCCATTAACGTCGTTATGATTCAAAGAATTGTGGATTATCATGATTGTTCTTGGGAATGTACAGTGTTGGTTTCCCCTTGCCTTCCACTGGTTTGTTTATGATTTACTCCACTAGCCTTTGACTCTGGCCAGAGCCTACCCTACAAGGCAGCATCATTCATTCATTCATTCATTCATTTGCATGTCTCTTGCGGAACTTTACCTCCTAAACAGCACTCCTGTAGGCCTCTCGGTTGTGAGCAAGATGGCCTGCTGCATCCATTTGCAGATCGTCAACGATGTCATGCAGCCATCTTCATTTTGGTCTTCCTCTTTTTCTTTTTCCCATTATGTATCCTTCCAATATCTCTCTCTCTCTCTCTGAACCTTAAGTGCCCAGGGCACATGGGGCTTCCGCAAGGGTTTTCCACAAATGCCTGTTTTTTGCCTTTTTTTCTGCTCTTGCCCAGGTGAGCCCTCTATTGCTCAACATCCTTTCTGTTGTTCTTCTCCATGTCTCTTTTGGTCTACCCTTACTTCTGCTCCCCTGTGGTGTCCATCTTAGTGCTATTTTTGGTAGTGAGTTGTCAGTCATTCGGAGCACATGTCCCAACCATCGCCAGCGTCTTTCCTCAATAATTGTTGTCAGTGGTTTCATCTGCATTTCTGCCAATAAGATGTTATTTCTTATGGTGTTTGGCCAAAATATTTTTTAAAATTCTACGTAAACATTTAGTCTGGAAAGAATTCAACTTGTTTTCTATGGTTTTGGTGATTTTCCAGCATTCACTTCCATAGAGTAGTACACTTAGAACATTACTCTTAAATATCCTGATTTTCATATTTATGCTTAGTTTATTTGATTTCCATATATTCTGTAGCATTGCAAAAGCCTGGTTTGCTCTAGTAAGTCTGCTGTTGATGTCCTCTGTGCTGTCTCCATTTTCTACTACTCTGCTGCCAAGGTATACAAATTCGTTGACCTCCTCCACTAACTTGTTATCTACTCTGAGTACATTTCTGTTGTTCACATTTTGCTTCATTAACTTTGTCTTTCCTACGTTGATCTTTAGTCCTATGTTGTTTGCATTCTGGGTTAACTTGTTTATTTTATCTTGCATATCTTTGTGACTGCTTGATAATAGACAAATGTCGTCCGCAAAGTCAAGGTCCTCCAGCACTGTGTCAAGGGTCCATTGTAATCCTCTGCGTTTGTCTGATGTTGCCTCCTTCATTAACCAGTCTACTGCCAAGATAAATAATGTTGGTGATAGTACACATCCCTGTTTCACTCCTGTTTGTACCCTAAAGCTGCTGGAGGTATGTTCTCCACAGATAACTTTGCACTGAAAACCCTCGTATAGGGCTTTGATTACATTAACTATTTTATGGGGGAGGCCATGCCATCTTAGGATTTTCCACAGTGCATCTCTGTTGACACTGTCAAAGGCTTTCTCAAAATCTAATCCTTCCAATATGGTCTTCTCTAAATTATCATGATGTTTAATGTGTCCAAAATATTTACGTTTTCTCTCTTTAATCCTCTTTACTAGCCAGCCTTCTTCAATATTAAGCTCTTGTAGTATAGATATATTTGTTCTTTTTTGTGTCCATGATATTTGGAGAACTCTTCTGTAGCATTTACATTCAAAGGCATTTATGTGTTTCTCAGCTGTTTTGTTAAGTGTCCAGGTCTCACAGGCATATGTTGCGATGGGAAAGATGTATGCCCTTAAAAATCTTATTTTTGTAGTTCTGTCTGCTCCTCTCCACAGATTCTTTATTTGTTTTACTTTCTGAAGAGCGATAGATGTCCTCCTTTTAATTTCCCTCATTGTATCTCCATTATTAGTTAGTAGTGATCCAAGATATTCAAAACTCTCCACTTCTTCCAATTTTTCCTCATTGATATATATTTCTGCTGCCTTGTTTGTTTTGTCAGTTGTTATCAATTTAGTTTTCTTTGCATTAAGATAGAGGTTCTGCTCTTCGCTGTTCTTACAGACTGACATAATTAGTTTTTCCATTCCTTTTTGTGTTGTGGACAGTAACACTGTGTCATCAGCATATCTAATCTCTGGTATTTCATAACCTCCAATTGTTATGGCATCGTAATATTCTTTGTCTACATCTTCTCTAACATTCCTCATTATATTTTCAGCATACAAGTTAAATAAGTAGGGTGACAATATGCACCCCAAATGGACCCCTTGTTTTATGTCAAACCAAGTTGTTGTTTCACCATTTATTCTTACTGCTGCTTGTTGGTCTAGATACAGCAGTGATGTTAATTGTATCAAATGTGTTGGAAATCCCATTTTTTCCATTATTTCCCAAAGTTTCTGGTGTTGTATACAATCAAATGCCTTTGAGTAGTCTATAAAAGATAAATATAGATTCACATTAAACTCTCTGCATTTCTCTATTATTAATCTTAGATTGAATATATGATCTCTTGATCCTCTTACTTGCCTGAAACCAGCTTGGACCATATTGACTTCTTCTTCTAATTTCTTATGAAGTCTACCCATTATGATTTTTAACAGAATTTTACTGGCATGACTAATCAGGGCAACAGTTCTGTAGTTTGTGCATAATTTCAGGTTACCCTTTTTTGGCAGTGGTATGAATACAGTTCTTTTCCATTCTTTTGGCCAAATACCTGAATGCCATATCTTTTTGCACAGTGCATGATAGATTGTTGCACACTCCTTTCCTCCTGCTTTAATAAATTCAGCTGTTATCTCATCACATCCTGGTGATTTACCAATTTTCAGATTCTTTATTGCCCATAAAACTTCTTCAACTGTCAGTTTGGATACTTTCTCCTCCAACAATAACTCCCACTGTTGGTTTCTGCTTTCACAGTCGGTTGTTTCATACATTCCTCTGAAATATTCCCTCCATTTTTCTAGAGTTTCTTCTGTATCTGTCAAGGTTGTCCCCATCTCGTCACAAATTACATTTAGCTTCGGTGTGACATTTCTTGTCAATGTCTTAATTTCTTTAAACATTTCACTATCTCTTCCACACTTCTGATGTTCTTCTATTCTTTCACAACAATCTTGTATGTATTGTTTTTTGTCTTTTCTTATGTTTCTTCATACTTCTTTTGTTAAAGTTTTATATTTCTCTTTGTTGTTGTTTGTCACTTTCCATTGCGTCTTCATTTCTCTACATTGTTTTATCAGTTCTAGTGTACCTGCTGTAATCCATCCATTCTTTTGTGTTTTCTTTACTGGAACCATGTCTTTAGCTGTTGTTATTAAGATATCTTTGGCCTGCGTAGCCAATTCATCTGGTGTCATCTCCTCCTGTACAGCCATCAGGATTTCGAAACGGTTCTTCACTTCTATACCGTATTGTTCTGGTATATTTGTAAGATCAAAGCGGAGTGGTCTTGATCCCGTAACTGTCTTTTTTATCTTTATCTTCATGTCTGCTATTAGTAACTCATGGTAAAGGCAGCAGGGGGTTTTAAATCAGAGTTTTCCTTCTCCTAGATGAGCTACCAACCAATACTAATGAATCTCATCTAAGTGAAGCGTCCGGTTTTCAGTTGGCAGATACTCGCCTTTCACCTCTTCTCCTGTCAGTTTAAACAGTTCCGCCACGAGAAAGCCAGGAGCTGGACTTTGATGTCAGAGGTTATTTGAGATGCATGCCTTGGAGACATTTAATTGGAGTGGAGAGCTTATCCTCCACCCCACTTCACCTCTGGCTATTACAGTACCTAGAACCTGTTCTTGAGGTACCCCCACAAAAAGAAGTCTGCCGTCGATAAATCTGGTGACCTCGTCGGCCAATCAATATCCCCAAATCTGGAAATAAGATGACTGGGAAATGCTTGTCGCAGCATGGCCGTGGACTGATGAGGTGTGTGGGCAGTTGCTCCATCTTGTTGAAACCATATTAGTCTCTTACTTCTACTGGCCAACTCTAGAGTGAAGTATTCAGTTAGCATCTTCACACAGTGATTGCTAAAACCAGTAAGAGGATGCCCATCTTCGTCTTCAAAAAAATATGAGCCAATGATGGCAAATGATGCAACACCACATCACACTGTTACTCTGTCACTATGGAACAGTTTCTTATCCAGTAATTGTGGATTTTCAGCTGACTAGTATCTGAAATTCTGCTTGATCACACTTCCTGACAATTCAAAATGTGCTTCATCAGACATTATGAGGCACTGAGCAAATTCGGATTTTCTTCAATCCGTGCTAGAAAATCGGTAGCAAAGTCAAGTTTGTTCATTTTATCCATATCATTCAGTTGCTGCACAACTTGCAACTTCTAAGGGTGGAAATGCAGATGATTATGAATGATGTGACTTAGTGAGATATCCGACATACCACATGCCAAAATGTGCTTAACAGCTGATCACGGAGGGCTGCGAAGCAATGCATTCACAGACTTCTTGAATTCATTCAGGTGTCTGAGTTCTTGGATGACCAGTAGACTAGTTATTAAGGCATTTAGTGGTTTCCTTAAATTTTTTGACCCACCTCAAAATTGTTCTCTGATCAGGAACATTATCACGGGAATGCAACTCAAAATGGTGACAAAACTTTTGTTGTACAGTAATAGATAATTCTTCACTTTAGAAATAAGTTTAAACTGTGAATGCACGATGTTGTGTTTGCCAAGAAGCCATTGTTAAAAATTACCGTTTGTCTGCTGCATCTCTGACGTTATGGTTTTTTTTTTACAGCATTCAGTTTCTGCACACTATGTCAGTTAAATCTAGCTATGTTTTATGCTGGACCCTGTATGTTAGCTTTATTAAATATCAGATTTAAATGTTAAAAATATCAGATGTGTAAAAAAGCTAATCAGCTTAAAGGAAACTGACCACAACTAAAGAAAACTGAACACAACTAAAGGAAACTGAACACAACCAAAGGAAATTACTGAATAAAACTAGAGGAAACTGACTAAAGGAAACTGAACACAATTAAAGGAAACTAAACACAACTAAAGGAAACTACTGAATACAACTAAAGGAAACTGACCACAACTAAAGGAAACTACTGAATACAACTAGAGGAAACTGACCACAACTAAAGGAAACTGACCACAGCTAAAGGAAACTACTGAATACAACTAGAGGAAACTGACCACAACTAAAGGAAACTGACCACAGCTAAAGGAAACTACTGAATACAACTAGAGGAAACTGACCACAACTAAAGGAAATTGAACACAACTAAAAGAAACTGAACACAACTAAAGGAAACTGAACACAACTAAAGGAAACTGACCACAACTAAAGGAAACTGACCACAACTAAAGGAAACTACTGAATACATCAAAATGAAACTGAACACATCTGACATTAAATAAAAGCTAATGAAATGTTTGTATCAAACATGGAAGTCCTACAGGAAACTAAAAATTAGGATCAAAACTGAAGAAAAAAATCTACCATCATTAGTTCTGCTTGATGGAGTTCAGGGTAGATGCAAGATTAGTTTCATGGATAGCTTCAATGTGTTAAGAGCCCAGAACCATTGCAACGGGGCTGCTTCAGGGGTCTCCCTTGTCTCCTGTGCTATTCAGTGTATATTCTAATGGCATTGCACTGTTATTTGGGAATGGCAAACACGGACCAAAGCTGATATTAACATATGAGCATGGGGGGTGTAGAGAGGAACTAACCACAAGGGTACAGAACACGGTGGATCAGATAACAGGGTGGATCAGATAACAGGGTGGATCAGATAACAGGCTGGTGTGAGAATAACAATGTGTTGATAAACTCTGAAAAAGGTAGCATCCAGTGAGGGTCATTAAATAACAGAATTGTAAAATCTGAAGTTCTGACTGTGATGTGTGTGGGGGGAGGAATATTAAGAGAATACATTTCATGAGGTCAGATGAACACTTCAGTGGGTGTTGGAACAGAAGACGGAGAACATATGGGAATGCCCAAAGTGTGGAGGTGCCAGTCTTTGATTACAATTACAGTTATTTCAACCCCTGAGAACAACTGTGTTAAAAGCACACTTATCTTAACATAGTGTTTGTGAGACAGTGGACATAGATCTGTTTGCTTAAAAACTCTGATCTACTTTTGTAGCCCAGAAACTTGCAGCAATCAACACTAATTGTAATTGTTATTTTTGTAAAATGTAATATCAGGTTGGTGGACAGATAGGGACATGGAGATCTCCGGCAGGGATGAGGAAAGTCTGGTGTGAAACCAATGAATCCAGGATGTGACAAGCCTATGGGTCTTTACAACAATGGCTATCAGAATGATGTAAACAAAACAGAGCCAGCAGACTATGGGTGACAGGGAATGGATATCGTTGAAGCACTCATCGGGTTCCTCATCCCAAAGTCAGAGTGTCTTTGTGGAACTGTCTCAAAACCGTTTGACATGGAGAAGGGACTTAAGTATGGCCATCAGAGGCTGGAAAACAAAGTTTTGGCCAGGCCAGCCTACACCGCTGTCTTTATGGCAGACCGAGCAAGACCACAGTTTGCCCTAGCAAGGAAAGGTGCTGAAGTTGGAGGTATCCAGCCAAAAGGCGCATTGAAAAAATCGGGGTAAAATGCATTATCGCTAATGAAATGTCTCTATCTACAGTTTTCAAACATGGTGCTCGCCCTGTGAAGACTAACCAGGCAGGTGCAGTGCCAGGCCCCCTACCTCGAAAGGGTCCACCCAATGCTACTGGAGGTCCTCTCCATTTGTCTTGTGGAGCCAGGAGACATGAGAGTAGAGCTACTGACCAAAAAATACAACATCAGAAAACTGCCAAAAAGCAAGAACTTAAAATAATGCATTGGAATGCTGAGGGTGTCAGCAGTGTTAGAGATGGCTATAGCAAAAAGGTGGAACTAGAGAACATACTCTTTGCAGAGCAGGTAAGTATATGCTGCATACAGGAGACACACCTAACCAAAGATGCCACCTTTAAAATCAGAGGCTACCAGTGTTTTAGATCAGATCAACAGGACAGAAGAAAAGGAGGAGTACTCACACTTGTTAAGAATAACATCAGCGCATGTCAGGTGGGCACCATAAGAAATAACATCTTATTGGCAGAAATGCAGATGAAACCACTGACAACAATTATTGAGGAAAGACGCTGGCGATGGTTGGGACATGTGCTCCGAATGACTGACAACTCACTACCAAAAATAGCACTAAGATGGACACCACAGGGGAGCAGAAGTAAGGGTAGACCAAAAGAGACATGGAGAAGAACAACAGAAAGGATGTTGAGCAATAGAGGGCTCACCTGGGCAAGAGCAGAAAAAAAGGCGAAAGACAGGCATTTGTGGAAAACCCTTGCGGAAGCCCCATGTGCCCTGGGCACTTAAGGTTCAGAGAGAGAGAGAGATGTCAGGTGGGAGTGTACATGTAAGGAGCCGAATACCAGATGATCCATCTAAAAAGTAGTAATACAGATTTCCACCTCCTTAACTATTACTGTCCTAATGACCGCCTACTTGCTCTGGAAACAATCTCACATAAAGAGAGACTGATGGTCTGTGGTGATTTTAACAGCCATTCCCAGAGCTGAGGCCATGATCACATAGACAAGAGAGGAGAGGAAGTTGAGAGCTGGCAGGATGATAATGGACTTCTCCTTGGCATACAACTGCAACACCAGATCTAGCATTTCACTCTCCAGATCTGAAGTGGAACATTACACGTGAAGTTGGAAACAACTTGGAGGTAGCGACCATCAACCAGTCTTCCTGACAATAGAAAATGAACTCCTTAACACCAGTAGCCCTCTCCCCAGATGGAAATATAAAAATGCAAACTGGACAATGTACAGGTAACCTGGTGGGACAGCTGTCTATAGAAGGTAAGGATATTAACAGTATAGTGAAGGAATTCAATGCTTGTATCCTTCAGGCCACCCATGAAACCATTCCCAGAGGAGCTCGTAGGGACTATAAACCATACTGGTCTAGTGAGCTGGGAAAACTCCATGATGACGTGGAAACAGCTCGAAAGCAAGCAGAAAATAGACCATGCCAAGAACACCACAATAAATACCAACATGCTAAGGCCAAATTTCAGAAAGCCAAGCTGCAAGCCAGATGGGAAAGTTGGAAGAGAAAACAGAGTCCCTAAACTTCAAAAGAGGAGTAACCTTAATATCAGTTGTGAAGAGTATTTTGCAAGGTCATTTTGAATAGACTTAAAGATATAGTGGATACTGCAATGAGAGAAGAACAAGCAGAATTTCGAAAAGGGAGAAGCTGTCTTGACCAGATCTTTACTCTCAGAATAATACTTGAAGAACATATTGAAAAGCAGAAACCATTAATACTGAACTTCATAGATTTTAAAAAGGCATTTGATAGCATACACAGAGATTCATTATGGAGAATTTTAAGTCTATATGGAATACCATCTAAAATTGTCAACATCATTAAGGACTTATACAGTGGATATGTTTGTGCAGTCAAGACAGAAGAAGGGATGAGTGAATGGTTTCAGATTGAAACAGGTGTGAAACAGGGATGTATACTGTCTCCTTTACTTTTTGGGATTACAGTAGACTTCCTAATGAAAAAATGCTGCACAGGTAACACAGGCATTGACTGGGTACATGGGACCCAACTAGAAGATCTTGATTTTGCTGATGGCATAACTTTCATCAGTAATAATATAAATTCCATGCAAGAAAAAACAGATAGCCTGTCTTCAATGGCTAGCAAAATAAGACTTGAAATTAACAAGGACAAAACAAAAATAATGAAAACTCCCATTAATCATAATGGAAAAATACGCATAGAAAGGACAGATATTGAAGAATTCAATCAATTTGCATACCTTGGCAGCTACATAGACCAGGATGGTGACACTAGAAAGGAAGTTAGGATCAGAATTGCAAAAACAGCATCAATCTTCAAGAATCTTGAGAACATATGGAACTCCAAAGTTATAAGCCCAAAAACCAAGTTAAGACTATTCAATTCAAATGTAACATCCACCCTCATTTATGCATGTGAAAGCTGGAAAACAACTAAAGAAATAGAAAAGAAATTAGACTCTTTTGAAAACAAATGCCTATGGAAAGTACTCGGCATCAAGTGGAACGAATTCAAGAACAATGAAGAGATAAGACAGATGACTGAACAACAACCAGTCTCATGGGTGATCAGGAAAAGGAGATGGACATATGTTGGTCACTTGATGAGAAGAAATGATCAGAGAATCCCAAAACAAGCTATCAAGTGGAACACAACAGGCCAAAGAAAAAGAGGCAAACCACGTGAAACTCTGAAGAGGACATTGTTAAGAGAGGCCAAATTAACAGGCATAAAATCCTTTGATGAGGTTTAAAGACTCGCCGAAGACAGGAAAAATTGGTGAACTACTTTGCAAGCCCTATGTGACGTTTAACAGCGCGGGAAGGATATAAGATATAAGATATATGAAACTTTGAAAAGGATGGAAGGAAAGTGTGGAAACTAATCAAACAGTTAAATGATGAGAGTATTGGAAGAAGTACAAAGATTACACTAACAGAGGATGGGAAAACTCTTACAGGTAAGCAGGTAGCACTTTGCTAGCATGTTTGCACAAGACTGCAACATTGATATCCATCCAGAGAAAGAGTGTACAGTGCACACTGACCCACAGAAAGAGAAGGAACAAGTCAGAAAAGTGGAGGTCATGGATGAACCAATCACATGCAGCGAGTTAGACCTAGCAGTCAGTAAACTGAAACCAAGGAAATCACCAGGACCAGATGGAGTGTCCAATGAAATGATCAAGAACCTGAGAATGGCAGCAATGGGAAAACTGTTGGATATTTTCAATATGAGCTGGAGCACAGGTAAGTTACCTCAAATCTGGAAGGAAGCAAGCATGGTACCACTGCTAAAGCCAGGGAAAAACAGTGATACAGTCTCCAACCACAGGCCAATCAGTCTCACTAGCTGCCTCTGCAAAACAATGGGACGCATTATTGACCTGAGACTAAAATGGTACCTAGAAAGTGAAAACCTTCTCATTCCACAACAAGCAGGATTTAGGCAGTGCTACAGTACAGAAGATCAAGTGACCTATCTCTCTCAAGAGACTGAGGATGCATTCCAAGAGAAAAACCTTGTACTAGCAGCATGGATAGACCTGAAGAAAGCCTTTGATAAAGTATGGAAAAAAGGTCTGCTGTGTAAACTAAGAAACTGCAATGTGAATGGAAGACTGTACAACTGGATAAAGTCCTATTTACACAATAGAAGAGCTGGAGTAGTAATGGATGGACACAAAAGCCAGAAAGTACTGCTGTGACATGGTGTACCACAAGGAGGAGTCCTTCACCTACACTATTTCTGGTATTCATTAATGACCTGGTCAAGGAACTTCCCTATGGAATCAAAGCGGCACTGTATGCAGATGATCTGGTCATGTGGTGTACTTTAGAATATGGCTCAACATCTTGGTGCACAGCATCAAACACTACGCTACATAATCTAGACAAGGTACAAAATCAGTCACTACAGATTATCACAGGTGCCATGAGGTCCACACCAGTAGTAGAAATGCAGAAAATAGTTGGTGTTCAAGCGCTAAAATAACGTAGAGATACAAAGGTCATGACCTTGGGAGAGAAATTCCTCAGCTCTGTAAGCCATCCCCTGAAGGAGAGATTCAATAACTTGGCACTAAGACGGCTTCTTCTTCTTCTTCTTCTTCGTTCGCACTGTCTGTCTATATCTGCAGTCCTGTCTCTTGGATAAATTTCACTGTTTTTTGTAACTCATGTATGGAACTGTAGAGCTTATCTTCTTTAGTGGTTTCACTGGGCCAGTAATTATTTCTCAGTGTCTCGTAGTTGATGCAGTTCTGGAGGATATGTTCCACGGTTTGGGGCACCTGGGCACATGTACATAGATTAGTAGTACCAACCTTAAACTTTGTATACATATGACTTCGGAGTCGGCTGTGTCCTGTTCGGAGACGGAAGATGGTGACTTGTTCCTTTCTGTTTAGCATGTGATAGTCATCATGTGGTGGTGTTTGTGGCTTCCTGTAGGTTTTTATCATGCTTTTCTTCTGATTATAGGTGATTGGTATGTCTGGTTGCTCCATTTCAGTGCCCTCTTTGGCCAGATGGTCAGCTTTCTCATTGCCTGGTATCCCACAGTGGGAGGGAATCCATTGCAAAGTGACTCCATGTTGTAAGCCAATTTTTGACAAGGCATCCTTAAGGTCTGGTAGTTTGTTGCACTGAAGAGCCTCCAGTACTGATCTTGCATCTGTGAGAATTACTACAGGACATGTATCAATTCTGGAGTCTGATAGTTTTTCAACTGCAGCAATAATTGCCCTAACTTCTGCATCAAAGTTGTTGCAGTATTTACCAGTGGGTATGGAAATCTTGTCAATGGTGTTGTTTGGATATTCAATATATGCTCCTGCCCCACCATTCTTTATGGCATTATGTGCAGATCCATCTGTATACACACGTATCCAGGTGTCACATGGATATTTGTCATCTAGAACACTAAGTGTGGCTGTTGATCTTACAAGACTGCTCTGCATCTCACCATTCTGCACACCTTTCACTTCAGTCTGAATAGTTATTTGTGTATAATCTGCTTCTTTCCATGGTGTATGCTCTGGTACAGATGATAATGGAGTGACTACAGTTGGAAGGTCAGGTATCAGCTTACGCATACGCTTTGCCTGATGAATGAAGCTGCTTCTTTTAAGCCGTCCTAATGCCAAGTTATTGAATCTCTCCTTCAGGGGATGGCTTACAGAGCTAAGGAATTTTTCTCCCATGGTCATGACCTTTGTGTCTCTACGTTCCTTTAGCGGTTGAACACCAATTATTTTCTGCATACTAAGACGGCTTAAAAGAAGCAGCTTCATTCATCAGGCCAAGCATATACGTAAGGTGATACCTGACCTTCCAACTGTAATCGCTCCATTATCATCTGTACCAAAGCATAACCATGGAAAGAAGCAGATTGTACACAAATAACTATTCAAACTGAAGTTAAAGGTGAGCAGAATGGTGAGATGCAAAGTAGTCCTGTAAGATCAATGGCCACACTTAGTTTGCTAGATGACAAATATCCATGTGACACCTGGATACGTGTGTATACAGAGAGATACACATACAATGCCATAAAGAATCGGGGGGGGGGGGGGGGGGGCAGGAGCACATATTGAATATCCAAACAACATCACTGACAAGATTTCCATACCCACTGGAAAATACTGCAACAAATATGATGCAGAAGTTAGGGCAATTATTGCTGCAGCTGAAAAACTATCAGACTCCAGAACTGATATGTGCCCTGTAGTAATTCTCACAGATGCAAGATCAGTACTGGAAGCTCTTCAGTGCAACAAACTACCAGACCTTAAGGATGCCTTATCAAAAATTGGCTTACAACACGGAGTCACCTTGCAGTGGATTCCCTTCCACTGTGGGATACCAGGCAATGAGAAAGCTGACCGTCTGGCCAAAGAGGGCACTGAAATGGAGCAACCAGACATACCAATCACCTATAATCAGAAGAAAAGCATGATAAAAACCTATAGGAAGCCATAAACACCACCACATGATGACTATCACATGCTAAACAGAAAGGAACAAGTCACCATTTTCCATCTCCGAACAGGACACAGCCGACTCCGAAGTCATATGTATACAAAGTATAAGAATGTTACTACTAATCTTTGTACATGTGCCCAGGTGCCACAAACTGTGGAACATATCCTCCAAAACTGCACCAACTACGAGACACTGAGAAATAATTACTGGCCCAGTGAAACCACTAAAGAAGATAAGCTCTACGGTTCCATTACAAAAAACAGTGAAATTTATCCAAGAGACAGGACTGCAGATATAGACAGACAATGTGAACGGAGAAGAAGAAGTTATTTCAAGAGGTATCTATGGATCACATTTAACTGATCATTGTCATTTGTACAACATGTGACCAATGTAATACAAAAGGGCAGGAAGAGGATTGGGAGCAGTTAGGTTAATGGCTGCAGCAAATTTTCCACAGCGCACTCTTTTCTTGCTGATGCAGGCGCTGGTGATGTCACCATTAGAGTATGGACTAGGCCTACTCACGCTGTCAAATGCACAGCTGAACAGACTATAGCATGTACAGAAGGGGGACTGAGTGATCTTGGAATGCACCAGGGATACTTCTATAGTGGCCATGTGGTCTCTGCTTGACATGCTGAGTGTGAGGTTAAGCATGCTTAAGTAAAGGCACACATCATGGCTGCTGGCATGATGGTCCATCCTCTACATAAAGAGCTGGGGTTTAAAAAGGGCAGATGTATAAAAAAAATGGCAAATTCTTGATGGCTGAGGCTGAGGATACAATAATGTCAGTGTGTGGTCTAGATGAAGTGCCTAAAAGTGATGATTGGTTACATGTACAGTACTTACCTCAGCTAACAAAGGTTATTATACAGAAGGGTCATGAATGTAGAGACAGCACAGGGGGCCGCTGAACTTTGGGTTCAAGGTCTCATCCAGCATCACTGTGGGTCTTCTAATATGGTAATCTATACAGATGGTTCAGTGTTTTGGAACAGCGGAAGTGATTGAGGTTTTCTTGTGTACCAAAATGGAAAAGTAGTGGCACAGGGTTCAGGTGCCTTTGAAGTCAGCACATCAAGCATGCAGATGGAAACAGGCTGTGTCAGCAGACATGGAATAGCTAGTTACCCAGGATGTAGTTCATAGCATCAGTGTGACGGATTCACAGAGTAATAGCTAGTTACCCAGGATGTAGTTCATAGCATCAGTGTGACGGATTCACACAGTAATAGCTAGTTACCCAGGATGTAGTTCATAGCATCAGTGTGACGGATTCACAGAGTATGCTTTGTAAGACTGAGAAAATATTGCTTCAGAGAGAATGAGTTCATCTGTTAAGTCAGTCATCTGTGATAAACCTAATGTGGCTTTATTGTCCTGGGCATGCAGGAGTAAATGGCAATAAAGTGGCAGATAGACTTGCTGGACAGGCTAAACTAAATGACAGCCTGAGAATGGACAAGGGTGACATTGCTAAAGCTGAAATGGAAAGACTGTGGGAAAATGAAGAGTGGGAATGAAAGAAGAATGTAGTTCTTATGTGATTGCTGGAGATAGGACAAATCAAGGGTGCTGGTAGGAAATCTGAACTGTGGCTGAAAATGCATTGTTAAGAAGCAACACTTGATAAGAACTATTAGCAGACACTCTTGGATGGATGCTGTGGCATGTGGTGGAGCATACTTGTATATGGGGCTGCCCTGAAAGCAATAATGCTAGAGTCTGATTTTCAACCTAAACTCTTGCTTGATGAGTCCAGGAAGACATAAAAAATCTTCAGTATATCCCAGCTTTGAACACATCACAGCAAATACCGATTTGACAACTCACCATCTGCACGTATTATTTGGTTACTATTAAAAACATTTTTGAGTGACTTCATAAAATGTAACAGAAGTGATGCAGTGAAGTCTGACTGTAAAATAGAGTGCATCAGCTTTTATTGTTGTTCAGTATATCTTGGAATCTATATAATGTATTAGCATATATGCTAACTAATAATGGAGATACAATGAGGGAAACTAAAAGGAGGACATCTATTGCTCTTCAGAAAGTAAAACAACAAAAGAATCTGTAGAGAAGAGCAGACAAAACTACAAAAAATAAGATTTTTAGGGGCATGCATCTTTCCCATTACAACATATGCCTGTGAGACCTGGACATTTAACAAAACAACTGAGAAACACATAAATGCCTTTGAATGTAAATGAAGACATAAGAGTTCTTCAAATATCATGGACACAAAAAAGAACAAATATATCCATACTACAAGAACTTAATATTGAAGAAGGCTGGCTATTAAAGAGGATTAAACAGACAAAACTTAAATATTTTGGACACATTAAACGTCATGATAATCTAGAGAAAACCGTCTTGGAAGGGTACAAGAAAGAGAGGAAGACCAAGGTGAAGATGGCTGCAAGACATTGTTGATGATCTGCAAATGGATGCATCAGCAGCAGGCCATCTCGTTCACAACCGAGTGCTATTAGGAAGGCAAAGGTCAGCAAGGGACATGCAAATGAATGAATGAATGAATGAATGAATACATGCTTGGCTTGGTGTAGCTCATATACATTGACATCTGGTGATTTTCACTTCTTATTTTCTTTCAAGCACTCCAGGTCATAAAGTTATTCTCTACAAACACTGACAGTTCCTGTCAATGACAGTTCATGCAAATATTCCTAGTAAACAATGATAGATTGCAAAACACTCACAGTCCCTACAAACACAATCTTCCCCTCCCCCCCCCAACACCTTCTCCTCTAGTGGCTATCATGTTTCTATTGCCTCCCCCCCCCCCCTTTTCAACCATCTGTTTTCCTCCTCTCTCTCTACCTCTTCTTTATGATTGGCACTATCAGCTTATCCTTTGTGTGGCTCCGTGTTGTCTCTATGCATCTTCTAGTAGACATACATTCTCTTTTTCCTACTTCTGGAAGAGACCATATTACGATAAGTTCTTCGTTTAGTTATATGTTTTTGTCCCGTTTGTGCATGTAATCCTCGAAAAAGGCTCACGCCAAAGTATCAGGTGTTGTATGTTTTTCATTTATAAATTCTCATACTTTCTATTTGTTTTTTTCTCACTTTACTCACTCCCTCTGTCACTTTGTAAAACTACACCATACACCCTAATCTACCTTTATTATTTAAACCAGTTTTACTGCAGTCGCCATCCCTTATATCTGCTACATTTCACCATGCGCATTTCTGAACATAGCCTCTTACAAGTCACAACACAAAATGCTAACATTTACTTGATTCAGAAATTATTAAAGACTCCCCGAGAACAGGAAAACTTGGCAAACAACTGTGCGAGCCCTATGTGACGTTTAACGGCACGGGAAGTATATAAGACTTATTGTTGCCCAAGGTAGGCGCTGAGTGTAGACAAGAACCCGTTTGTAACTAGTCCTATAATCAAGACTGAGACTATTATGACTAGTATCTTCTCAGCAAGTAACTAAGATTAATTATTTTATTACGATTTTTAAAAAGTTATATTTGGAGTTTCGGAAAAGAACACGGGCACATATTGTTTATATTGGTTACAGTCGCCATGTTTGAAAATGTACAATCAATTGAAACACGCATTCAATCGTCTTTGTCATCTATAACAAAGTATAATCCAATATATAATGAAAGAAGAATACATTGATAGTGTTATTAAAATGTCAAAATATAGTTTTAAAAATATAAGTCTATAAACCTACTAAGTACACAGAAAAGACTGTGATAACAAGTAAGACATAATGTTAAAATGCAGTTGTATTTGCTACTTTCTAAAACATGACTCATGTACTGGACTCTGGTCTTTAATAAATTTGTAACTTTATCCTTCGTGAGCACGTTTCACAGTTTTCATTATTCGTTGTTGTTGATTGTTGTTTAATACTGGTGAGTACGATTGATTTTTTTTCATAATAAAGAAACCTACGGAATGTGCAGTTTAATTGATCTCGGATGGAATGGGGGAAAAAATGGCGTCAACTTGGACAAGAGAGGTACCAGTGGCTTAGTTAATTGAAACGCCACAGGCGTCAGGGACACTTCTTCACGTTTGTTGAGGTAAATTATGCTGTATATTTTTAAAGTGAACAAATTTTGTGCGATAATTTAAAAAATATATTGTTTTGTAAGTCTAAGTGCTGTCTTGTGTAGGGGACAATGGGTTGTGAATGAATAATGGATGAGTAAGCTATCCCCGTTCTGTCAATAATTGAGTGAGCAAGAGTAGTAGATAGTTAGACAAAGGTAGAACTAGTAGTTTAAATTAGCGACATATGTATGATATGATTACGAGATAAATGTAATATGATTGCAAAATAAGCGTGAAATGATTACGAGACGTTCACATTTTGCTATGCATTTCTTAGTATCGGATAACAGTAGCGTCCGTCAAAGGATTCAGTATTGTCATGTTAAATCCATTTGTCGCTATAGTGATACGTTAGAGGGCCACATATGCTTGCCAACGACGAGAAATTAACTTGATACATTTTGAAAAGGGATGAAGGTTTTGTCAGTGCATCAATCGTGTCTGAATTTTTGAACATTTGCTTGAATGATTCTCAGACAAAACTATGCCCATCTAGTGCTGAAACCTGTCATTCTGAAAGTTTTATTGGGTGTCTGTTGAAAATCATAAAATAAATCTTAAAATATTTGATTATTTGAAAATTAACTGTCATCTTAAAATGAGTCACATTTGATGGCAACATGAACATGGATTATAGCTGTAGTTGATTTTCATTCATTCATTCATTTGCATGTCCCTTGCGGAACTTTGCCTCCCTAACAGCACTTCTGTAGGCCTCTCAGATGTAAGCAAGATGGCCTGCTGCTGTTTCTTCCATTTGCAGATCACCAACGATGTCTTGCAGCCATCTTCACCTTGGTCTTCCTCTCTTTCTTTTTCCTGTTATATACCATTCTAAGCATAGACTGCATTTCAGAGAATGAGAAACATATTATGCAACACATCCTTATCAATGAATGTTAGAAAACGAGTCCTGAAATGCTATATTGAGCCTATCTTGTTATATAGAAGTGAATCATGGACAATAGGCAGGTCTGCACAAAAGTCATTGGAAGCAGCAGAAATGTGGTTTATTAGAAGAATGTTGCGAACTTCCGGGACAGGAAAAATAACTAATGAAGAATGTATGAGAAGAGCTGGAGAGACAAAAAATCTTGTCAAAAAAATAAGAGAGACAATGTACTTTCATAGGACATGCAATGAGAGGAGGGGGCATTGAAAATATAAGAGCAGGAAAAACAGACGGAAGATCAAAAGGAAGACCAAGAGAAATGATACTGGACACTCTGACTGGATGGTGTGAGAGGAGATCACCAACTGAACTGATGGCTTCATGAAGAATCGTGTACTCTGGAGAAGCATAATAACCAACACTAGTCGGCACAGCACCTGATGATGATGACCCTTCCAAGACGGTCTTCTCTAGATTATCATGATGTTTAATGTGTCCAAAATATTTAAGTTTTCTCTCTTTAATCCTCTTTACTAGCCAGTCTTCCTCAATATTAAGTTCTTGTAGTTGATTATGTCATTTAAACATTACTGAAATCAGTAACAAGTGATTTATTTGAGCACAGCCAAGCTCAGCATAAGACTAACATCCAACTGAATCAGAGCTTGACAAACTCCACAAAATGCTAACATTTACTTGACTCAGAACTTGACAAACTCCATAAAATGCTCACTTCTACCTGTCTGAGAGCTATCTTTAAGGATGAAATAGTCATTATTGTTCCATATATGTATGTGTGTAAGTATAGCGGGGTAGGGATATCCCCTATCAAAGGTGGCTACAGTGGTCCTTCACATGCTCAGTCTTGCTTTGTTTTCACATTACACTAAGCCAAGCAGTTCATTTTTTAAATGTTGTCTACCAGTCTATATTGCTGACTTCGTGCCTTTTTTTCCTTCTAATTCTACCATTATTATGATTGCCTTTGTTGTATTATGCCTTTTGATATGACCAAAATATTTTAACTGTCTTGCCCTGATATTTGTCATTATTTTTATTTAATTTTTTTCATTTTTAGTTAATTTAGTACTTCTTTGTTTATTTTCTTTTCTGTCTAAGGAATTCACCCTGTCATTCATTCATTCATTCATTCATTCATTTGCATGTCCCTTGCAGAACTTTACCTCCCTAACAGCACTCCTGTAGGCCTCTCGGTTGTGAGCAAGATGACCTGCTGCTGATGCATCCATTTGCAGATCATCAACAATGTCTTGCAGCCTTTTTCACCTTGGTCTTCCTCTCTTCCTTTTTCCCATTATGTACCCTTCCAAGACGGTCTTCTCTAGATTATCATGAATGAATGAATGAGTGAATAATCTTTATTTTTAAAGGGTAAAGAATTGGGCATGCAGGCCCATCTTACATTCTGCCCTTCATCACTCTATCTCTCATTCATCCCACACACTTGATTTAATACAAGTATACACATTACATTAGGGAAAAAAAACATATCAAAAGAATGTGAGATTAAACTATTACACTCAAAGTAAAAGAAAAGAAGTAATTAATCTAATAAAATGGTACTCACACACACAGACATATACATAAACAAAAATACAATGACATTTGATGTATCCAAAATATTTTAAGTTTTCTCTCTATAATCCTCTTTACTAGCCAGCCTTCTTCAATATTAAGTTCTTGTAGTATGGATACAAGAAAAGAAATTAGACTCTTTTGAAAACAAATGCCTAAGGAAAATACTTGGCATCAAGTGGAATGAATTCAAGAACAATGCAGAGATAAGACAGATGACTGAACAACAACCAGTCTCATAGGTGATCAGGAAAAGGAGATGGACATATGTTGGTCACTTGATGAGAAGAAAGGAATCCCAAAACAAGCTATCAAGTGGAACACAACAGGCTGAAGAAAAAGAGGCAGACCACTTGAAACTCTGAAGAGGACATTGTTAAGAGAGGCCAAATTAACAGGCATAAAATCCTTTGATGAGATTGAAAGACTCGCCGAAGACAGGAAAAATTGGCGAACTACTTTGCGAGCCCTATGTGACGTTTAATGGCACGGGAAGGATATAAGATAAGATATAAGATAAGTATGGATATGTTTGTTCTTTTTTGTGTCCATGATATTTGAAGAACTCTTCTGTCTTCATTTACATTCAAAGGCATTTATGTGTTTCTCAGCTGTTTTGTTAAATGTCCAGGTCTCACAGGCATATATTGTGATGGGAAAGATGCATGCCCTTAAAAATCTTATTTTTGTAGTTCTGTCTGTTTCTCTCCACAGATTCTTTAGTTGTTTTACTTTCTGAAGAGCGATGGATGTCCTCCTATATATATATATATATATATATATATATATTTCAAGTGCCTTAATTTTCTTTTCAGTTTTCTTGTTTAATTTCCAAGCTTCTACATCACAGGCACTTGTAGAGAGGAATGATCTCCGCAAAAATATCCCCAGTTGCTGTGATATACTTTTTTTCTTGCACCAGCAACAATACTTTTCTGATTATTTGCTACTTGAGAGTGTTCTCCCACATTCTTGTTGTTACTGCAGCAAGCACAGTTATCCCACAATTCTTGTTGTTACTGCAGCAAGCACAGTTATCCCACAATTCTTGTTGTTACTGCAGCAAGCACAGTTATCCCACAATTCTTGTTGTTACTGCAGTAAGCACAATTATCCCACAATTCTTGTTGTTACTGCAGTAAGCACAATTATCCCACAATTCTTGTTGTTACTGCAGCAAGCACAGTTATCCCACAATTCTTGTTGTTACTGCAGTAAGCACAATTATCCCACAATTCTTGTTGTTACTGCAGCAAGCACAGTTATCCCACAATTCTTGTTGTTACTGCAGCAAGCACAGTTATCCCACAATTCTTGTTGTTACTGCAGTAAGCACAATTATCCCACAATTCTTGTTGTTACTGCAGCAAGCACAGTTATCCCACAATTCTTGTTGTTACTGCAGTAAGCGCAGTTATCCCACAATTCTTGTTGTTACTGCAGCAAGCACAGTTATTCCACAGTTCTTTCTATATTGTCAAGGGAGAGTCATACCTGTTGTGCCATTCTACTGGAGTTAATGGCTCAAGGTGAGTCTCTGGAATAAGTATTCCCATTTCAGCCAGGGAAAGTCTTCTTGACCATTACACGCTTCATATTAATCGTGGGCATTAGCACCAGTTCTCATCTGCTAACTGCCAGGTTCAGTTAAATCACCGCCGTGGCCGTCTTGAGAGTCCGTCTACCTCGGGCTAGAGCTTCTTGTCGTTGTCAGTCATGTGTAGTTTTAGTCTTGTCTTTCCATTTTGAAGCCTGTCCGCCCGTCATCGGTCTCCCCCATGCCCTTCGGATCTCTCTCTTTTTTTTTTATATCGTCTCCTCACATCTGCCGCTCATCTGATCTGCACAAACTGTGTACTAGTCTCCACATGATTTCCTGAATGCATTCTGTCACACCTAAACTCAGATCAAAGGGGGGTTCCCCAGGACAGAACATCAGCATTCATAAATTATTTTGCTTTAATAACTATACTGTTATAATAACATTTGATGGCTCTTATCTTCTACATCATAGACAAGTGTGGAGAATACATAACATTTGATGGCTCTTATCTTCTGCATCATAGACAAGTGTGGAGTATACATAACATTTGATGGCTCTTATCTTCTACATCATAGACACAAGTGTGGAGTATACATAACATTTGATGACTCTTATCTTCTGTATCATAGACAAGTGTGGAGTATACATAACATTTGATGACTCTTATCTTCTGCATCATAGACAAGTGTGGAGTATACATAACATTTGATGACTCTTATCTTCTACATCATAGACAAGTGTGGAGTATACATAACATTTGATGGCTCTTATCTTCTACATCGTAGACAAGTGTGGAGTATACATAACATTTGATGGCTCTTATCTTCTACATCATATACAAGTGTGGAGTATACATAACATTTGATGACTCTTATCTTCTGTATCATAGACAAGTGTGGAGTATACATAACATTTGATGGCTCTTATCTTCTACATCATAGACAAGTGTGGAGTATACATAACATTTGATGACTCTTATCTTCTGTATCATAGACAAGTGTGGAGTATACATAACATTTGATGACTCTTATCTTCTGTATCATAGACAAGTGTGGAGTATACATAACATTTGATGGCTCTTATCTTCTACATCATAGACAAGTGTGGAGTATACATAACATTTGATGACTCTTATCTTCTGTATCATAGACAAGTGTGGAGTATACATAACATTTGATGGCTGTTATCTTCTACATCATATACAAGTGTGGAGTATACATAACATTTGATGGCTCTTATCTTCTACATCATATACAAGTGTGGAGTATACATAACATTTGATGGCTCTTATCTTCTACATCATATACAAGTGTGGAGTATACATAACATTTGATGGCTCTATCTTCTGCATCATAGATAAGTGTGGAGTATACATAACATTTGATGGCTCTTATCTTCTACATCATAGACAAGTGTGGAGTATACATAACATTTGATGGCTGTTATCTTCTACATCATATACAAGTGTGGAGTATACATAACATTTGATGACTTATCTTCTACATCATAGACAAATGTGGAATATACACAACATTTGATAACTATATATGTCCTACAGGTTGGCTGAGTGGCAAGGATCTAGGTCTAGCAATCTGATTTAGTACCAGGTTCAAGTCCCATTATTAGGGAATTTTTTTCTGGTACCACCACATCAGAAAAGCCCCGGGGTCCACCCAGCCTCTAAAAATGACTACTGGAGAAATCATGCCAGGCATGATACTGACCACATCACACTTTCATGTGCCAAAGGTCTTGGGAATGCAGACCTAACACTGTATCATCATCATCATCAGGTGCCGTGCTGACCAGCGTTGGCTATTATGCTTCTCCAGGTTACACGATCCTTCATGCAGGCCATCAGCTCAGTTGGTGATCTCCTCTCACACCATCCCGTCAGACTGTCCAGTATCATTTCTCTTGGTCTTCCTCTTGATCTTCTTCCTTCTATTTTTCCTGTTGTTATAATATTTTCAATGCCCCTTCTTCTCATTGCATGTCCTATGAAAGTACATTGTCTCTCTCTTATCTTTTTGACAAGGTTTTTTTGTCTCTCCAGCTCTTCTCATACATTCTTCATTAGTTATTTTTGCTGTCCAGGGGATTCGCAACATTCTTCTAATAAACTACATTTCTGCTGCTTCCAATGATTTTTGTGCAGACTTGCCTATTGTCCATGATTTACTTCCATATAACAAGATAGGTTCAATACAGCATTTTAGGACTCGTTTTCTAACATTCATTGATAAGGATGTGTTGCATAATATGTTTCTCATTCTCTGAAGTGCAGTCTTTGCTTAGCCTATTCTGTTCCTAATTTCTGTTCTGCATTTCCCATCTGAAATTATTACTGCTCCAAGGTATTTGAATTTCTGAATCTGCTTTAGAATAGTTCCGTTTAATTTTATACTGCATGCTGGTGGATTCTGTTTCTTAGATATAACCATAGTCTCTGTTTTTTTTATGTTCAAAGTAAGGCCTTTCTGTTCACTGTATCCCCAATATGCCTTAATGGCACAGAAATGGGGATTTTACCTTTACCTTACTTTACATATATGACATACAGATTGCTATGAAAAGCAAGAAATGACTAATTCCTGATTATATTTTTTTAAATATTGAAGTCCTCCAAGATAAGTATGTTTTTAAATATTCAGAATTTTACTGTTTGAGTTTTTATTTCAGTAAGAAATATGTGGCGTTTGAATGTCACCGTTATTTGACGAAGATGAATCAGATATTTGGTACATCTCTAGTGAAAACAATTATAGCTTTCAGCATGCTGTATGATCATGCCAAACATAAAACTATAGAGGCAGATCATAGCTTTCAGCATGCTATATGATCATGTCAAACATAAAACTATAGAGACAGATCATAGCTTTCAGCGTGCTATATGATCATGTCAAACATAAAACTATAGAGACAGATCATAGCTTTCAGCGTGCTATATGATCATGTCAAACATAAAACTATAGAGGCAGATCATAGCTTTCAGCATGCTGTATGATCATGTCAAACATAAAACTATAGAGGCAGATCATAGCTGTCGGCATGCTGTATGGTCATGTCAAACATAAAACTATAGAGGCAGATCATAGCTTTCAGCATGTCATAATATCTTGTCAAACATAAAACTGTAGAGGCAGATCGTACCTTCCAGCATGGTATAAGATCTTGTCAGATATGTTTATATACTTACATATATTTATATGTGCATACTTTTAATTTGCTGTGTTATATGTGTGTATACTTTCATGTGGTTATGCTTTATGTTCTCAGAGTACACACTGTGAGTGGAGCAGACAGAACAAAACAGCAGCTGCAGGCCATGAGTGCTCTCAGGTCAGCACACCTCAGAATACTTCAAAACTCCACATCAAGTCTGAAGTAGGTCTCTCTCGTTGCTAACCAAAATGCCAAAACGCAGTCAAAAGTAAGTCTTCGCGCTGCCTAGTTGTTGAACAGATCTCTTGAGTTTTCTAGTTGTCCCTTGTTTAGACTGAGTACGTCTGTACTTACCTGCATGATCATGCAGCATGGATGTGACTAATGGAAGTAGCTGTTCTGTTTTGTATCTTCGCCCATTTTTCTTGGACTGTTTCCATATCCACATTATCTAAGTGCATACACTTACATCTTACATCCTTCCTGTGCCGTTTAACGTCACATAGGGCTCGCATGGTAGTTTGTCAAATTTTCCTGTTTTCAGTGAGCTTTTCTACCTCATCAAGGGATTTTATGTCTATTAATTTGGCCTCTCTTAACAATGTCCTCATTAGAGTTTCACGTGGTCATCCTCGTTAGAGTTTCACATGGTCAACCTCTTTTTCTTCAGCCTGTTGTGTTCCATTTAATAGCTTGTTGTGGGATTCTCTGATTGTTTCCTCTCATCACCTCTTTCTGATCACCCATGAGACAGGTTGTTGTTTGCTCATCTGTCTTATCTCTGCGTTGTTCTTGAATTTGTTCCACTTTATACAGAGTATTTTCCTTAGGCATTTATTTTTAAAAGAGTCTAATTTCTTGTCTATTTCTTTAGTTGTTTTCCAGCTTTGGCATGCATAAATGAGGGTGGATGTTACATTTGAATTGAATAATCATAACTTGGTTTTTGTGCTTATAACTTTTGAATGCCATATGGTCACAAGATTCTTGAAAGTCAGTGCTGCTTTTGCAATTCTAATTCTAACTTCCTTTCTGGTGTCACCTTCCCAGTCTCTTTAGCTGTGGAAGAATGTGGTGTCACCATTCTGTTCTGTGTAGTTGTGGAAGAATGTGGTGTCACCATCCTGATCTAAGTAGCTGTGGAAGAATATAGTGTCACCATCCTGGTCTAAGTAGCTGTGGAGGAATATGGTGTCACCATCCTGGTCTAAGTAGCTGTGGAAGAATATGGTGTCACCATCCTGGTCTAAGTAGCTGTGGAGGAATATGGTGTCACCATCCTGGTCTAAGTATCTGTGGAGGAATATGGTGTCACCATCCTGGTCTAAGTATCTGTGGAGGAATATGGTGTCACCATCCTGGTCTAAGTAGCTGTGGAAGAATATGGTGTCACCATCCTGGTCTAAGTATCTGTGGAGGAATGCAAAAGAAGAACAATTCTGACTGCCACCTCCACATCTAGTATACTATAACACAGTAACAGCAGCAATAATTAGGAAGATTATACTGGATCATTATTACTAGATGTTACAGCACATCCAGTATACAAAAATATTAACAAAAAATAGCATTGAGAAGATTTTAGTGGGTTGATAGATGTTACATTATGTCAAATATACAACAACAGCAACAGAAAGTAGCACAGGGAAGATTTTGGTGGGTCATTGCTAGAGGAATATTAGGCCATGCAGAAAAAAAATTCTGCAGTATCCTAGAGAAAAGACTGAGCCAACAGTTGAACTGTATGGGTGCTATCTGCTCCTGAAGACAGTACACAGAAAAATCAGTTGAACACAGATACCTTACATAGCTTATATAGATCAAGAAAAAAACATTCAGTAGAGTAAATAAACTGGGAAATCTTACAGCATTATGGAGTTAGTACACATCTGATCAAACTATGCGAAAGCAGTGTACAGTTAGAAGAAATGCAGGACACTCTGAACCATTCAGACTGAAGCAGGAGATGAAGCTAACATACTTATACATAGTAACAATTCCATCACAAAATTGCTTGTTTCTAGAAGCAGTGCCAGTAAACTCACAACACCCTTCAGAAAACATACATGATAGGTGGACCATAAATAAACTCACAACACCCTTCAGAAAACATACATGATAGGTGGACCATAAATAAACTCACAACACCCTTCAGAAAACATACATGATAGGTGGACCATAAATAAACTCACAACACCCTTCAGAAAACATACATGATAGGTGGACCATAAATAAACTCACAACACCCTTCAGAAAACATACATGATAGGTGGACCATAAATGAACGACCAAGCACTTAACGGTCACATCAGAGAAATGCCTGTGGCAGAACATAGATAACTTAGCAAGGACATGTAAAAAACCACATAAGGGAAAAAAAAAAGAACTCATAACCTTGCCAGAGGAGAAATCCCAACACAGATCTCCCTGGACAATCAGACTTTGATACAAAGAAGCATTTCAAATACCTATGTAGCACAATATCATCCTGAAGGAAAATTGATGCCAAAATTTTGAACAAATGCAGTAAAGTAAATCCATTGGACAGCTGACACCTTTACTGAAAAACATACGTCATAGCTGGAACAAAACACTGTACAACAGCATTTTCCTTCCAGCTCTGTGTTGTCACTGTCAAACATGGACACTAACAGCCAAAGGCAAAAGAACAATCATCATGTTGGAACTGAAATATTTAAGGATAATACTGAATGAAACACATTTGATAGCATACACAGAGATTCATTGCAGAGAATCTTAAGACTATATGGAATACCATCTAAAATTGTCAACATCATTAAGTATCTCTACATCAAATATGTTAGTGCAGTCAACACAGAAGAAGTAATAAGCAAATGGTTCGAGATTAAAACAGGTGTGAAGCAAGGATCCCCTGGACAGCAAAAATAACTAACGAAGAATGTATGAGAAGAGCTGGAGAGACAAAAAACCTTGTCAGAAAGATAAGAGAGAGACAATGTACTTTCATAGGACATGCAATGAGAAGAGGGGGCATAGAAAATATTATAACAACAGGAAAAATAGAAGGAAGAAGATCAAGAGGAAGACCAAGAGAAATGATACTGGACAATCTGATGGGATGGTGTGAGAGGAGATCACCAACTGAGCTGATGGCCTGCATGAAGGATCGGGTACTCTGGAGAAGCATAATAGCCAACGCCAGTCAGCACGGCACCTGATGATGATGATGATGATGGTGAAGCAAGGATATATACTATCTCCCTTGTATTGTGGAATTGGCATAGACTTTATAATGAAAAAATGTTGCACAGGTAAAATGGGCATTGATTGGGTACATGGGACCCAACTAGAATATCTTGATTTTGCAGATGACTTAACTTATCAGTGACAATGTGAATTCGATGCAAGTAAAAATAAATGCCCTGTCTTCAGTGGCTAGCAAAATAAAACTTGAAATTAACAAGGAAAAATAAAAAAATAATGAAACTTCCCATTAATCAGGAAGGAAAAATATACATAGAATGAACAGTTGTTGAAGAAGTAAACCAGTTTGCATACCTCGGCAGCTACAAAGACCAGGATGGTGACACCAGAAAGGAAATTAGAATTAGAATTGCAAAAGCAGCATTGACCTTCAAGAATCTTAAGAACATGGCATTCAAAAGTTTTCAGCACAAAAAAGAGTTCAGATTATTCAGTTCAAATGTAATATCCATCCTCATTTATTCATGCCAAAGCTGGATAATAACTAAAGAAATAGGCAACAAATTAGACTCTTTTAGAGTCAAATGTCTAAGGAAAATACTCTGTATAAAATGGAACGAATTCAGAACAACGCAGAGATAAGGCAGATGAGCGAACAAAAAACTGTCTCATGGGTGATCAGAAAAAGGAGATGGACTTATATCGATCATGTGATGAGAAGAAACAATCAGAGAATCCTAAAACAAGCTATCAAGTGGAACACAGCAGGCTGAAGAAAATGAGATTGACTACATGAAACTCTAAAGAGGACATTGCTAAGAGTGGTCAAATTAGGAGGCATAAAATTCCATGATGAGGTTGAAAAACTCACTGAAAACAGGAAAATTTGACGAACTACCTTGCAAGCCCTATGTGATGTTTAATGGCACAGGAAGGATGTAAGATGTAAGGGCAAAGGTTGGAGTAATATCAGTACTATATTACATAAATAAACAAAAAGGCAGATGGTTTAATCATGTTTCACGTACACTGCCAGACGGTATACTACAGAAAACACTCACACTGGAGAGGCTGCCAATTCAAGAGGTGAAGGGAGGAAGTAACAGAAGCATTAAATATCCAGTGATATGAAGCAAGTCAGTGAGCCCTGTCAGTGTATTTATGTGTCCTCTCAGCACTAAAAGCTGTATGAAGGGAAGAAAGACAACACAATTACTAGAAAATATGAGGCTCATACTCAAAGTTGTGAGCAAACATTTTTAAAACATTAGAATTTATAGATAGATAAAATATAAATATATCACCTTACTCTGCATCCTTTTCTTCACTTTTCAACATAATCTCCATTTCTCTGCACACATTTTTCCCATTGCTCTGCAAGTTTGAAAATACCCTCCCGGTAGAATTCCGTTCCAGCTGACTGATGGCACAGACGCACTGTTTTCTGGACGTTCTCTCCTGCGGGACCCAGATGGCACAAACTTTTCTATAGCCTAGGGTTTCATTCATTTCCTGTAATGCATTATGTCCTATTCCAAGATTTACAGTGATTTCAGATACTGTGACACATGTCTTCTTTAATGATGTCGTCAGCCCTTTCCACATTGCATTTAGTGGAGGAAGTTCAATGGCGACTGCTGCGAGGCATATCTTGGATACTCATGTTTTTGTCTTTGAAATGTTTCACCCATCTCCTAATACAGCTAGCACCCATACACACATCTCCATAAGCAAGTTGAAGTCTTTGGTGAATTTTCAGCACCGGGGATTTCTTCTTTAACATGAAACTCAATAACAGCGTGTTGACGAAACGAAACTTCAGCACCTGCCATTTTGTTTATGTTCCAAATGGTCACATGACACATGATGGTGACATCAGATGATCTCTACATGAAGTGCAAAGGATGCAGATTAATGTGATAAATTATATTTTCTCTATCAATAAATTCTGATTTTTAAAACATATTTGCTCATGACTTTCAGTAAGACTCTCGTACAGTACATCCAGTGCTCAGTAACAACAGCAGCATTTTATATTGTGAAGATATTGGTGGAGTGATGCAGTAGATTATAGCACATCCAGTGCTCAGTAACAACAGCAGCAAGTTATATTGTGAAGATATTGGTGGAGTGATGCAGTAGATAATAGCACACCCAGTGCTCAGTAACAACAGCAGCAAGTTATATTGTGAAGATATTGGTGGAGTGATACAGCAGATTATAGCACACCCAGTGCTCAGTAACAACAGCAGCAAGTTATATTGTGAAGATATTGGTGGAATGATGCAGCAGATTATAGCACACCCAGTGCTCAGTAACAACAGCAGCAAGTTATATTGTGAAGATATTGGTGGAATGATGCAGCAGATTATAGCACACCCAGTGCTCAGTAACAACAGCAGCAGCATCAGGAAGTAGTATTTGGAATATTTTAGTGAAGTGATACAAGAGACTACAAACAAATAAATAAAGCTTATTTTCAGAGGATGAAGAGGTGAAGGATGCAGGCCTGTCTGACATTCATCATGCAGCTTTTATTCAACTTTCAAACATTCACAACTGTACATTAATACATACATATGTAAATAGTATTAGGAAAGTTAACATTCAGTGTACAATAGCAATAATAGTAATTAGTAGGTTTGTTTGTTTGTTTGTTTGTTTGTTTGGTGCCAGAGTCATGAACTCAGACCTCAGAAACATATTTGATGTAGTCAGCAGAAGTTTGACAGTTTTTGAACAGTCAGAGTTGGACAGTCAAAAATAAGGAGCTAGAATCAGAAAGCATGCTTCAGTGTATCAACTCTAACCCTGGAAGTTAACCCATTTTGTTTGTTTGTTTGTTTGTTTTGAGTGAGTGGGTGGGTGGGTAGGTGGGTGAGTGAGTGAGTGAGAGATGTAGAGACTTTTAGACCTGTTTGATACACAAGAGTACAGATCAGTGTCAAGATAGTAATGATATTTAGTTTATTTGTTTGTCTGTCTGAGACTTGTAGACCTGTTTTATAGACAGACAGATAACCAAGATAGTAATGATATTTAGTTTATTTGTTTGTCTGTCTGAGACTTGTAGACCTGTTTTATAGACAGACAGATAACCAAGATAGTAATGATATTTAGTTTATTTGTTTGTCTGTCTGAGACTTGTAGACCTGTTTTATAGACAGATAGATAACCAAGATAGTAATGATATTTAGTTTATTTGTTTGTCTGTCAGAGACTTGTAGACCTGTTTTATAGACAGACAGATAACCAAGATGGTATTGATGTTTAGCTTATCTGTCTCCTGTCTGTTGCTGTCTGTCTGTTCTGATATTTATGAAATTAAAGTGATAAAACACGGTACATTATGGTTAGCCTTGAAATCTGCAAAGCACTTTTACATGTCAGGAAACAAATGGAAGAAGAACAAACTTTATTATCAAAGGGTTAGCAGTTGAGAGTTCATGCCCATCTGACATTCTCCTCTTCATCATACAGCTTTCTGTGTCTGTCAGACATTCATCATTAGTTTTTAAATATATTAGTTTTTAAACATATTAGTTTATGAACATATTAAGCATGGAAAAAAAATAATCTCTTGTCCAAACACTCCACAATTTGATTATGTAACTGCATGCAGCAGACTTACATTACATTCTCAATTTTCTAGAAAAGCAGTAGAAGAAATATCCCAGTTAAGCCATTTTTTATATTAAATTAATTTACACCTTACATATACTTTTCATTTACTGTATGTATATATGCATATATTCATTCATACATACATACATACATACATACACTTACACACAGAGAGTATAGAGTATAGTGTGAGAAAGATTAATACAATAAGAATGGTTATACTCTAGTATGGACATTTCTTGTAGGACACTGAAGCGGTTCTTAAATAGCATCAAGAATTGATTTCTTGTTTTGCTGGTCTTTCAGTTTTGTTGTATTAAAGCCTGCCTTTCTTGGTTTTCTTGAGTTTTAGTCTTATTTGCGATACCAGAAGCTTGTGATCACTTCCTACATCTGCTCCTTTCCTTGCACTCACATCTTGTAGTCACTGTTTCCACTTGTTTATCAGCATGTGATCAATTTGCTTTTCTTTGGTTTTGTCTGTGAACCTCTAAGTCATTTTATGGATGTTTTTGTGTTCAAAAATTGTCCCTCCATTGGTCATCATGTTTTTTTCACAGAACCTGAGAGTTTTTCTCCATTTTCATTTATTTCTCCAATTCCTTCTCTTCATCTGCTTTTGCATTGAAGTCACTCAAGTGAGTAGCATATATCATGCTTGGGTATTGTTTCTACTGTGGCTTGAAGGCTGTTGTAAAAGTCTTCCTTTAATTTCTCTTCAGCTGCTTCTGTTGGTGCATAACAAACTATAATAGACAGCTTCGTGAATCTTTAGTTGAACCGTGCATATAACAGTTTGTCATTTATAGGGATCCATTTCAGCAGTGCTCTTGATGCTTCTTTTGTTATAATCAGTGCTGCTCCTCCTTCATGATGATCTTCTTTACCTGACCATATTATTGTATCTTCTGTGTGCTGTGTTGTTAATTTCCTTCTGCCTTGACCTGTCCATCTTGCTTCTTGTATTCCTAGTATGTCTAGTTTGTATCTGTGCATTTCCTTGATGGTTTGTGCTAGTTTTCCAGTTTGATTAAGTGTTCTTACATTCCAGCTGCCTATTTGCATCTTGTGTTTAGGCTCCAGGAGGTCTGCAGTCGGGCTAGGGACTTCCAGTGGCTGGCTTTCATCCACAACCTTCATGGGCTCAGTTTCCTGATTTGTCCATACGACATTTTCAGAGATGCCCAGAGTTCAGTGAAACACTACAGGAAACAGCAAAAGAAGTGCTGGGATGTCGAAAAGGAGAAAAGAGGAATGGATAAGCAAGAACACATGGGAAAAAAATAGAACAAAGAAAAGAAATCAAGAAAAAATTACTGAACACAAAATCACAACAGCTAAAAGAAAAAGTTTTAAGTAATTATGCACACAAAGACAAAGAGGTGAAGAATCATGCCATCAAGATAAACATCAATACTATGACAACTTAGCAGAAGCAGCAGAGAAAGCAGCATTTGCAGATGATATGAAAACCATATATAAAATCACAAAGCAGATGACAGGTAACTTCAGCACAAGATGTGAGAGTGCAGTAAGGACACAAAATGGACAACTGGTCAGTGGAGAAAGAGAAAAAATTGAAAGATGGAGGGAACACTTTAACACCCTAGTAAACAGAACACAAGCAGAACAAACAATAGACATACCTGAAGCAAAAACAGATAAAACATCAATACAGGACCAATAACAATAAGTGAAGTAAAGGAGGCAATAAAGAAACTAAAATTAGACAGGGCACCAGCTGAAGATGAAGTGACTGCTGAAATATTGAAAGCAGAAGAGATAGAAATACCAAAACAACTTTGCCGGATACTACAACAAATTTGGGATCTAGAAAAGCTCAAGAAGAGTGGAAAACTGGCCCTATAGTAAAACTACCAAAGAAGGGTGACCTCAGAGATTGCAGGAACTGGAGAGGCATTACCCTCCTGCCACTCACCAGTAAAGTATTTTGCAGAATAATCATCGACAGAATTGTACCAGCACTTGAAGGAGAACTTCGGAAAGAGCAGGCGGGATTTAGGAAAGGAAGATCATGCATAGACCACATATTTGTACTTAGACAAATATTAGAACAGGCAAATGAGTGGCACAGCACAACATATGCATTATTCATAGATTTTGAGAAAGCCTTTGACAGTGTCAACAGAGATGCACTGTGGAAAATTCTAAGGTGGCATGGCCTCCCTCATAAGATAGTGAATGTCATCAAAGCCCTATATGAGTGTTTTCAGTGCAAAGTGATCTGTGGAGAACACACATCCAATGGCTTTAGGGTACAAACAGGAGTGAAGCAGGGATGTGTACTATCACCAACATTATTTATCTTGGCAGTAGACTGGTTAATGAAGGAGGCAACATCAGACAAACGCAGAGGATTACAATGGACCCTTGACGCAGTGCTGGAGGACCTTGACTTTGCTGATGACATTTGTCTGCTGTCCAGCAGTCACAAAGATATGCAAGATAAAATAAACAAGCTAACTCAGAATGCAAACAACATAGGACTAAAGATCAATGTAGGAAAGAAAGTTAATGAAGCAAAATGTGAACAACAGAAATGTACTCAGAGTAGATAGCAAGTTAGTGGAGGAGGTCAACAAATATGTATATCTTGGCAGTAGAGTAGTAGAAAATGGAGATAGCACAGAGGACATCAACAGCAGACTTACTAGAGCAAACTATGCTGCAGACTTTATGGAAATCTAAAAAACTAAGCATGAAGATGAAAATCAGGATATTTAAGAGTAATGTTCTAAGTGAACTACTTTATGGAAGTGAATACTGGAAAATCACCAAAACCATAGAAAACAAGTCGAATTCTTTCCAGACTAAATGTTTATGAAGAATTAGAGAAATATTTTGGCCAAATACCATAAGAAATAACATCTTGTTGGCAGAAATGCAGATGAAGCCACTGACAGCAATTATTGAGGAAAGACGCTGGTGATGATTGGGACATGTGCTCCGAATGACTGACAACTCACTACCAAAAATAGCACTAAGATGGACACCACAGGGGAACAGGAGTAAGGGTAGACCAAAGGAGACATGGAGAAGAACAACAGAGAGGCTGTTGAACAATAGAGAGCTCATTTGGGCAAGAGCAGAAAAAAAGGCAAAGGACAGTTGTTTGTGGAAAACCTTTGCCAAAATCCCATTTGCCTTGAGCACTTAAGGTTCAGAGATAGAGATCATACTCTGACCTGCAGAGTCAAATAGGACGATTCAGCCATAACAAGACATTATATTGTACTCTGTCATACTGTACTCCCAGTTACTCCATACTCTGTCAGACTGTACTCCCATTTACTCTATACTCTGTCAGACTGTACTCCCATTTATGCTGTACTCTGTCATACTGTACTTTTATCATACTCTATCACACTGTACTCTGTCATACTCTATCACTGTACTGTATGATACTATGCTGCATCACATTGTACTTTATGACACTGCTGTATCACATTGTACTGTTTAACACTGTGCTGTTTCACACTGTGCTGTATGACACTGTGCTGTATCACATTGGACTGTATGATGTTGTGCTGTATCACACTGTAATATACTCTCACATTGTAATTTATCATACTCTATCACTGTACTGTTTGATACTGTGCTGTATCACATTGTACTACTGTATGACACTGTACTGTATCACACTGTACTTTATCATACTCTGTCACGCTGTGCCTTATCTTACTCTGTCACATTCTACTTTATGAAACTCTATCACACTATACTTTATCTTACTCTGTCACATTCTTCTTTATGAAACTCTATCACACTGTACTTTTATCATATTCTTTTACACTGTACTTTTATCATATTCTTTCACATTGTACTTTTATCATACTCTATCACACTGTATTTTTATCATACTCTTTCACACTTTTTTTTATTATTGTTCTATCACATTGTACTTTTATCATACTCTATCACACTGTACTTTTATCATTGCTCTATCACACTACTTTTATCCTACTCTGTCACACTGTACTTTTATCATACTGTCACTGTACTTTTATCATTGCTCTATCACACTGTACTCTGTCACACTGTACTTCTATCATTGCTCAGTCACACTGTATTCTATCATACTCTATCACAATGTACTCTATCATACTCTAACACAATGTACTCTATCATGTTCTATCACACTGTACTTTATCATTGCTCATTCACACTGTACTCTGTCATACTCTATCACAGTTTACTGTATCATACTCTATCACACTGTACTCTATCACATTGTAGCCTATTATTTGACTATTGTATCCCACAATTTGACTTTATTGTAATAGCTTCTATTGTTCTTGTTCTCTCTTTTCTCATTCTCTGCCCACCTACCTACCCTGCCCATCTACCTACTCTGCTTACCTACCTACCCTGCCAACCTACCTACCCTACCCTGCCCACCCACCCTACCTACCTGCCTGCTCTGCCCACCTACCTACCGTACCCTACTCTGCCTACCTACCTATCCTCCCCGCCTACCTACCCTGCTTACCTACCTATCCTCCCCACCTACCTACCCTACCTTACCCTGCTTACTCTACCCGCCTACCTGCCCACCTACCAACCCTGCTTACCTATCTATCCTGCCTGCCTACCTACCCTACCTTACCCTGCCTACCAACCTGCCCTACCTTACCCTGCCTACCTACCTACTCTACATATCTACCCTGTTCACCTACCTTCCTACCCTGCTCATCTACCTACTCTACATACCTACCCTGTTCACCTACCTTCCTACCCTGCCCATCTACCTACTCTACATACCTACCCTGTTCACCTACCTACCTACCCTACCCTGTCCACTTACCTATCTTCCACCTACCTACCTACCCTGCACACCTACATACCTATCTACCCTGCTCACCTATCTACCTACCCCGCTCACCTGCCTACATACCCCGCCCACCTACCTACCTAACTACCTACCCCACCCACCTACCTACCCTACTCACCTATTTACCTGCCCCACCCACCTACCTACCTATCCTACCTACCTGCCCCACCCACCTACCTACCTATCCTACCTACCTGCCCCACCCACCCACCTACCTATCCTACCTACCTGCCCCACCCACCCACCTACCTATCCTACCTACCTGCCCCACCTACCTACCTATCCTACCTACCTGCCCCACCTACCTACCTATCCTACCTACCTGCCCCACCCACCTACCTACCTATCCTACCTACCTGCCCCACCCACCCACCTACCTACCTATCCTACCTACCTGCCCATCCTACCTACCTGCCCCATCCACATACCTGCCCCAGCCACCTACCTACCTACCTTGCCAGCCTACTTGCTTGCCCCACCCACCCGCCTACCTACCTACCTACACTGCCAACCTTCCTACCTACACTATCCACCCACATACCTACCTACCCTGCCCACCTGCCCTTCTACCCACTTACCCCACCACAATATGAATGCCCTCTTAGAAAGAGGCTGAAATGATACTTGTACGTGTTTTCTTTAATAACATGCCAGAAGTTGATGTGTGTGAGTGTGATACAACATCGCTGTATGTTTTATTTTGGTTATATTGTTCAATGTGTGGTCGAGTTCTGATATGTAATAGTTTTTTTTTCAGTTCATTATTGATTTGATATGTTTGTCATGCTGGTACTAAACTGATGGATGATTAGGTTTGAATGTTTCTTCCACCCATTTTTGCTTTCCTTCCTTCTTTCTCCGTCTCTTTAATAATCTTTGAGAGAAATACACAGATATTTATGACAATTTCAACAACAAACTGGTTCTAGTATATACAGACGGACATGACATGATGGCATATAACCAGCAAGAACATACTAGCCTGACCTTTCCAGTATAACCAGACTTCCGGTATCAGACGAGCTGACAACCAAGGAGAGGCACGGTACATTAGGGTTAGCCTGACAGCTCGCCTTATTCTCATACCTGTTCTACAGCAGGCACGTGTCAGACCTCTACTTGTGCGTGTACAGGTAGCGTCAGTTGTGAAAGCGCGCGCACACAAATATAGGAAACTTAACGTTATCAGTATCTTACACGACAACACAGTGAGTACAGAGTATTTGGAATGATAGTCAACAACACAATGAGTACAGAATATTTGGAATGATAGTCGATAATACAGTGAGTACAGAATATTTGGAATGATAGTCGACAACACAATGAGTACAGAATATTTGGAATGATAGTCGATAACACAGTGAGTACAGAATATTTGGAATGATAGTCGACAACACAATGAGTACAGAATATTTGGAATGATAGTCGATAATACAGTGAGTACAGAATATTTGGAATGATAGTCGATAATACAGTGAGTACAGAATATTTGGAATGATAGTCGATAACACAGTGAGTACAGAATATTTGGGATGATAGTCGAGGATATAAATGATAAAATGACAAGCTAAAGGTGATGTTGTAAACTGTGCCAGGGTTTACCTCCGTGTTGTGTAAGACTGTACAGGCAAGCATTGCCGTGCGTGGTATATGCACATCTCAGCTGCATGTAGATCCTACACACACTGTGCCCTACATATATCAGATACTACAGAACTGTGTGTACCATATTAATTATCATAGAGCTATACCATACCATATATTACTACAGAACTATGCTCTACCATATAATAATTGCTATAGATGTGTGCTGTACCATATATTAATTGCTGTAGAACTGTGCCGTATTAAACATGAAAATATATGGGTTATGGTCTGTTTTACAACGAAAAAAAAAAGATAGAAAGAGCTAGGAAAGTGAGCAAAATCAAGACTGGCAGAAAGCAAGATGAGTACATATAAATGAAGGACGTACTAGAATCCAATATTTTGGCAGAAGCCTTTTTCAAGAATCACGCACAAAAACAAAACAGATAAAAGCACGAAAAATGTATGGAAAGTATATAGACTTAACTTGTTGTCCACCGCCTCCATGCAAGAAAGTCCGGCATGTCTTACATTTCTTACAGTGGAATTTTAATCAAAATCTGAGCAGTTCTCAGAAAGTTATTGCAAAGACGGACACAAAGCTAAATCTGTATATTTGTCATACATTTTTCCATCTTTTATCTGTTGTTTTGTTTTTGTATGTGATGCATGAAAAAGGCTTTTGCCGAAATATAGGATTGTTGTATGTCCTTCATTTGTGCATGTACTTATCTTGTTTTCTGCTCACTTTCATCACTCTTTCTAGTTGTTGTTGTTCTAAAACGGAACCATACACCCATCTATTTTCATTACTAGAACCAGTTTTACTGCACGTGTCATTTCTTTTATATATTAGTTACCACAGAGCTGTGCCGTACCATATATTAATTACTACAGAGTAGTGCCGTACTATATATTAATTACTACAGAGCTGTGCCGTACTATATATTAATTACTACAGAGCATTGCCGTACTATATATTAATTACTACAGAGCTGTGCCGTACTATATATTAATTACCACAGAGCTGTGCCGTACTATATATTAATTAGTACAGAGCTGTGCCGTAATATATATTAATTACTACAGAGCTGTGCCGTACTATATATTAATTACTACAGAGCTGTGCCGTACTATATATTAATTACTACAGAGATGTGCTTTACTATATATTAATTACTACAGAGATGTGCTTTACTATATATTAATTACTACAGAGCTATGCTTTACTAGATATTAATTACTACAGAGATGTGCCGTACTATATATTAATTACTACAGAGCATTGCCGTACTATATATTAATTACTACAGAGCTGTGCCGTACTATATATTAATTACTACAGAGCTGTGCCATACTATATATTAATTACTACAGAGCTGTGCCGTACTATATATTAATTACTACAGAGCTGTGCCGTACTATATATTAATTACTACAGAGCTGTGCCGTACTATATATTAATTACTACAGAGCTGTGCCGTACTATATATTAATTACTACAGAGCTGTGCCGTACTATATATTAATTACTACAGAGTTGTGGCGTACCATGTATTACTACAGAGCTGTACCACACCATATATTAATTATTACAGAGCTGTGCTGCATCATATATTATTACAGAGCTGTTCCGCACCATATATTACTACAGAGCTGTGCCGTACCATATATTACTACAGAGCTGTGCTGTACCATATATTAATACAGAGCTGTGCCACACCGTATATTACTACAGAGCTGTGCCGCACCATATATTAATTACTACAGAGATATGCCGTACCATATGTTAGTACAGAACTGTGCCGCAGCATATATTAATTAGAGGTGTGATGTATGTAGATGCACATACAAATAAATTATAAACGTGCCATGCTGTCACTGACAGAGACGCATGTTTTACACTAATGAGCACGCCGGCCCCGACTGCAGTGATATTGCTTGTCAGTGCCAGAGCTCGCCCGCCCGCCCGTACAGCTTCTTTTATGTTTCGCTCTTTTCTTTCTCTTGCCACTTGTTCACCAGATTTCTTTCTATGTGGACTAGCTTAACTACAGGCACTACCTGTTTGTTCTTACATCCAGTTTTTTGTTTTCTTCAA
This sequence comes from Achatina immaculata, assembly GCA_009760885.1. Lineage (NCBI taxonomy): Eukaryota > Metazoa > Mollusca > Gastropoda > Stylommatophora > Achatinidae > Lissachatina > Lissachatina immaculata. The sequence goes on along the minus strand of CM019706.1, from coordinate 18,685,241 downwards.
GTTTTCTTACACTTGGCTTATGTTTCTACTACTGGTGCCTGAAATATAAACATGACGTATGTTTGTGTTAGTGATGGGATCTGTCTGTCTATATATGCCTGAAATATAAACATGACGTATGTTTGTGTTAGTGATGGGATCTGTCTGTCTATATATGCCTGAAATATAAACATGACGTATGTTTGTGTTAGTGATGGGATCTGTCTGTCTATATATGCCTGAAATATAAACATGACGTATGTTTGTGTTAGTGATGGGATCTGTCTGTCTATATATGCCTGAAATATAAACATGACGTATGTTTGTGTTAGTGATGGGATCTGTCTGTCTATATATGCCTGAAATATAAACATGACGTATGTTTGTGTTAGTGGTGGGATCTGTCTGTTTGTATACTGGTCATATCTTAAATATATAAACTTGACGTATATATGAATTCAAGAACAATGCAGAGATAAGACAGATGAGGAAATAACAACCAGTCTCATGGGTGATCAGGAAAAGGAGATGGACATATGTCGGTCACGTGATGAGAAGAAATAGTCAGGGAATCCCAGAACGAGTTATCAAGTGGAATACAAAAGGCAGAAGAAAAAAGGTCGATCACGTGGAATTCTAAAGAGGGCTTGTTAAGAGAGGCCAAATTAGTAAGCATAACATTCCTTGATGAGGTTGAAAAGCTCGCAGAGGACAGGAGAACTTGGCGAACAGAACCATGCGAGTCCTAAGTGACGTTTAACATAGGAAGGATGCAAGATATGTGTGTTAATTACGAGGGTCATACCGAAAGTCATGAGCAAATTTTTTGTAATCAGAATTTATAGATAGAGAAAATATAAATGTATCACTTTAACCTGCATCTGCATCACTTTAACCTGCACCCTTTTCTTCACTTTTCAACATAATATCCATTTCTCTGCAAACATATTTCCCATAGCTCTGCATGTTTGAAAATACACTCCCGTTAGAATTCCGTTCAATTTGACCAATGGCACAGACGCTCTGGTTTCTGGACGTTCTTTCCTGTGAGACCCAGCTGGCACAAACTTTTCTATAGCCTAGGGTTTCAATCATTTCCTCTACTGCATTGTGTCCTATTCCAAGATTTACAATGATTTCAGATACTGTGACACGTCTGTCTTCTTTAATGATGTCGTCAGCCCTTCCTGTGTTGCGTTTAGTGGAGGCAGTTCGAGAGCGACCGGGGGCGGAGGCATATCTTGGATGCTCGTGTTTCCATCTGTGAACTGTTTCACCCACCTCCTAACACTACTAGCACCAATACACACATCTCCATAAGCAAGTTGAAATCTTTGATGAATTTCAGCCTCATTAAAGAGGAGCTCAATAATAGCACATTGACGAAACGATACTTCAGCGCCCGCCGTTTTGTTTATGCTTCACGTGGTCACATGACACATGATGGTGCTGTCTTGTGACCCCTATATGAAGTGCAAAGGGTGCATTTAAGGTGATACATCTATATTTTCTCTATCTATAAATACTGATTTTAAAAAAAATTTGTTTACGAGTTTCGGTATGACCCTCGTATTTTTGAAACATGGACTTGACATATATGTGTGCCAGACGTGTTTGAAATGTAATCGTGATATATATTTATGCTAATGATGTTTGAAATGTAAGCTTTACGCATGTTGGTGCTGATGATGTTTCAGATGTAAACTTTGCATATATTTGTCCTAGTGGTGTTTGAAATGTAGATATGACTTAACGCGTATATTTTTAGCAGTGATGTTTGTCTGAGCCCAAATAACGCTGTCACAAAGAAAGATCACCAAGTTATTTACCACCAGAACTGTTATTTTCCAGCCCATTCGCTTTCTCCACCCGCATGCTCGTCTCTGTCATAAACATGCAGCAACAACAAACATATACTGAGATCAGATTTCAGCCACTAACACGTTCTATCTGCGACGAGTACAGATTTGACTTCCGGCTATAACGCACGCATCAGCCTGTCAGTTTGATAATCTGATGTAGAAGTAGATTCATATCTTTCGCATAATGGGATGTTTGATTGTGGTAGAGCTAGATTCATATCTTTCGTATAGTGAGATGTCTTCAAATGTGCACTAGATCTCTGTGCTGTGCCTGCCTCGTGATAGCCATTCCCTCCCCTTCCCCAGTACACATGCGTGAGTGAATGTGTGCTGTCTGCTTACTCATCTCTCTACCGGAAGCTCTCACCTCCACATTTAACGAGGCGGGCGGGCAGGAACTGTGAGCGAGTGTGACCTGCATGTTCGCCATGTTGAGCAGTCTAGCGCAGGCTTATGGGAGGCAGCTTCATGTGCTTGCGTGTTTGCTGTGTTCTGTTGCGGATGTGACGGCTCACCAGCGTGTGTGTGTGTGTGTGTGTGTGTAGTCTCGTTTATTTCAAGCCAGAAACAGCGAAGTAGCTTCCGTGAGGTGTCATAGTGTTTTGGGTATCTTCCGTCTGTGTGTACACAAATATGTCGGTGACTCGTGTTTTCAGTTCGTGTGTACACAAATATGTCAGTGACTCGTGTTTTCAGTTCGTGTGTACACAAATATGTCGGTGACTCGTGTTTTCAGTTCGTGTGTACACAAATATGTCAGTGACTCGTGTTTTCAGTTCATGTGTACATAAATATGTCAGTGACTCGTGTTTTCAGTTCATGTGTACACAAATATGTCAGTGACTCGTGTTTTCAGTTCGTGTGTACACAAATATGTCAGTGACTCGTGTTTTCAGTTCGTGTGTACACAAATATGTCAGTGACTCGTGTTTTCAGTTCATGTGTACATAAATATGTCAGTGACTCGTGTTTTCAGTTCATGTGTACATAAATGTCAGTGACTCGTTTTCAGTTCATGTGTACATAAATGTCAGTGACTCTTGTTTTCAGTTCGTGTGTACATAAAGTGTTTTAAATGTGTGTATGTGAGAGAGAGAGAGACACACACACAGACACACACATACTGGTGTTGTGAGCTTGTATGTAGTTAAACATACCAGTCATCTCAGTCTTGCTGTCAGATGTTTCATGGAGACAGATTGTGGGTGAAAGAACTCACACTTACTTAAACATTCACAGAACCTGTTTGGTAAAGTCTTGTGCCGTTGTTCCACTCTTAAAGTTTGGTAATTTTGTGCGCCAGAGTTGTGATACACAAACACAAGTAAAGATGTGGATATCAGTCCAAACAATATATTTTTTTTATCTTCCAATTCCATTGATTTGTGTATTGTAAGATGGTTGTCAGCAGTAGGTGTTGATAAAATTGTGTCATAAAATTATTGTCAGCAGCAGGTAGTGATAAAATTGTGCATCATAAGATGGTTGTCAGCAGCAGGTAGTGATAAAATTGTGCATCATAAGATGGTTGTCAGCAGCAGGTAGTGTTGAGTTTTTTGTTGGTGGTGGTAAGTTATAGTGACAAGTTTTTGTCAGTGGTGATAAGTTGTAGTGACAAGTTTTTATAGGTGGTGATAAGTTGTAGTGATAAGTTTTTGTAGGTGGTGATAAGTTGTAGTGATAAGTTTTTGTAGGTGGTGTTAAGTTGTAGTGATAAGTTTTTGTAGGTGGTGAATGGTTGTAGTGATAAGTTTTTATAGGTGGTGATAGGTTGTAGTGATAAGTTTTTGTAGGTGGTGATAAGTTGTAGTGATATCTTCATTGTCTTCCTGAAATAAAACTCACTTCAGCTTCGTGATATCACTCTGGAGAAAGCTGAAGAAACACGACACGGTGTTGTCAGTTAGTTACTGTGAGGGTAAACAAGACACTCATTGTTGTCAGTTAGTTACTGTGAGGGTAAACAAGACACTCAGTGTTGTCAGTTAGTTACTGTGAGGGAAAACAAAACACTGACTGTTTCATCACATTATTCACTGTGACGCAGAAACTATGACAACAGTTATAATTACGTTACTGAATATGGGACAGACTTTAAGTGCTTTTGCTATTAAATTAGTCAATACGAGACAAAAACTGTAAACGTCATTACTTATCATTTATTACTCAGTTTGAGACCAAAAATTTAAAAGCAGTTATCATTTTATTTCTCGTTGTGCATCAGAAATTGTAAACATCATCTTCAATTTATTACTCAGTGTGAGACAAACAAAAACTAGAAACACTGTTATCATTATATTACTCAGTGTGAGACAAACAAAAACTAGAAACACTGTTATCATTATATTACTCGGTGTGAGACAGAAACTGAAAATTCCAGTTCCATTGTATTATTCAGTGTGGGCAAATATCTATAAACACTATTATTGTTACATTTTTTAAAGTGAGACAAAAATGATGAACATCATTTCTTAAAGTGAGACAAAGATTATAAACACCATTTATTAACACTTGTTACATTTCTTAAAATAAAAGAAGAATTATAAACACCATTTCTTAACACTTATTAGAAAAATTATAAACACCATTATGGTTAAATTAGCAAAGATGAAAGAAAATTGTGAGTGCTTGAACTGGAAGAAGCAATGTTGATGACAGTTAACTCTGGTCAGTGTTTGTGTTTCTGGGCCTGGCAGCAAGTGAAAGTTATGATCAGGTTTTTGACCCAGAATCTTCGGTCACTCTTAGTATCATATGTCAGTCATGGCTGGAGCTCTGAAGCGCCTAACCCGTGACCAGCGTGACCAGCGCAAGTGACTTACACAAAAGGCTATCATGTCTGCGGAGTCAGGCCACACCAACATGTTTCACATACAGAACATCTATGGGACCCCACAGATTTCACGTCGCCGCCAAGCTCAGGTTATTAGGCCACGCCGAATGACACTTATTGATCTCAGGTAGGGCTTCTCTTGATTGAGGGCATGGCATGCGGATTATATGACCTCCCAGTTGATTTGTGGTTCTACAGCATGCTCCAAAACATGGATATTATGACTTTCCCCAGTTGATTTGTGGTCCTCTAGCATGCTCCAAAACATGGATATTATGACTTTCCCCAGTTGATTTGTGGTCCTCTAGCATGATTTGTTGGTTCATACTTCAGTACATGGATGTTAGAACTTTGTCAGGTTGATTTGTGGTTCTCCCAGTACATGGATGCTATGACTTACTGAATTGATTGCTGGTTCTCCAGCATACTCTAGTACATGGGTGTTATGATGTATCCTGAGTTGATATGTGGTCCTCCAGCATGTTTTGTTGGTGCATGCTACGTGGATGTTATGACCTTTCTGAGTTGATTTTTGATCCATCAGCATGCTCCAGCACACAAATATTATGAATTTGGCAAGTTGATTTTGCCCCAGTACAGTTCTTCAACTAGACAAGCACATTTTGCATGTATCCAGCCTTGTGTGAGGTGAGTGGCTTACATATCATTAACCTGGTAAGTGCTTGGTTGTTTTGTGTGGCTGGATCCATAGCTAACCTCATGTCTTCTATTACCAAACCAGTTTAGAAGGTTTCACCTGTGTATCTGCCATGTCATTTATATTGTAATATGTAAGTGCAGCTTACATTGAAGAGATGGGTTTATGACTAGGAGACAGATTTCACCATCATCATAAATATCATCATCATCATCATCTGAGCACATCTGTAAAGTAGACAACAAGAACACACATCACATTTGTTACAATTAACATCACTGCTGTATCTAGACCAAACAAGCAGTAGTAAGAATAAATGATGAAACAACTTGGTTTGACATAAAACAAGGGGTCCGTCAGGGGTGCATATTGTCGCCTTACTTATTAACTTGTATACTGAAAATATGAGGAATGTTAGAGAATATTACGATGCCATAACAATTGGAGGTTATGAAATACCAGAGATTAGATATGCTGATGACATAGTATTACTGTCCACAACACAAAAAGGAGTGGAAAAACTAATTATGTCAATCTGTAAGAACAGCGAAGAGCAAAACCTCTATTTTATTGCGAAGAAAATTAAATTGATGACAACTTATAAAACAAACAAGGCAGCTGAAATATGTATCAATGAGGAAAAACTGAAAGAAGTGGAGAGTTTTGAATATCTTGGATCACTACTAACTAATAATGGAGATACAATGAGAGAAATTAAAAGGAGGACATCTATTGCTCTGTAAGATTTTTAAGGTCATGCATCTTTCCCATCACAACATGTGCCTGTGAGACCTGGACACTTAACAAAACAGCTGAAAACACATAAATGTCTTTGAATGTAAATGCTACAGAAGAGTTCTTCAAATATCATGGACACAAAAAAGAACAAATATAACCATACTACAAGAACTTAATATTGAAGAAGACTGGCTAGTAAAGAGGATTAAACAGAGAAAACTTAAATATTTTGGACACATTAAATGTCATGATAATCCAGAGAAGACCGTCTTGGAAGAGTACATAATGGGAAAAAGAAAGAGCGGAAGACCAAGGTGAAGATGGCTGCAAGACATCGTTGATGATCTGCAAATGGATGCATCAGCAGCAGGCCTTCTTGCTCACAACCGAGAGGCTTACAGGAGTGCTGTTAGGGAGGCAAAGTTCCACAAGGGACATGCAAATGAATGAATGAGAGGCCTACAGGAGTGCTGTTAGAGAGGCAAAGTTCCACAAGGGACATGCAAATGAATGAATGAGAGGCCTACAGGAGTGCTGTTAGGGAGGCAAAGTTCCACAAGGGACATGCAAATGAATGAATGAGAGGCCTACAGGAGTGCTGTTATGGAGGCAAAGCACCGCAAGGGACATGCAAATGAATGAATGAGAGGCCTACAGGAGAGCTGTTAGGGAGACAAAGTTCGGCAAAGGACATGCAAATGAATGAATGAGAGGCCTACAGGAGTGCTGTTATGGAGGCAAAGTTCAGCAAGGGACATGCAAATGAATGAATGAGAGGCCTACAGGAGTGCTGTTATGGAGGCAAAGTTCCACAAGGGACATGCAAATGAATGAATGAGAGGCCTACAGGAGTGCTGTTATGGAGGCAAAGTTCAGCAAGGGACATGCAAATGAATGAATGAGAGGCCTACAGGAGTGCTGTTAGGGAGACAAAGTTCCACAAGGGACATGGAAATAAATGAATGATGGGTCATAACATAAAAAAAATATTTGGATAATTCAAGTATTGTTTTATACTATAGGTCATCAGGTTATGAGGTTCCATGAGTGATAGGTGCATATACCTGCACTGCTTTGTCAACACCATAGTTTGTGGGCTAGTTCATAGACCCCAAGAAACTTAGCCCACACAAGTTAGCCATGAGTGTGTATATACGACACGTGATTGATAAGTTCACGGCATAAGGTACAACGGATTATTTGTGGACAACCTTTTTGGTTTATTTCTCAACATAGTCCCATTGCAAGTTTATGCACTTAGTCCAGTGATCCTGGAGCATATGGATCTCTTCTTTGTAAAAGTCAGTATATTGTGCCAGTAGAAAGTGGTCTACAGCATGAATGACGTCATCATCTGAAGCAAATTTTCGACCACTGAGCTCCTTTTTGAGTTTGGTAAACAGGTAATAGTCTGAAGGGGCCAAATCTGGGGAATAAGGAAGATGCTCAAGAAGCTGGAAGCCGCATTCATGAATGGCGGCCATTGCCACCGCCGACTTGTGAACTTTTACTGAAAGATGACTCCTCTTGTCAATTTCCCACAATGCTTTTCCTTCATTTTGACCTGCAGTTGCTTCACAAGATTAGCATTAATAGGCCCCGGTGACTGTTCTGCCCTTTTGAAGATAGTCTACCAATACCACACCTTCTGGATCCCAAAAGATGGAAGGCATCACTTTGCCCGCAGACAAAACCGCCTTTGCTTTCTTTGGAGTTGGGGATCCATGATGTTTCTACTGCTTTGACTGTTCTTTGGTTTCTGGCTGAAAATGATGAGCCCAAGTCTCGTCCATAGTCACAAATTGCTGAAGAAACTTTTCAGGATCTGCAGAAAAATGCCCAAGATTGTCTATTGACATGTTGAGATGCTGTCGTTTGTGATCAGCTCCAAGAAGTTTCAGGACCCATTAAGCAGAGACCTTTGTCATTTGAAGATCATTGTGAATAATGGCATGAATACGTTCCTGGGAGATGCCCAACACAGTAGCAATGTACCACTCAGTTAGTCGTTGATCCTCCATTATCATGTCATGGATTCTGCCTGTGGTTTCATCGGTGATTACTGTTCTTGGTCTTCCTGGATGGGGATCATCTTCCAGACTCTCTTCCATGTTTGAATTGAGCTGCCCATTTCTGCCATCCCTTACCTTTTCAGTAGCCTGTAAAAAAAAATTGGTTACAGTTAATTTCTTGAAGCATGTTAATTTCTTGAAACTTGGTGTTTAACCTTACATTAACCTGATCTACAAATGCACCTGATATCAACTGTGTGTTTCAAGTATTTGTACCTTATGCCGAGAACTTATCAATCACCCCTCGTATCAGTGATAAAGTTAGCTGCAGGTTTTGCTGAAGAAGTTCATTAGGAGAGTATCTATACTGTCCAAAAAAAGAAACGCATAACTACTGATGACCCAATTTTAGCCATAACTTTGATATTCTATAGCTTTTTAAATAGAATGAATAAAATTTTCAAACTGCACACAATAATACCTAAGGGTTTAAACACTCACTTGACCGTTTCTTGCATCTGTGTGACGAGAATTTGTTAGTCCCAGGGTTCTCAATTTAGTATGGTGTGTGGGGTATGCTTGCATCGATCAGCAACTGGCATCTCCTGGGTATAGATGTGATCAAATGTCTGATGTGCACCTGTGGGATGGCTGTCCACTCTTCTTGGAGTGCCTGCCACAGATCATGATGATCGGCTGGAGAAATGTTTCGGTGACAAACACATTTAGAAACGCATAGCTTATATGAGGGGAAGTCACTAAGTAACTCACAAATGCCTTTTACAAAAAAACTAAATGTGACATGAAAACTTAAAATTTTTGAAGCTACATTATTCTCCTATTTCTCAACGTAATCCCACCAACATTGATACATTTCTCCCATCGTGTAATCAGTGATGCAATACCCATGGCGTAAAAATCGTAAGTCCGATTTCTGAACCATTTTTTTACTTCTATTTCCACCTCTTCGTGACTCGAGAATCTTCTCCAGCGAAGGTGTTTTTTTAATGGACCAAACAGGTGAAAATCACTTGGAGCTATAGGGTGGATGTTCAAGAACTTCCCAACCCAACTGGCTAATTTTCTCTTGGGTTAACCAAGCTGTATGTGGTCTGGCATTGTCATGAAGGGGAAGCACACCTCTAGTCGGCAGACCAGGATGTTTTCTTTGAATTGCATGCCATAGCATCGACAGAACTTCACAGTACGATACAGAATTCATACTGTCACCATACTTCTGGAACTTGGTTAACAACACTCCTTGATGATCCCAAAACACTGTCAGCATAACCTTCCCTGCAGAAGGCATAATCTTGAATTTTTGTCAAGAATTTCGGTGCGTCCCTGAGAAAATTTTTCTACCCAGTTATAGACCGCTTTACGTGATAAACACTTTTCAACATAAACTGTAATCATTTCCTTATGATTGTCCTCAACTAAATGTCCTTTAGCCCACAAAAATCACACTACACTTCTCTGTTCTTCTTTGGTACACACTAACTAATCAAGTAGCCATTTTGTTATTGCTTTGCACATGTGCATGTAACTCCCAGTGCCCCCTACATACAACTGTTATAAAGTTGAATGATGGCACTATCTAAGGATATATTTAAATACTACCTGATAACTGCCACTGATAAAATATTTCAATTTGCGAGTTACTTAGTGACTTCCCCTCATATAAACTTCATTTTTTATATGTTATGACAAAATTTTTTTCCCCAGATATCTCAAACCAAACCAATAATTGTCACCAAGATATCAGGTCCATGATTTAGTGTGAATTTTGCTATTCTCCTGTATAGTCAGAACGCGGTAGCTGCCCTTGCTAATCACACAGTTTTTTTACAATAACACATTGTGTTTATGGAAAAGTTGTGATTTTTGTGGTGAGCACAACTCACTTCCCACGCAAATGAAACCCTATAAAAGGATGAGGTTACACAAACAAACTCAGTTAATTTTCAAGCAGACAATTATGGTGCATCATGTTTATGAAACATTGCTATTGGTCACCTGCAAGCAGGTGAAAATCATAATCATGTTGCCAGGCATTTAAACATGCAGCAGAGTCCCATCAGTTGACTTTGGCATTGTTTCCAAGCCACCAGCTCAGCTGAAGACTGGCAGAGTGACAACAGCAGCTGATGATCACTTTATTCTGGTTCATCACCTCAGAAACAGTTTTACAATAGTTTCCTCAAGTGCCCAGTCATTGCTTGCAGGACGTTGTGTGTCTGATCAAACTGCACAAATAGACTTCATGAAGCTGGACTGGTGGCACGATGCCCTCACTGAGGTCCTGTCTTAACAAGACACCATCGGCAAAATCGACTTGTTTGGGCCAACTAGCATCGGCCCTGGACAACTGACAATCAGTGGAGACATGTCTAGTTTAGTGACAAATCTTCCTTTTTGTTGCACCGCCATGATATGCGGAGAAGGGTCTACGTAGGTCAAATGAACGATTTGCCCAAAATTGCGTTGATGAAGCTCCGCCGCACAGTGGTGGAGGTGTAATGGTATGATCAGTTTCAACAGAAGGAGTCCATTGGTGCAGATTGAAGGAGGCTTGAATGTACAATGATGCATCAACGAAATTCTTCAACCCTATGTCCTTCCATTTTTGGCTGGACAGTGGTTTGTGTTTCAACAGGACAATGCCAGACCCCATTCTGCATGGTTCACCACACAGTTCTTGACTGCCAACAACATTCTCACCCTTCCCTGGCCATCCCTGTCTTCAGACATGAATCTGATCGAGCACCTGTGGGATGAGCTGCAAAAACGTGTTTGTCACGGAAACGTTTTTCCAGCCAATCATCGTGATCTGTGGCAGGCACTCCAGGAAGAGCGGGCAGCCATCCCACAGGTGCACATCAGACATCTGATCTCATCTATGCCCAGGAGATGCCCGTCGCTTATCGATGTAAGCATACCCCACGCACCATACTAAGTAGAGAACCCCTGGGACTAACAAATTCTCATCACACAGATGCAAGAAACTGTCAAGTGAGTGTTTAAACCCTTAGATATTATTGTGTGCAATTTGAACATTTTATTGGTTCTAAGGACTGTTATTGCCGGAGGTGGGGTGGAGGATACGCTCTCCACTCCAATGGCATGTGTCTCAAATAGCCTCTTAACAGTCAAGTCCAACTCCTGGCTTTCTCGTTGCAGAACTGTTTAAACTGACAGGAGAAGGGACGAAGGCGAATATCTGGCGCCTGAAAACCGGACGCTTCGGGTAGATGAGAGTCATGTTTGGTAGTTCATCTACTGCTGCTGGTGAGATTCGTCAGCTGCCATGCATGTAGTGGGGCTCCTCCCAGCCAGTGAAGAAAGGTACAAATGGGGTTGCTGTGCGGTATCACTGTGAAAAAGGTGAAAGAAAGGAAAAAATGAAGTAAACAGTAGTCAAATCATGGCATCTCTGATCTGGAGGTCGGCCACGTCCTAAGTGCACACATATTGGACAAAATGCCTGAACCGACTTAACCCAGAGGTTAAGACACTGCTGGTGAGATTCTTCGGATGCCGCACGTGGAGTGAAGCTCCTCCCGGCCAAAGAAGGAAATGCGGAAAAGCAATTAGGGTTGCTGTGTGGCGTCAACGTGAAAAGGTGATGAAAAGGATAAAGTGAAGCTTAATCAATATGGCCAGTAGTATCGCTGCAAGAGCTACTCATACCATGGCGCCTCTGCTCTAGAGGCCAGCCTTGTCCGAAATACACCTATACTGGTGAAATCTGCCTAAACCGGCTTACACCAGAGGTGAAACTTGATGTCTATGCATGTCACGGTACCTCTGCTCTAGAGGTTGGTCACGTCCAAAACACACCCATACTAGGATAATATGCCTAAACTGACTCAATTTTGGAGTGGAAGTCACTAGTGGTGAGGGTTCATCCTCCTGGATAAAAGCTCCGTCCTGGTCACAACTAGGAAAGGTAGTGGCCACGACCACAAAATGCTGAAGTCGGAGACACTGGACCAGGGCAGTCTAGATAGGCAACCACCTCTCACCCAGCGGGGATGTATGCTAATCCTAATCATGCTGAAGTTTTCTGGTGAGAAAGTCAAACGCTGGACTGGATGGGCAACCACCTCTCACTCGGCGGTGATACACGAGTATCTCAAACACGTCGAGGTTTTCCGGTGAGAAAGTCCAGCTCTAGCCTGGATGAGCAACCACGTCTCACCCAGAACTGATATCCAAAACACGCTGAATTTTTCCGGTGAGAAAGTCCAACTCTAGATCAAACTGGTGCAACGAAAACCATGATGTCAAGCAATCCCGCTTCCGAGACCCACCAAGAATACAGGCTTAAGCCGTGTGATACTCTGAACCTCTTGTGGTCCTCAGGGATCTCATGTGGTCCTTTTGGGGACCATACGGGGGACCACGGGACCTATCGAGGACCACAGGCATAAATTCAGTAGGATCACATGGCGGTCTTAGTGGTAGAAGCGAACAATTTTATTCATTCAATTTAAAAAAGCTGTAGAATATCAAAATTATGGCTAAAATTCTGTCATCAGTAGTTATGCGTTTCTTTTTTTGGACAGTACAGTATTGGTCTAAAACTCTGTTGAGGGGAGAAGTTCATGGACAATGTGAGGTTTTTACAAGTATTTACCAGTTTATAGATTTGAATTATACACCAGAAAATGTTGTATTTCAAATAAAACTTCATCTTGACATAAGCCACCTGTCTAGAAAATGCTGTGGTGTAGTATTTTTTGTGTAGTCACCAGATTTTGAATAATGGCTCCATTTGCGTACTTCATCATGCATTTCTGTTTTTAGACATGGTGTAGATTATAACTATGGTATTAGTTATCGTATAATATGTTCTGTGACTTAAATGATTAAATGATTATTGCCAAGATGTCCTGTAACAAATAAATGATTATCTGGATGTGTATCATGTCTTGTAATAAATTATTGTCTGTGTGTATCATGTCTTGTAATGATTGTCTGGGTATGTATAACGTCTTGTAATGATTGTCTGGGTATGTATCATGCCTTGTAATGATCACCCTGACATGTATCATGTCTTGTAATGATTGTCCTAGCATGTGTCATGTCTTGTAATAAATGATTGTCTTGGTTTGTATCATACCTTGTTATGAATGATTATCTGGGCATGTATCATGTCTTGTAATAAATGAATGTCTGAGCTTGTATAATGTTTTGTTATGAATGATTGTCTGGGTTTGTATAATGTTTTGTCTTGAATGATTGTCTGGGTTTATATCATGACTTGTAATAAATGATTGCCAGTGGATCATATCTAGAAATAAATGCATGTCTAGGTCAGTATCTTTCTCGTAAAATGAATGTCCGGGTGTGTAGACTGTCTTGTGCTCCAGATAGTGATGAGAACCAATTCTGTCTGGCCCTGATTTTTTTTTTTTAAAGAGAGAGAATGTAAACTTGGCTTGAACTGCCTTTATGTTGTGCCATATAGAGTGTACCTGTAAACTTGACTTGAACTGCCTTTATGTTGTGCCATATAGAATGTACCTGTAAACTTGACTTGAACTGCCTTTATGTTGTGCCATATAGAGTGTACCTGTAAACTTGACTTGAACTGCCTTTATGTTGTGCCATATAGAGTGTACCTGTAAACTTGACTTGAACTGCCTTTATGTTGTGCCATATAGAGTGTACCTGTAAACTTGACTTGAACTGCCTTTATCTACAAAGGGGTTCTGAAAAGTTAATGGCCAGACTCTGTCTGTAATTTTGTCACTGTAGCTTGTAAAGGTATGAGTGACTAAACAGTTTATGTAGAATGTGGCCTGTATGAGTGACTAAACAGTTTATGTAGAATGTGGCCTGTATGAGTGACTAAACAGTTTATGTAGAATGTGGCCTGTACGAGTGACTAAACAGTTTATGTAGAATGTGGCCTGTATGAGTGACTAAACAGTTTATGTAGAATGTGGCCTGTACGAGTGACTAAACAGTTTATGTAGAATGTGGCCTGTATGAGTGACTAAACAGTTTATGTAGAATGTGGCCTGTATGAGTGACTAAACAGTTAATATAGAATGTGGCCTGGAAAATGTATGATTGACTAAACAGTTAATATAGAATGTGGCTATAACTTGTGTGCTGGTTGAAGGATGGGCTGAAAGAAAATGGCCAGGGAAGCTGGAGAAGGGACATTATAGCTGCTCTCAAGACATTGAGAATTTGGCCTTTGTGTGCACACATCATCAAGCCTACTCTCCAGATCTTGCCCCATCTATTTCCTCATTTTCAGCCATAAGAAGTGTTTGAAAGGGAGGACATTTTTGAACAATTCGGATGTTTGAAATAGAGTACATTTTTGAATGATTCGGATGTTTAAAAGGGAGGACATTTTCTAATGATTCGGATGTTTAAAAGGGAGGACATTTTCTAATGATTCGGATGTTTAAAAGGGAGGACATTTTTGAATGATTTAGATATTTGAAAGGAGGGACATTTTTTAACGATTCGGATGTTTGAAAGGGTGAACATTTTTTAATGATTCAGATGTTTGAAAGGGAGGAAATTTTTTTACGATTTGGATGTGACAGAGCAGTATTTCAGTGACCTGGTGTCAGATTATTTTTTGGAAAGGTGAAAAGAACTCAAGAAACAACGTACCAAGTGTGTAGAAACAATGTACCAAGTGTGCTGTTGAACTTTGGGATGGATGTATCAATTAACTTTCAAGTTTCATTGCTCTAGATCATTCCCTTCTTAGTTTGGGCTGATAACTTTTCAGCATCACCTTGTAAAGACATATAGATTGCATGTGTAAACTTTACTACCAGCCTTAATCTAATGCCATAACTATGTTGTATTTTTTCATCTTTTGTCACAGAATGTTCCCCTGTCCATGTATGGATTTTGTAGCATATAATTGTTGTAAGCTTGAGGTTTGTGGGGCTTTATTGTGTCCATATCTGTTGCAAGTTGAAGTTATGTTGTTATTGCTAACATATGAGCTGCATTATGTGTTGTGTTGTTGTTGTTAAGATATCACCACTACAGATAGCTGTGTTATTTGTTATGTTGTTATTGTTGTTGTTGTTGTTGTTGTTGTTGTTGTTGTTGTTGTTGTTGTTGTTGTTGTTGTGATATTAATATAATGTTTCTCTCAAGATTGTGATATATTTTTTCTTTTGTTTTTCTAAAGAATTTTGGTAATTGTTTCCTCTTTCTCAAGACTGTGACTGCCTAATTTATCTCTATTTAGTGATTGCTTCATTTATCTGTGTCAGAAACCCAATTGTTAAACTGCCTCTGCCAGGAATATAATTGATTGTTTGATGTATGTGTTTCAGGAACATGATTGTTTGATGTAATTTTCGGAAATGTGATTGTTTTATATGTTTCAGGAACATGATTGTTTGATGTGTGTTTCAGGAACGTGATTGTTTGATGTATGTGTTTCAGGAATGTGATTGTTAGTGATGAAGAGAGCACACACAGGAAGGGAAGTTCTGGAACTATCAAGTCAGAGAGTGGTATCACAAGTCTGAAAGCAGCCAAACAAGTAAGCAAAGCAGTGCTTTTCTTTCAGCATGTATATTATTTTTAATTATGTACCATACCAGACAAACTTGGTCATCATGCTTCTCCAGCTTGTACAGTCCTTGGTGTTTCCAGTCAGTTCACATACTTTTCTTCTTCCATGCCACTTTGTCATCATGCTTCTCCAGCTTGTACAGTCCTTGGTGTTTCCAGTCAGGTCACATTTACTTTTCTTCTTCCATACCACTTGGTCATCATGCTTCTCCAGCTTGTACAGTCCTTGGTGTTTCCAGTCAGGTCACATTTACTTTTCTTCTTCCATGCCACTTGGTCATCCATTGAGATATTTTTTTCTCTTTCTTTTTTTCCTTGAACTCACCAGTTATTACTGGGTTCTCTAACTTCTGTCTTCTTATGACATGTCCAACATATTTTGATTGTCATTTTATTGTCATTTTAACTAGTTTTTGTTGTTCTGAAACTTCTTTGAGAACTTCTTTGTTTGCTTTTCTGTCAATCCAGGGTATTTTTCTCTTTCTCTGTTGCTTCCAGTTTGTCATCTTTTTGTTAACTGTCCAAATTTCACACCAGTATAGCAATATTGGCTCTATGTAGCACTTTAACACTCTTTTCCTAACTTTTAGGAGCATCTTCTTATTTGTTAGTATCCTCAATCAATCAATCAAGTGCTGTGCTGCGTGGTGTAGGCCATCATTTCTCTTCACAATTCCCTGTCTTTAGACTTGATTATGAGATCCGCCGGTGACTTTCTTCCTAGCCACACTGACAGCCCATCCAGTAACTTCTCTCTCTGTCTTCCTCTGTCTCTTCTTCCCTCAGTTTTTCCAGTTGCCACAATGTGTTGCAGTTTTCCTCTTGTCAGAAAATGTCCTACAAATCTTGCTTGTCCACCTCTGATCTTCATCTGCCTTTGCCCTACATATTCATGATTTTATTTCACTTGTGCACCTGCCATCAGCTTTTATTCTTGTTCCCAGGTAAGTGAATTTACTTAATTATTTTAGTGTCTTGTTCACAAGTTTCTGTAAACAGCTTTCACTTTCTGCTGTTAGAACGGTGTAATTTGCATATCTCAGGTTATTGATATTATGACCTCTATTTTAATTTATTTTGAAATTTTAATGTCTTTCATGATGTTTTCATTGTTTAATGAGACTATATCAGGTGAAATTACACCTTGTTTTATATCATTGTTCACTTTTATTGCTGCTCCTTGCTCCCAGTACATATTCTTAATACTTTTTATCTTTACCATCTATATTAAGTTGTTGCATCAAATCTTCATGTGTAACTCTGCAAAAGCTTTCATGTAATCAATAAAGCACAAGTATACATCTGTGTTTATCTCTAAAGATTGTTCTATTATAGTTATTAATATAAAAATTAAAAGCATTACTTGTGCTTTTTCCTTCAACAAGGCCAACTGTTCTTCAGTGATTTCAGTTACATTATTCTATATTCTTAAGTTAATTATTTCTAATAGTATTTTCATAATATGGCTCTTTAAAATGACTGTGATGTTGATTACATTGTGTTGTTCCAGCTTTCTATGGAATTACAATAAAAACTGTGAACAGATCTGATGGTATACATCCTGTGTCACAGATTATATTTAGGAGGCATTTTCTTTTTCAATGCAAATACCGTCTACTGCCATGATCATTTCTCTTGTGATATAATCAAGGTCTGGTGCCTTTCTTACCAGCATTTGTTTAAGTGCATTTCTTATTTCCATTTCCAGTACTTGTGGTCTTTCATTACTCATGCTTACACTGAAGTGCTCATTTTGGTCATTACACAAGTCTCTTATGTGATTTCTTTTTTTTTTTCCATAATAACTTTACCCTTCTTTATTTTCAAACAGCCTGTTGCTTTGTTTGTTATTTTCCCACAAAGTTGTTTTATCTTTGTCATTATAATGTTTTACTTGTTCTTTTCCCACAAAGTCTTTGCCATTATTATGTTTTACTTGTTCTTTCACCAGTCTTTATCATTATTATGTTTTACTTGTTCTTTCACCAGTCTTTACCATTATTATGTTTTACTTGTTGTTTTCCCACAGTCTTTACCATTATTATGTTTTACTTGTTCTTTCACCAGTCTTTACCATTATTATGTTTTACTTGTTCTTTCACCAGTCTTTACCATTATTATGTTTTACTTGTTCTTTCACCAGTCTTTACCATTATTATGTTTTACTTGTTCTTTCACCAGTCTTTGCCATTATTATGTTTTACTTGTTGTTTTCCCACAGTCTTTGCCATTATAAAATGGCAATGATTGTAGTGTGCATTTTGCCATCCAACAAGTTTGTCTCCTGTCATTACATTTTCCAAGACCATAACCACCTACCACCTGATCTTCTGGTTGGTTTCCCACTTTGGCATTGAAAACCCCCATTATGACTATGAATTCAGATTGTTTGCATTGTTTCATTGCACTGTCCAAGTGATTGTAAGATTCCTCCACCTTCTGAGCTATATGCTGTTGGCATAGGCCTTTATGATGTTAATGTAGTTAGGTTTACCATATAGTTTGACAAGTAGTGCACTGTCTAGTATTGTCCAGTGTCCTTTAACAGCATTTGAAATTTTCTTGTCTATCATTATTGCCATACATCTTTCCCTAGATTCTCTCCCTGATAGAAAATTTTATGACATAACTCCTGATATTGTATGACTCTTTTTCTTCAGAACATGTTCTTCTAGTCTCACACAGTCCTGGTATTTTCTTCTAGTCTCACACAGTCCTGGCATGTTGCTCTAGTCTCACACAGTCCTGGTATATTCTTCTGGTCTCAAACAGTTCTGGTATGCTCTAATCTCACACAGTTCTGGTATGTTGTTCTAGTCTCACACAGTCTCATACATATCACATATACAAACACATTTAGACTATTGTTCAATTGTCTGGGATGGTTGCTCAGTGTCAAATACAAAAAAAGGGTTTGCTCACTCCAAAAGCGAGCAGTAAAGCTTATTAGTGACAAAGATCAAGCACAAACAACTAACCAGCACAAACATATCAAAATAATGCCTCTTAAGAACAGGCTTCTCTTCAATAAAGCCAAGTTGGTACATCAAATTCTTTCACGCCATGCTCCGCCTTATCCATGGAACCTGTTTAAATTTAGCCCAAAGTGCACCCAACGCGTGAACAACATATGTCTTCCAAAACCTACACTTGATCTTTACAAGAAAAGCTTTACTTATTCTGCTGCTCGTCTTTGGAATATCCTCCCATCCTGTATAAAAAATATAAACTATATTCCTTCCTACATCTAGAAACTTTCCCAATATCTATTTTCTGTCAATTATATGCCTCCATGAATCATAAAACCTTGAAAAATTTATTTTAAACTGCTTTTACAGACATTGAATTCAGTGAATTGTTTATTCTGAATAATACTGAAATTTTTGTTTGGTAGATAGTCATTTATTTATGTGTGTAGTTAGTCATGTATATGTGTATATAGTTAGTCATTTTTATGTGTATGTAGTTACATTATTGTTAATTATGTTTGTTATATGAGCAGCATATGCATATGGGTAGAATGTCTGGAACAGAGTGAAAGTTGTATGGTAAAGGGTAGAATGTCAGATGGGCCTGCATGCCCAGTTCTTAACCTTTTTGAAATAAAGATCAATCAGTCAATCAGTCCTGGTATGTTAATGTCTAATCTCTACATTTCCTGCACATTTTCTTCTGTCTTGTCAGTATTCACTGTACAGATGTTTGTTGTCCCTAGATTTATGATATTCTGTCTTAAAAGCACAGTATCTTGCTGTCAGGCATTTGGTATAAATGAGAAAACCTGCCTATAGAGACTGCTCTATTGAAGCACCTGTTTATGCTGTTACTCCTATTCATAGGTTTATGAAGCATGATTTAACAGGAAATGATGGCACAGCAGTGGTCGACCCCTTTGCCCTCCGCTTAGCTTGTATACATTTTTTTCCATTAGCCCTTGTCTAAAGAGACTGACCAGCAAGACAGCAGGGTATCTGTTTTGGTCTGCTGCTGTTTATTTAGATATTTGCAGCTGACCTCTATGTCTGGAGGTCATTCCACCATCCAGCACCCGGTGGACTCACCTGGTAGAAGGATAGGTTCATCCCCACAGGCAGCAGATATATAGTGTGGCTTCAGAGTTTAAAGAAAGCCTTGTTCATATTTGCCTTATCTGCACTGAACCAGGAAGAAAACTAAATACTATATTAACTGCAGTGCCTAACTGCATTCTTGTCATTTTATGTAAAGTCAGAATATGGAATGTGTGTGGCTGCCTTACCTTCTTATCATTTTATGTAAGTTAATGAAATGTCAGTACCCGCCTTACCTTCTTATCACTTTGTGTAAGTCAGAATAAGAAATGTGTGTGGCTGCCTTACCATCTTATCATTTTATGTAAGCCAGTGTATGAAATGTGTGTGGTTGCCTTACCTTCTTATTACTTTATGTAAGTCAGAGTATGAAATGTGTGTGGTTGCCTTACCTTCTTATTACTTTATGTAAGTCAGAGTATGAAATGTGTGTGGTTGCCTTACCTTTTTATTACTTTATGTAAGTCAGAGTATGAAATGTGTGTGGTTGCCTTATCTTCTTATTACTTTATGTAAGCCAGTGTATGAAATGTGTGTGGTTGCCTTACCTTTTTATCATTTTATTTTGTAAAGACGGTGTAAAATGTGATATGTACCTGTAAATATGCCTTACATTCTCGTTATTTTAAGTAAAGACAGTGTATGAAATGTATTATGAGGATGCCTAATTTATATTATTTCATATAAGAACAGAATATGAAATGTAGAAATGTATTTTAATCAGATTAGCTGCTTTTCTTTTCCTGTGCCACTTGGTCAGTCCATTTTCTCACAGTTTCACTCTCTTTCTCTTTCTCCTGAGTTTCTCAGTGACTGATTGACAAGTTCTCTAACTCTTGTCTTGTCATGACATGTCCAGTGATTGACATGTTCCCTGGCTCTTGTTTTGTCGTGACATGTCCAATGATTGACAAGTCCTCTAACTCTTGTCTTATCATGACATTTCCAGTGATTGGCAAGTTCTCTAACTTATATGTCCAGTGATTGATGGGTTCTCTGGCTCCTGTCTTGCGGGTTCTTTGGCTCTTGTCTTGTCATGACATGTCCAATGATTGACGGGTTCTCTGGCTCTTGTCATGACATGTCTAATGATTGACGGGTTCTCTAACTCTGTCGGAAGTAGATCTGTTTGAATGTGGTTTCATTGACAAGGATGTAAAGGATCAGGATCTGATGTGACCAACAACCTTGAACAGAGAAGAATATCTGCTAGCATGTGTCTCTGATCTTTTAATGTTTTCAGTAACAAGCTTATGTCTCTGATTTTTGTATGTGTTTTAATTGACTAACATATGTCTCTGATTCTTATATAAATATGTTTACATTTGTAGCAGTCAGTGATGTTGCATTTAAAATGATTACTTAAACTACTTTTGCACATTTACTAGAATCTTCACATGTGGTGTTAATGATCTATCTGTAGCATACCCATCAGTAGTTATTGTGACAAGTATATTTTTCTGTGAAGCAGTCAGATGGCACCGAGTCTTCTCACCGCCCCAGCAACGCAATGAAAGTGAAGAACATATCCAGCCCGTCTCCAGTTCTTACTGCTGGTCTTGGTGGTGGCAGCGCACTGTTTAAGATGGAGCAGACCCGGTTTCCCAGGCTGGAGGAGTACGCCCACTTTCATTACGACTTGGTGGAGATACCTGCACTGAAGGTTGGAACATATTTCATATTCTTAGTTTCTGTGCATGTGTGTATATAACAACATCCAAGAAGCCTGTACTCCTCAGAAAGACCAGACAAGAAAAGCTGATTGTCTTTCTGTTCTGCCTTGATAGCTACAGCAGTATGGGAAACAGACGGTCACAGTGATCATAGATTTGTTCAAATTCAGAGAAAGAATCCAGGAACGTTATGTGTAGCCAGACCAGCTTAATGTCACTTTGTCTGGCCCGTCAGAGTATGGTGACATTAAGTGGAGTTGACATTAAGCGGGCTACATTACAAGGACTTCAACTGGCCCGGTGTGCATGGGTGTGTGTGTACCCGCTGTGCGGGTTGGTTGTGGGGGGCCCCCCGTCTGTCCCACATTTCTTACATAATCATCAAACACAGAATGTACTAATTGCAAAATATATTAACCACAAAATACAATAAGTCTTAGTCTTAGGTAGCACTAAAATCAAGCAGCATCTGACTTGCCAGCAGTAGTAGTAAAGAAATGCGTGATTTTGCATTGTGTAGTGATAACTGGTCTGTTAATCAGACATGTTAGAATGTTACAGCACGTGGCAGCTGTTAAGCGATCTTTAGCTCGTTTGCCACTGTGGCACTTCTCATCACAAAAACACGAAGTTCTGTTCGGTAGCAGTTTATTAAACACACCTGTTTCATCCATGTTAAAAATGTCAACTGGGCTGTACGCATCCAAAATTTTTGGCAAGCGAGAAATCCAATCATTAACGACATTGGTGTTAACTCGGACCTTACTGTTATGTTGTGGCGTTTCTTAAAGTGCTCAAGAAAGCCATTATCACACTTCCAGCCAGTATGTCCGTTTCTTTTGCAAAACATTCTGAGATTTCTGCCAGCATAGGACCGCACACAGGAAGCTGTGAAGAAGTGTCCGCTTGAACCATTTCAGCAGAGCACACTCAATATCCATGTAGGAACTCGCACGCCTTCACTTACAGTTTGACCTAACTAAAGACAAGTGGAAGTTTTGTTCAATTTTTTTCTCGGTTTTTAACAAGTTTCGATACAACTGAAACATCAATTCCAAATTCATCCACTATGCCCATTCTTGTAACTTTTTAATCAACTTTGTTCAGAATATTCATTTTAGCACTTAAATCCAGATCAACACATTTGTGTTTAGTAGCCGTTATCTATCACAAACAGAACCAGAGAGAAGTTCCTGGCTATATGATTCACAGTACACTACCTGAGAATGACTATCAACTCACATTGCCACATTTAACACTGCCCATGTTGTGATAAAGAAGACAAACAGTGAGCGAAAGAAGCCAGTTTTTAATCACGTTCTTTTGAAAGGGTGGCCGTGGTAAGCCTTTCATTCACACCACTTGAGTTTTGATGCTGACATGTTCAAAAGATTGATGCGGCACATACTCAGTGATCAAATGGTTGGCCCCTTCTTTGATGATTCGCGAAACTGATACAGCTTTGTCGGATATTTATAGCTTGGACTCGCCCAGTTTGTGGTACAAAGCAAAGCCTTTAACTCCTCTGGGTGCAAAAATATGGTGACATTGTACTTAAAAATATTATTTGATGAATGGAAAAACATTGAGCCAGGTATCAGTATTGTCTGTACCAAAAGCAAGGACATATACAAAGATAAAATAGCTTACTATCTTACATATATCACACAGAAGTTGAAAACCACAAACCCTTGCACATTATGCCATGTGCAGATTGTGCATAAACTTTTGTTTTGTGGATGATGTCCATGAGTAAAATATAAACAGTAGTTTGCTCCATTGTCTTTGGTGAACAACAATGGAGAAAAGAATTTACACAGAAAATGAAACTGAAGTAGGAAAGGAAATTTTAAACATTTTACTTACCTGAGACAGAAAACACAGACAGATCAGTGAAAAGTGAAGTGACAGACAATGTTCCATCTAAGCTGTGCACCAGAAAAGAAAAATGCACCATACACAAAAGTTTATACTCGGGTAAAGAAAGATAAAACTGCTACTTTTAAGTTTCGTTATGTTATTCTGTGCTGTAATAGCACAGAAGTAAAACATGATAGTTACATGAGTTTGTTTTCCCAATTTCTTTTGTTTTCTACTAGGGTCACTAAGAAATGATTTAGACAGGCATCATTTTTCTGTTGGTGCTTGTTGCATGAGAAATGAAAATATATGTCATTTGAGGATGTATGTATAGGTCATCAGAGCACAGCCAGGCTTCCCAGCAGGTGCAGTGAGGGAGCACTAGCTTGCCACCAGCCCCCGTGCACAGCAAGAAGCAGGCTGACTACCACTTCCCAGCAGGTGCAGTGAGGGAGCACTAGCTTCCCACCAGCCCCCGTGCACACATGGACAGCAAGAAGCAGGCTGACTACCACTTCCCAGCAGGTGCAGTGAGGGAGCACTAGCTTCCCACCAGCCCCCGTGCACACATGGACAGCAAGAAGCAGGCTGACTACCACTTCCCAGCAGGTGCAGTGAGGGAGCACTAGCTTCCCACCAGCCAGAAGCAGGCTGACTACCACAGACAGAGCTGGACTGGTTTCTTTGGAAGGAAAGTGAAATCACAATGAATATCCATTTTTGTTTAGCTGGTTTCACTACCATACACCAGAAACCAAGCAACAGCCAGTGCAACGGAGAGACAAAGAAATCCCCACCCTCCAGAAATTTCATGCAGCCTGTTTAGCAGATGGAAATGGTTTTTTCTACATGACCATGGCATACTCTACATGTCATGTAGTATGCCGATAGTATCAAGAAAACCATATCATGTAGTATGCCAATAGTATCAAGAAAACCATATCATGTAGTATGCCAATAGTATCAAGAAAACCATATCATGTAGTATGCCAATAGTATCAAGAAAACCATATCATGTAGTATGCCAATAGTATCAAGAAAACCATATCATGTACTATGCCGATAGTATCAAGGAAACCATATCATGTAGTATGCCAATAGTATCAAGGAAACCATATCATGTAGTATGCTGATAGTATCAAGGAAACCATATAATGTAGTATGCTGATAGTATCAAGAAAACCATATCATGTAGTATGCCAATAGTATCAAGAAAACCATATAATGTAGTATGCTGATAGTATCAAGAAAACCATATAATATAGTATGAAGGACGTGCTGTAAAAGTTGTATAGTAACCATATAGACAGTAGCCAGAATTGCCTGCTAGCTGTCCACACATAATTTGTAAGAAATGAAAAATTTTTTATCTTATCAGCTCAGTATATGTTCTGATGATACTAGTGGCTACAAACACAATGTAGAGTTTTCTGAAGATTCTGGAATGTTCCTTGTGATGGTAACGGGAAGTGTGCCCAAGTCTTGGCTCATCAAGCGATCATTGGAGAATTTTGCTACACTAGATAAACAGCTTCATCGGTGAGTCTTACATCTAAACAGCTTCGTCAGTGAGTCTTACATCTAGATAAACAGCTTTGTCAGTGAGTCTTACATCTAGATAAACAGCTTCATCAGTGAGTCTTACATCTAGATAAATGTCTTTCCCAGTGAATCTTACTTTAAATAAATGGCTTTCCCAGTGAATCTTACATTAAATAAATGGCTTTACCAGTGAATCTTACATTAAATAAATGGCTTTACCAGTGAATCTTACATTAAATAAATGGCTTTACCAGTGAATCTTACATTAAATAAATGGCTTTCCCAGTGAATCTTAAATAAATGGCTTTCCCAGTGAATCTTACATTAAATAAATGGCTTTACCAGTGAATCTTACATTAAATAAATGGCTTTCCCAGTGAATCTTACGTCTAGATAAACATCTTCACCAGTAAGTCTTTACGACTAGTTAGTGTTGCCACATTTCACCAATTAATCTTAGCATATTCCAACAGTTAATCTTAGCATATTCCAACAATTAATCTTATCATGTTTCACTAGGTAATACCACATTCCAACAGTTAATCATATCATGTTACACCAGGTAATATTACCATATTTAAGCAGTTAATCTTACATTCCAGCAGGTAGTCATATACTCCACTAGTTAAACTTATCATGATTCACCAGTTAATCATATCATTTTTTCTATCAGTTAATGTTATCAGTTAATAGTGATACATTGTTAGATTTGTCAGATAATTCTGATAAGTTGCTAGAGATGAGAGAAATGACAGCTATGGTAAAACTGGTTCTAGTAATGAAAGTAGATAGAGATGTACGGTTCAGGGTGAGCAAAGTGGCTAGAATCAGTAGCAGAAAATAAGATTAGCACATACAAATGAGGAACATACAACAATCCAATATTTTGGAAAAAACCTTTGTCAAGGCTTACATGCAAAAACAACACAGCAGATAAAAACACAAAAAATAGGTGGAAAATCAAACACTTAGCTGTTTTATTCTCCTCCATGTAAGATAGATGGGACGAAAATGCAATTTTTGTGCATTTTTCATGTTCATCCTTGAAAAGAAAAACTGAACATTTTAGACGAGTTATTTGTGAGATGTGACCAGAAACTTGGTATCTGTGAGGGAGGGGGATGAGTTTAAACATGTGGGTTTGTTTCAGTGAAATCATGATACATGTTTCATGGTTACAGGTGTATATTTGACCGGCGATTCTCACACCTTGATGATTTGATGGCAGTACAGTTGGAGACCAAGTCAAGACAGGTTCATTTACTTTTCTGTGTACTTGTCATTCAGCATTTACAAGTTCTCAGAAATAATAATTTTCATACATGCACAATATAGCATCAGTACTACAGATATTCTCCTTGTTACACTGAATGTAAAAGTTCCCAGACTTGGGATCTTCATATGTTATAACATAACACCAGTAGTACAGATATCCTCATAAACCCTCAAAATATTTGAACAGTAAAATACATACAACAGAGGATATATAGAACAAAATATATATACTGTAAAACATATGAAAGATGATACATGTACATATATATATAGTCCGCTTGCAAGTTTATGCACTTAGTCCAGTGATCCTGTAGCATACGGATCCCTTTTTTTTTGTAAAACTCAGCATCTTGTGCCAGTAGAAAGTGGTCTACAGCATGAATGACATCATTATCTGAAGCAAATTTGCAACCACTGAGCTTTTTTTAGTTTGGTAAACAAGTAATAGTCCAAAAGGGCCAAATCTGGGGAATAAGGAGGATGTTCAAGAAGCTGGAAGCCGCATTCATGAATGGCAGCTATTGCCACCATCAACTTGTAAACTGGGGCATTGTCTTGATGAAAGATGACTCCTCTCATCAATTTCCCTCAATGCTTTTCCTTCAATTTGACCCGCATGTACTTCACAATATTTGCATAATAGGCTCCAGTGATCGTTCTGCCCTTTTGAAGATAGTCTACCAATAGCACGCCTTCTTAACTCTTACCATGCTTTTCGACATTATAATGTCACTTCCGGTCTACCCAATGCATGCAAATGGTCATTATAGTGATCATTGGTTTGTTTCGATAAAACAACCTGTAACATTTAGATTGTATATATTTCGTCCACGATTCCGGTGACACTTTTCAAAATGGCGAAAGAGTGCCTAGTTACGAGCGATTCCGACCGAGATAAAGGAAGTGAAAGACCGAAATTTTTCAATTTTTGATTATGTAGATAGGGGTATGGACATGGCCTGTCACCACCCCACTGCTCTTGAATGTATCCCAAGTAGATCTAGACATATTTAGACGACTGGAGAAGTAGTTAGGAGTTATTTCAGACATTAATTTAGCGAGAATGCAATATAGAATCAGAATACGAGATCGACAAGTAGATCTAGACATCTCAGACGGTAAGTAGTGCATATCTAGACCTAGCCGATGGTGAGCTGGGCACAATCAGTGTCTAAAAACATCACATTACTTCTTTTTTCCTAAAAAACTCTGCATTTAAGAAATTTTCATTCATTTAGTTATACTTCGAAACATAATGAATATATGGAAGTACATGGAAATACTGTTTTCCATTCCATTTTATAACTATACCCCCTAACATATCAAGACCCGCGTTTTTACTCTAACACTCCAGAACACGTCGGTGTTTCTTCCTCCAGCATGGGAAGAGTTAATCCCAAAAGATAGAAGCCATCACTTTGCCTGCAGACAGAACCACCCTTGCTTTCTTTGGAAGTGGGAAGCCATGATGTTTCCACTGCTTTGACTGTTCTTTGGTTTCTGGTTGAAAATGATGAACCAAAGTCTCATCCATAGTCACAAATTGCTGAAGAAACTTTTCAGGATCTGCAGAAAAATGCCCAAGATTTTCTGTTGACATGTTGAGATGCTGTCATTTGTGATCAGCTCCAAGAAGTTTCGGGACCCATCAAGCAGAGACCTTTGTCATTTGAAGATCATTGTGAATAATGGCATGAACACTTTCCTGGGAGATGCCCAACTCAGTAGCAATGTACCGCTCAGTCGTCGATCCTCCATTATCATGTCATGGATTCTGCCTGTGGTTTCATCGGTGGTTACTATTCTTGATCTTCCTGGATGGGGATCATCTTCCAGACTCTCCCTTCCATATTTGAATTGAGCTGCCCATTTCTTCACTGTGCTGTAAGAAGGGGCACTCTCCCCTAGAGTCTCCACCATATCCTCATGGATCTCTTTCGATGATAAGCACTGGATTAGAAATTTTATCCATTTTCTCAGTTTCTGCCACCCCTTACCACTTCAGTAGCCTGTACAAAAAAATTGGTTGCATTTAATTTCTTGAAACTTGGTGTTTAATCTTACATTAACCTGATCTACAAATGCATATAATATCAACTGTGTGTTTCAAGTATTTGTACCTTATGCAGAGAACTTATCAATCACCCCTTGTATCTATGCCAGCAAAACTGGTACCCTGTTAAAATCAAGCAAAAACCAAAAGCAAAGATGAGTTGAACACTTTCAAAAAATATTTAGTTGATCAAACCCAAATGAATTAATAAATCTTGGAACCGATTTACCAATCCCACAACTAAATGTCAACCTAGATGAAATTACATTGCATGAAATTGAAACAGCAGTGAATTTAATGGCTAACAACAAAGCTGCAGGTGAAGATGAAATAACAGCTGAAATGTTAAAAGCTATTAACAGTGACAACATGAGACAACTACAGAGAATGTTTAATAAAATTTGAGAGGTAGAAAAGGTCTCTTCTAGATGGAAAAAAAGGAATCATTGTTAAAATACCAACAAAAAAAAAAAGAAGGCAACCTTAGCGACTGCAGTAACTGGAGATAAGTAATCTTACTATCAGGTGTGTCAAAAGTATTTTGCAGAGTTATTCTGAATAGAATTAAAGATATAGTGGATGCTGCAATGAGAGAAGAACAAGCAGGGTTTCGAAAAGGGAGAAACTGCCTCGACCAGATCTCTACTCTCAGAATAATACTTGAAGAACATATTGAAAAACAGAAACCGTTAATCCTGAACTTCTTAGACTTTAAAAAAGGCATTTGATAGCATACACAGAGATTCATTATGGAGAATTTTAAGAATATAATGTAATACCATAGAAAATTGTTAACATCATTAATGATCTCTACAACGGATATGTTTGCACAGTCAGCACAGAAGAAGGAATGAGCGAATGGTTCCAGATTGAAACGGGCATGAAACAAGGATGTGTATTATCTCCCTTGCTTTTTGGAATTGCCATAGACTTCATAATGAAAAAATGTTGCACAGGTAAAACGGGCATTGATTGGGTACATGGGACCCAACTAGAATATCTCAATTTTGCAGATGACTTAACTCTTACCAGTGACAATGTGAAATTGATACAAGAAAAAACAGATAGCCTGTCTTCACTGGCTAGCAAAATAGGACTTAAAATTAACAAGGACAAAACAAAAATAGTGAAAATTCCCATTAATCAAAATGGAAAAATTTCTATAGAAGGAACAGCAGTTGAAGAAGTAAACAATTTTGCATACCATAGCAGCTACAAAGACCAGGATGGTGACACCAGGAAGGAAATTAGAATTGCAAAAGCAGCATCAATCTTCAAAATCTTGAGAACATATGGCATTCAAAAGTTATAAACACAAAAACCAAGTTAAGATTATTCAGTTCAAATGTAATATCCACTCTCATTTATGCATGCAAAAGCTGTAGAACAACTAAAGAAATAGACAAGAAATTAGACTGAAAATAAATGCCTAAGGAAAATACTCTGTATAAAGTGGAACGAATTACAAAAACAACACAGAGATAAAACAGATGAGCAGACAACAACCTGTCTCATGGGTAATCAGGAAAAGAAGATGGACATATGTTGGTCATGTGATGAGAAGAAACAATTGGAGAATCCCAGAACAAGCTATCAAGTGGAACACAACAGGCTGAAGAAAAAGATACTGGCCATGTGAAACTCTACATAGGACATTGTTAAGAGAGGTCAGTTTCGTGGACATAAAATCTCTTGATGAGGTTGAAAAGCTCACCGAAAACAAGAAAATGTGGCAGACAACTGTGTGAGCCCTATGTGATGTTTAACGGCACTGGTAAGATGTAAGATGTAAGGGTGGTGCTGAACTGACACATTTAAAAAGGTCGTAATGATTTCAAAGCAGAAGAAATTATTGAAACTACCTAGAAACAAAACAAGCTAGTTATTATCAAATACCCACAAACCTGTTTCATGACAGTTACATTGTTTCCAGTCTCTTGTTGGTATCCATTTGAGTCTGCTCATGTTTACTAGAGTTTCTGGAAATCGCTGTACACATGTCAGCACAGGTCCTCGTGAATGACAGCACCCTCATTAGCAGCAGCTTGTTAGACTCCTTGAAATGTCATCATACATCTCTGTTATTCAAGAATATTCATAGGAAAAAGTCAGGGGAACTAAAGTTGGGAGACCAAGAAGGCCATGTGATGTTACTGAAACAAGATCCGAACAACAGTCACGTTGTTTCACGCTGTGGGGGCTGTTGTCTCATCCTGGAGTCAGTTCCAAGGTGTCTTATGTGCAGCACAACAAAAGATTCTAACATGATGATGCAATTATCTAAGTTTATTGTCAGTTTCTTCTTGGTAGCCCGCAAAGAAATACAACCCCACAATCCCGAAAACTGCAACTTTACACCACACCATTACTTTCAGGAAGTACACCAGTTTATCATACAGTTCTTGAGAGTTCACAGGTCACCAGCATCACCACAGTGTTTATTGACACATGCCGATGTATGAAGATGAACTTTTTTGGCCATCAACAAACTGTTCAGGATCTCGGGGTTCTGTCCATAGTAACCCAAGCATGGGGTTACAGAACTCAATCCATGTTTTCTTGTTCTGTGTTTAAAAGTTGTTGATCAGTTTGGATATTGTACAGATAAAATCTGATCTCCTTCATCATAAGGCCTAAACATTTTCTGTTCACACTTAAGATGTGAGACTACTGGCCGCTGAATGTAGTGGACTGTATTGAAATGCCCCTTTCACTCTTTGTCTCAGGTGTGCACAGTTTGTGAAAGTCCATGTTTCAAGTCTAGCACACTACAGGTTTCCTGAGGTTCGCTGACCCACTCCAGCGTCATATTCAGACTGCAACTGATTCAGTTAAGTTGGTGTTATCTTTCCCTTCCAGCATCATATTCAGACTGCAACTGATTCAGTTAAGTTGATGTTATCTTTCCCTTCCAGCATCATATTCAGACTGCAACTGATTCAGTTAAGTTGATGTTATCTTTCCCTTCCAGCATCATATTCAGACTGCAACTGATTCAGTTAAGTTGATGTTATCTTTCCCTTCCAGCATCATATTCAGACTGCAACTGATTCAGTTAAGTTGATGTTATCTTTCCCTTCCAGCATCATATTCAGACTGCAACTGATTCAGTTAAGTTGGTGTTATCTTTCCCTTCCAGCATCATATTCAGACTGCAACTGATTCAGTTAAGTTGATGTTATCTTTCCCTTCCAGCATCATATTCAGACTGCAACTGATTCAGTTAAGTTGGTGTTATCTTTCCCTTCCAGCATCATATTCAGACTGCAACTGATTCAGTTAAGTTGATGTTATCTCCCCCCTTCCAGCATCACCCCAGCAGCTGCTCTATGTCCTTAACAACCAACCCAATTTGAATGTAAAATGTTAGTCGGTCGTGCACCACCCTGTACTGCAGAATACATATACAACAAAAAACCCATAACCCCATCACCTGTATATATATCTATGCTCATACAGTCAGACAAACCTACATATATCTCACAGTTACTCACTATCATGTGTTTGTACACATAATCACTCACCATCATATGTTTGTACACACAATCACTCACTATCATATGTGCACTCATTCACCATCATATGTGCACAGTCATTAACCATCATATGTGCACTGTCATTCACCATATGTTTGTACACAATCATTCACCATCATATGTTTGTACACACAGTCACCATCATATGTTTATACACAAACACCAGCATATGTACACAATAATTCACCATCAAATATTTATATACAGTCACTCACCATCATGGTGTTTGTTCACACAATCACTCACCATCATGGTGTTTGTTCACACAATCACTCACCATCATGGTGTTAGTTTACACAGTCACTCACCATCATGTTTTTGTACACACATTCACTCACCATCATGGTGTCTGTACATTATTACTCATCATGTTTGTACTTACAATCACTCACCATCATGTTTTTGCACACACATCACATGTTTGTACATGCAATCACTCACCATCTTGTTTTTGTACACACAATCATCATCATGGTGTTTGTATGCACTATAACTCACCATCATGTTTGTACCACAATAACTCACCATGATGTTTGTACTTACAATCACTCACCATCATGTTTTTGTACACAAACATCGTATGTTCAATCACTCATCATCTTTTTTTTTTGTGTGCACACAATCACCATCATGGTATTTGTATGCACTGTAACTCACCATCATGTTTGTACCACAATCACTCATCATCATGTTTGTACACACAGTCACTCACCATCACATGTTTGTTCACACAATCACTCATCAGCTCATTACTGTGCAAACTTAACAGGAGGCACAAAGTGTACTTGAGAACTACCTGACTCACCTGTCTGAGATTGCTGGTGGGATGATCAACTGTGGTTCTGTGCTCAGCTGGATGGAGGTATGCAGAAGTTGAAGTTGTATACAACTGCTGACCTTCATATTTCTTGTACTAGATGACAAGAAGTTGAAGTTATGCAAATAGTCAAGTAATAAGCAAGTTCACTTTCTTGTTTTTGTCATGTGGTCAATGTGTTAATAGTCAGATTAGTTGAGTTCCCAGCTACTTGCATCAGAACTATATGTTATGAACATGTGGTCAGTTTTATATTTGTGATGTAACTGATGCAGATTGATGTGTTTAATGAGTATCAAATAGTGATTAGAGTATTTTGTTTGGGAAAAAAAAAGAACTGTGCTGTTTGTATGCGACTGTTTATGTGGCTTTTTAGAGACTAATCTGTTCTGTTTGAGTGTGTGCCCATCTGTAGAAATGGCCGTATTGTTTGTATGAAAGATAAGAGAAATGGTGACTGCTGTAAAACTGGTTCAAGTAATAAAGGTTGATGGAGATGTATGGTTCAGTTTCACAGAAAGATAGAGTGAAGAATGACAGAAACTAAGATGAGCATGTATAAATGAAGAACATGCAACAGTCCAATATTTTGGCAAATGCCTTATTCAAGGATGGCATATAAAAACACAGACAGTAAAGAACATGACATTATGCTCCAAATAGCACCAACTTGCTCCTGTGACCAAACAGTTTACTGCTGTAGATAAAATACTTGTCCATATGTCATTAAAACTAACCAGGTGTTCTCCCCCAGGTGCATACTGTCAGTATCAGCCCTCATTTATACACGTGAAAGCTGGAAAACAACTTAAGAAATGGACAAGAAATTAGATTCTTTTGAAAACAAATGCGTAAGGAAAATACTCGGTATAAAAAGTGGAACAAATTCAAGAACAATGCAGAGATAAGACAGATGAGAAAACAACAACCTATCTCATGGTTGATCAGAAAAAGAAGATGGATGTGTCGGTCATGTGATGAGAAGGAAGAAGGATTCAGAGGATTCCCAAACAAGCTATCAAGTGAAACACAACAGGCTGAAGAAAAATAAACTCTAAAGAGGACATTGTTAACAGAGGCCATTTCAGTGGGCATAACATCCCTTGATGAGATTGAAAAACTTGCTAAAGACATGAAATCTTAGTGAACTACCATGCAGACCCTATGTGACGTTTAGTGGCATGGGAAGGATGTAAGATACTATCAATTCATGAAGGCATTTACATGTGTTTCCCACATTGTTATATATGCGATAATATGTAAGCTTTGGAAAAGGGATATTTATATGGGGAGACAATCTTGTGTTTGGGACATCTGTTCTACAAATATTTGAACAGCATCTCCACAAAGCCAAATAAATTAGTACTCAGTCATTAGGGAATGACAAAGGCATACAGAACACTTTAGTCTTTTACTTCTGATAAGTGATCCTGCAGAGCTCTTAACTCTGTGTGGGTACTGGGGGTTTTTCCACCAAATGATCAGTGGTCATCTCAGTGGGGTAAAGTTATAAAGTCTTCTTCTTCTTCGTTTACATTATCTGTCTATACCTGCAGTCCTGTCTCTTGGATAAATTTCACTGTTTTTTATAATTCATGTATAGAACCGTAGAGCTTATCTTCTTTAGTGGTTTCACTGGGCCAGTAGTTATTTCTCAGTGTTTCATAGTTGGTGCAGTTCTGGAGGATATGTTCCACAGTTTGGGGCACCTGGGCAGATGTACATAGATTAGTAGTACCAACCTTAAACTTTGTATACATATGACTTCGGAGTCGGGTGTGTCCTGTTCGAAGACGGAAGATGGTGACTTGTTCCTTTCTGTTTAGCATGTGATAGTCATCAAGTGGTGGTGTTTGTGGCTTCCTGTAGGTTTTTATCATGGTTTTCTTCTGATTATAGGTGACTGGTATGTCTGGTTGCTCCATTTCAGTGCCCTCTTTGGCCAGATGATCAGCTTTCTCGTTGCCTGGTATCCCACAGTGGGAGGGAATCCACTGCAAAGTGACTCCATGTTGTAAGCCAATTTTTGACAAGGCATCCTTAAGGTCTGGTAGTTTGTTGCACTGAAGAGCTTCCAGTACTGCAATAATTAGTGTATAAGTATATAACTATACACGAAGCACTGCAGTAAAGCTGTGATACTAGAATGTATAAAACAGGAAAAAGTAGGAGCAGCTTTATTACTTAAAGATTACAAAGTTGTGACGTTTCGGTGTGAGCCTTAATCATACAAAAACATACAGGACGAAGAAGTAGAGAGAGGAGATAAAGTATAGATTCACATGAATGCTATTTAAATCTTTATTTTAAATAGCATTCATGTGAATCTATACTTTATCTCCTCTCTCTACTTCTTCGTCCTGTATGTTTTTGTATGATTAAGGCTCACACCGAAACGTCACAACTTTGTAATCTTTAAGTAATAAAGCTGCTCCTACTTTTTCCTGTTTTATACATTCTAGCTTCCAGTACTGATCTTGCATCTGTGAGAATTACTACAGGACATGTATCAATTCTGGAGTCTGATAGTTTTTCAACTGCAGCAATAATTGCCCTAACTTCTGCATCATAGTTGCTGCAGTATTTTCCAGTAGGTATAGAAATCTTGTCAGTGGTGTTGTTTGGATATTCAATATGTGCTCCTGCCCCTCCATTCTTTATGGCATTGTGTGCAGATCCGTCTGTATACACACGTAGGTGTCACATGGATATTTGTCATCTAGCACACTAAGTGTGGATGTTGATCTTACAAGGCTGCTTTTGCATCTCACCATTCTGCACACCTTTCACTTCAGTCTGAATAGTTATTTGTGTATAATCTGCTTCTTTCCATGGTGTATGCTCTGGTACAGATGATAATGGAACGACTACAGTTGGAAGGTCAGGTATCAGCTTACGCATGTGCTTGGCCTGATGAATGAAGCTGCTTCTTTTAAGCCGTCTTAGTGCCAAGTTGTTGAATCTCTCTTTCAGGGGATGGCTTACAGAGCTAAGGAATTTCTCTCCCATGATCATGACCTTTGTGTCTCTACATTCCTTTAGCGCTTGAACACCAACTATTTTCTGCATTTCTGCTATTGGTGTGGACCTCATGGCACCTGTGATAATCCGTAGTGACTGATTTTGAACCTTGTCTAGATTATGCAGCATAGTATTTGATGCTGTGCACCAAGATGTTGAGCCATATTCTAAATGTGGTAGAATACTTTGCTGATATATGTTCTTGAGGATTCTTTCACTAGCTCTCCATGTGGTTCCACTTAATTTTCTTAATATGGCTAGTTTTCTTCTGGCTTTTGCTTCTGCACTGTTGATGTGTTGCTTCCAAGTCAGTTTTGAGTCAAGAGTCACTCCTAAGTAAGTGGGTTGGTTGTCTATCCTTAAGGATATTTCATTTACAAAGATCTTACCTGCTTTCTGTTTAGATGAGAGAGTGAACAGAGTGGTACTTGATTTCTCTGTGTTGATACTTACACACCATTTGTTTGTCCATGATGTCAAAGTGTCTGCTGCTCTTTAAAGTCTCTGTAGAAACTGTCGCGTATTCTTCTGTACACCACATGACCAGATCATCTGCATACAGTGCCGCTTTGATTCCATAGGGAAGTTCCTTGACCAGGTCATTAATGAATACAAGGAATAGTGTAGACGAAAGGACTCCTCCTTGTGGTACACCGTGTCGCAGAAGTACTTTCTGGCTTTTGTGTCCATCCATTACTACTCTAGCTCTTCTATTGTGTAAATAGGGCTTTATCCAGTTGTACAGTCTTCCATTCACATTGCAGTTTCTTAGTTTCCACAGCAGACCTTTTTTCCATACTTTATCAAAGGCTTTCTTTAGGTCTATCCACGCTGCTAGTACAAGGTTTTTCTCTTGGAATGCATCCTCAATCTCTTGAGAGAGATAGGTCACTTGATCTTCCATACTGTAGTACTGCCTAAATCCTGTTTGTTGTGGAACGAGAAGGTTTTCACTTTCTAGGTACCATTTTAGCCTCAGGTCAATGATGCGTTCTATCGTTTTGCATAGGCAGCTAGTGAGACTGATTGGCCTGTAGCTGGAGGCAGCATCACTGTTTTTCCCTGGCTTTAGCAGTGGTACCATGCTTGCTTCCTTCCAGATTTGAGGTAACTTACCTGTGCTCCAGCACATATTGAAAATATCCAACAGCTTTCCCATTGCTGCCATTCCCAGGTTCTTGATCATTTCATTGGACACTCCATCTGGTCCTGGTGATTTCCTTGGTTTCAGTTTACTGACTGCTAGGTCTAACTCGCTGTGTGTGATTGGTGCATCCATGACCTCCACTTTTCTGACTTGTTCCTCTTCTTTCTGTGGGTCAGTGTGCACTGCACGCTCTTTCTCTGGATGGATATCAATGTTGCAGTCCTGTGCAAACATGCGAGCAAAGTGATCTGCTACCTGCTTACCTGTAAGAGTTTTCCCATCCTCTATTAGTGTAATCTTTGTACTTCTTCCAGTACTCTCATCATTTAACTGTTTGATTAGTTTCCACAGTTTCCTTTCATCCTTTTCAAAGTTTAGGGACTCTGTTTTCTCTCTCCAACTTTCCTATCTGGCTTGCAGCTTGGCTCTCTGAAATTTGGCCTTAGAATGTTGGTAATTATTGTGGTGTTCTTGGCATGGTCTATTTTCTGCTTGCTTTCGAGCTGCTTCCACATCGTCATGGAGTTTTCCCAGCTCACTAAACCAGTATGGTTTATAGTCCCTGCAAGCTCCTCTGAGATTGGCTTCACGAGCGGCCTGAAGGATACAAGCATTGAATTCCTTCACTATGCTGTTAATATCCTTACCTTCTATGGACAGCTGTCCCACCAGGATACTTGTACGATGTCTGTACATTGTCCAGTTTGCTTTTTTATAGTTCCATCTGGGGAGAGGGTTACTGGTGTTAAGGAGTTCATTTTCTATTGTCAGGAAGACTGGTCGATGGTCGCTACCTCCAAGTTGTTTTCCAACTTCACGTGTAATGTTCCACTTCAGATCTGGAGAGTGGAATGCCAGATCTGGTGTTGAGGTTGTACACCAAGCCCTTGAGTAAAATGTTGGGGGATCCATTGGCTGGTTGATCAGGAGAAATCCATTATCATCCTGCCAGCTCTCAACTTCCTCTCCTCTCTTGTCTGTGTGGTCATAGCCCCAGCTCTGGGGATGGCTGTTAAAATCGCCACAGACCATGGGTCTCTCTTTGTGTGGGATTGTTTCTAAAGCAAGTGGGCAGTCATTAGGACAGAGTTAGTTAAGGAGGTGGAAATCTGTATTACTACTTTTTAGATGGATCATCTGATATTCGGCTCCTTCCATGAACACTCCCACCTGACATGCGCTGATGTTATTCTTAACAAGTGTGAGTACTCCTCCTTTTCTTCTGTCCTGTCAGTCTGATCTAAAACACTGGTAGCCTCTGATTTTAAAGGTGGAATCTTTGGTTAGGTGTGTCTCCTGTATGCAGCATATACTTAACTGCTCTGCAAAAAGTATGTTCTCTAGTTCCACCTTTTTGCTATAGCCATCTCTAACACTGCTGACACCCTCAGCATTCCAATGCATTATTTTAAGTTCTTGCTTTTTGGCTGTTTTCTTCCGTTGTATTTTTTGGCCAGTAGCTCTACTCTCATGTCTCCTGACTCCACGAGACGAACTGAGAGGACCTCCAGTAGCATTGGGTGGACCCTTTCGATGCAGGGGGCCCGGCACTGCACCTGCCTGGTTAGTCTTCACAGGGCAAGCACCATGTTTGAATACTGCAGATGGAGACATTTCATTAGCAATAATGCGTGTTACCCTGATTTTTGCGATGCGCCTTTTGGCTGGGTAACTCCGACTTCAGCACCTTTCCTTGCTAGGGCAGACTGTGGTCTTGCTCGGACTGCCATGAAGACAGTGTGGCTGGCCTGGCCAAAACTTTGTTTTCCAGCCTCTGGTGGCTGTATGTAAGTCCCTTCTCCATGTCAGATGGTTTGGAGACGGTTCCACAAAGACACTCTGACTTTGAGATGAGGAATCTGATGAGTGCTTCAACGATATCCATTCCCCGTCACCTATAGTCTGCTGGCTCTGTTTTGTTTACATCATTCTGATAGCCATTGTTGTAAAGACCTATAGGCTTGTCACGTCCTGGATTCATTGGTTTCACACCAGACTTCCCTCATCCCCGCCAGAGATCTCCATGTCCCCATCTGTCCACCAACCTGACATTACATTTTACAAAAATAACAATTACAATTACAATTAGTGTTGATTGCTACAGGTTTCTGGGCTACAGAAGTAGGTCAGAGTTTTTAAGCAAACAGATCTATGTTCCCTGTCTCACAAAGACTATGTTAAGATAAGTGTGCTCTTAACACAGTTGTTCCCAGGGGGAAGTTATAAAGTGATTGTCACATTTAAAAGAATTGCAAAGGCAAAGCCTGATTTGCAGTGTGATATATTATATATTAAATAGGAAAAGTTTTATATTGTTTTTCTAGTAAAAGTGTTAGTATAGAACAAAAAAAGGAGCTAAAAATT
Organism: Achatina immaculata; assembly: GCA_009760885.1. Classification (NCBI taxonomy): domain Eukaryota; kingdom Metazoa; phylum Mollusca; class Gastropoda; order Stylommatophora; family Achatinidae; genus Lissachatina; species Lissachatina immaculata. Next base: position 18,646,232 of record CM019706.1, on the reverse strand, counting down.
GAGAAGAAATAATTGAAAATGATACAAAAATTTTTTACTAACATACCCCTCAAGATAATCCATTTTACTGAGTTGAAAGATTTCTTTATGTGATGGACAATCGAGGTCACAGACTGGTAGCAGTAAATAACTGTTTTGTCACAGAACTAAATGTTTATTTGTCTAGATGGGCAATCGAGGTCACAAACTTTTGTATCTTATATCCTTCCTGTGCCGTTAAACGTCACATAAGGCTCGAAAGATAGTTCACCAATTTTTCCTGTCTTCAGTGAGTCTTTCAACCTCATCAGTGGATTTTATGCCTGTTAATTTGGCCTCTCTTAACAATGTCCTCTTCAGAGTTTCACGCAGTCTGCCTCTTTTTCTTTGGCCTGTTGTGTTCCACTTGATACCTTGTTTTTGGATTCTCTGTCTGTTTCTTCTCATCACGTGACCAACATATGTCCATCTCCTTTTCCTGATCACCCATGAGACTGGTTGTTGTTCAGTCATCTGTCTTATCTCTGCATTGTTCTTGAATTTGTTCCACTTGATGCCGAGTATTTTCCTTAGGCATTTGTTTTCAAAAGAGTCTAATTTCTTTTCTATTTCTTTAGTTGTTTTCCAGCTTTTGCATGCATAAATGAGGGTGGATATTACATTTGAATTGGAATAGTTTTAACTTGGTTTTTGTGCTTATAACTTTTGAATGCCATATGTTCTCAAGATTCTTGAAGATCGATGCCGCTTTTGCAATTCTAATTCTAACTTCCTTTATGGCGTCACCATCCTGGTCTATGTAGCTGCCAAGGTATGCAAATTGATTGACTTTTTTCAAATTCTGTCCCTTCTACATGTATTTTTCCATTTTGACTAATGGGAATTTTCATTATGTTTGTTTTGTCCTTGTTAATTTCAAGTCCTATTTTGCTAGCCAGTGAAGACAGGCTATCTGTTTTTTCTTGCATGGAATTCACATTGTTACTGATAAGAGTTATGTCATCAGCAAAATCAATATCTTCTAGTTGGGTCCCATGTACCCAGTCAATACCTGTGTATTGTAATCCCATAAAGCAAAGGAGACAGTATACATCCTTGTTTCACACCTGTTTCTATCTGGAACCATTCACTCATCCCTTCTTCTGTTTTGACTGCACAAACATATCCATTGTAGAAGTCCTTAATGATACTGACAGTTTTAGATGGTATTCCATATAGACTTAAAATTCTCCATAATGAATCTCTGTGTATGCTATCAAATGCCTTTTTAAAATCTATGAAGTTCAGTATTAATGGTTTCTGGTTTTCAATATGTTCTTCAAGTATTATTCTTAGAGTAAAGATCTGGTCGAGACAGCTTCTCCCTTTTCGAAATCCTACTTGTTCTTCTCTCACTGTGGTATCCACTATATCTTTGAGTCTATTCAAAATGACCTTGCAGAATACTTTTGACACAGTTGATATTGAGGTTACTCCTCTCCAGTTGTTACAGTCACTAAGGTTGCCTTTTTGTGGTATTTTAACAATGATTCCTTTTTTCCATTTGGAAGGGTCTTTTCTTCTTTCCAAATCTTGTTAAACATTCTCTGTAGTTGTCTCATGTTGTCACTATTGATAGCTTTTAGCATTTCGGGTGTTATTTCATCTTCACCTGCAGCTTTGTTGTTAGCCATTAAATTCACTGCTGTTTCAATTTCACGCAGTTTAATTTCATCTAGGTTGACATTTAGTTGTGGGGCTGGTAAGTCAGTTTCAAGGTTTAACAGTTCTTTTGGGTGTGGTTGGTTAAGTATTTCTTAGAAGTGTTCAGCCCATCTTTGCTTTTGGTCTTTACTTGATGTTAATAGTGTTCCAGTTTTGCTAAGGACTGGTCTTTCTTTAGATGTAATAGTACCTGTTAGCCTCTGTGTATGTTATATAAAGTTTTGCTGTCTCCTGTTTTTTTTGCTGCTTTCTCTGCCTCTTTCACCATATTGTCTATGTATTCTCTTTTATCCCTTCTAGCTGAACTTTTTACTTTATTGTCTATTTCTGTGTATTGTGCTTGGGCCAGATTTTTTTGAAGATCTGTTTTTACATTCAACATGTCTAACTTGACTGCTCGTCTTTCATATATGTACTTCCATGTGTTTTCTGATATCCATGCTTTTCTCTTTGTTTTTTTTTTCAGTCTAGGGCTTGCTTTTGCTGCTGTGATTATGGCTGTGCTGTAAGAATTCCATAATTCATCTATACCTATCTCCTCTACTTCACTGGGTGTTGTGGAATGATTGGCAAGTTCCTGATTGAAATTACTGTTAGCATTCTCTTCTTGTAGGCTTTGGCTGTTTATCTTTCTGTGTATTGATTTTTTGTGTTGGCTTTTCAGTTTTAGTTTTATTTTCCCTATGCACAGGTTGTGATCACTGTTAATATCTGCACCTCTATATGCCCTTACATCTATCAGAGATGTTCTGAATTGCTTTCTAATACAAAAATAATCTATGTGGTTTCTAGTTCTATCATCTGGATATATCCACATTGTTTTATGTATCTCTTTGTGTGGAAATATTGTGTCACAGACTGGCAGCAGTAAATAACTGTTTTGTCACAGTACTAAATGTTTATTTGTCTAGATGGACAATCGAGGTCACAGACTGGTAGCAGTAAATAACTGTTTTGTCACAGAACTAAATGTTTATTTGTCTAGATGGACAATCGAGGTCACAGACTGGTAGCAACAGATGACTCTGGCATCAACACCCCTGCCATTGCAGCAGCTCATGTCATCAAAAGATACAATGCCCAAGCTGCTGATGAGATCTCTCTGCAGGTAAAGCAGTGTGTGATGAGATAGTTGTTACAAGTTAGTGGAATAGAATATGTTCAACATAGAGTATGATGAACATAGATGATCAATTTTCAGTCACAAGGTAAGATGTTCCCTGAGAGCTGTATGTCACACTGGTTTTAGTATTATGTATATGTATGTGGAGCTTATGAGTATGACTCAACTGTTTATCATGTGAGTTTATGGAGGGTGTATGTGCATAAGTAGGCTGTTTATCATGTGAATGTATGGAAGGCCTATGTGTATAAGTAAGCTGTTTATCATGTGAATATATGGACAATATCAGTCCTGTCTATGGTAATGATAGGATTTTGTGTATCGGTTCTGTAAGTAGTAAATATGAAATGTTGTATTTCAGATGTGTCAGTAGTAAAGACAAGATGTACATTGATGCTAATGCATGTAGTTATCTTAATATTGTGGTGATTAATGAGGTTGGGAACATGGAATTCAAAAGTTTTAAGCATAAAAACCAAGTTAAGATTATTCAGTTCAAATGTGATAACCACCCTCATTTATGCATGTGAAAGCTGGAAACCAACTAAAGAAATAGAAAAGAAATTAGACTCTTGAAAACAAATGCCTAAGGAAAATACTTCGTATAAAGCGGAACGAATTCAAGAACAATGCAGAGATAAGACAGATAGTAAACAACAACCTGTCTCATGGGTGATCGGAAAAAGAAGATGGACATATATAGACCATGTGATGAGAAGAAACAGTCAGAGAATACCAAAACAAGCTATCAAGTGGAGCACAACAGGTCGAAGAAAAATAGGTCAACCATATGAAACTTAAGGAAAACTTGGCAAACAATGTGAGTCCTATGTAATGTTTAACGGCACAGGAAGGATGTGAGATGTAAGAATGAGGTTGCTAAGTTTGGTAATAGCTATCAAGTCTCAATCTCTTGTGTGGTGGCAGGTTGGAGATATGATTTCTGTCATAGACATGCCAGCAGCTGAGGACACCATTTGGTGGAGAGGAAAGAGAGGATTTGAGGTAAACTTTGTTTTCACATTACGACAACTCATAGCTGTTATATTAGTTGTCTTGTTTTTGTAATGGAAAGAGACTTGTGATAAACTTTGTTTTCACATTTCTGTTACATTAATTGCCCTATTTTTTGTATTGGAATTCTTTTTAGTCATCCTGTCTTGTGGTCTTTTTAGTTAGTAACTCATACTTAACAAAAGTAGCACGTAACATCAGTGGGGTGTGCTATCTTTATTCGTTATATATTACGTATTTGTGTGTGGTTTTTGGCAGAGTGAGTGAGGTTTTACATCTGTTCAGCACAGATAAATATGGTGAGGAAGTTTGTGTTTCTTGGTGTAGGAGAGACTATTAGACCAGCTTGTACAAGAGGAGGTCAATTTCTGATGCTAGGATAAATGTTGGCTATCATAGGATAAATGTTGATTATCATAGGATAAATGTTGACTATCATAGGATAAATGTTGGCTATCATAGGATAAATGTTGACTATCAGGCCAAGGGAGACTCTGTGTAGAACCATCACTAGAGAGAGTACAATTTTGGGATTCAAGTCCATCCAAGACCTACAGCTGGCGGCGGCAAGTCCTCAGACATGGAAAGATATGATTTCTGCCGTATGAGCCAGTTTTGGCCCTTTTGGCCCAAAAGGAATGTCAGTCAATCAAGTCATAGGTTAAATGTTGACTATCATAGTCAACCATATGTCAGTTCTATATACACTGTCTGATGCTAGGATAAATGTTGGCTATCATATGTCAGCTGAAACTACATTGATTGATGTTAAACTGTTGATAATCATGATCAACAATACGTCAGCTGTAATTACATTGATTAAAGTTAGTGTAAACTGTTGATAATCATCATCAGCAATGTGTCAGTTGTAACTACATTGTTTACATAAAATCACTTCTTGTTAACCAGATGATGATAGTAGAGTACAAGTTGGAATTTATTAATAAGTCAGTCCATCCCATATTTCATATAGGAATACGCAGAATCCATCAATATATCATACTTGTAATCTTAGAGACAACATCAGCTTTGTAAGCTCCATACCTGTAATCTTAGAGACAGCATCAGCTTTATAAGCTCCATGCCTGTAATCTTAGAGACAGCATCAGCTTTATAAGCTCCATTCCTGTAATCTTAGAGACAAGTTTTCTAAGTCTTATTGTCCACTCCACAGTTTTCAGGAACAGATACTAACACGCAGTTATTCTACAGCATAATCACAGAGCAACCGATCTGTTACTGTTTACTATACACCTAGAACTGTCTATCTGTTACTGTTTACTCTCTCTCTCTCTCTGAACCTTAAGTGCCCAGGGCACATTTGGCTTCCGCAAGGGTTTTCCACAAATGCCTGTCCTTCGCCTTTTTTTCTGCTCTTGCCCAGGTGAGCCCTCTGTTTACTATACATCTATAACTGCCCATCTGTTACTGTTTACTATACACCTATAACTGCCCATTTGTTACTGTTTACTATACACCTATAACTGCCTATCTGTTACTGTTTACTATACACCTATAACTGCCCATTTGTTACTGTTTACTATACACCTATAACTGCCCATCTGTTACTGTTTACTATACACCTATAACTGCCCATCTGTTACTGTTTACTATACACCTATAACTGCCTGTCTGTTACTGTTTACTATACACCTATAACTGCCTAATTGTTACTGTTTACTATACACCTATAACTGCCCATCTGTTACTGTACACTATACACCCAGAATAACATCTGTTACTGTATACTGTACACCTAAAACAACCTGTCTGTTACTGTACACTGTAAACCTAGAATAACCTATCTGTTACTGTACACTATACACCTAGAACTACCCATCTACTGTAAACTACATGAGAGAAAGCAGCAATAAACCCTAGAAACATTAAAAAAGCAATAAACCCTAGTAGAAACATTAAAAAAGCAATAAACCCGAGTAGAAACATTAAAAAAAAAAACAGTAAACCCTAATTGAAACATTAAAAAAAAAAAACAGTAAATCCTAGAAATAGTAAAAAATAAGTAAACCCTAGAAACAATTTTAAAAAATCAGTAAATAGTAAAAAATAAGTAAACCCTAGAAACAATAAAAAAAAATCAGTAAACTCTTTAAACATTAAAAAAAGCAGTAAAACATAGGTTAAAAACATTTTAAAAAGCAGTAAACCCTAGTAGAAACATTTTAAAAAGCAGTAAACCCTAGTAGAAACATTTAAAAAAAACAGTAAACCCTAGTAGAAACATTAAAAAAAAGTAAACCCTAGTTGAAACATTAAAAAAAAATAGTAAATCTTAGAAACAGTAAAAAAAAAAAGTAAACCCTAGGAAAAAAAAAAACCAGTAAACTCTATAAACATTAAAAAAGCAGTAAAACCTAGTAGAAACATTTTAAAAAGCAGTAAACCCTAGTAGAAACATTTTAAAAAGCAGTAAACCCTAGTAGGAACATTTTAAAAAGCAGTAAACCCTAGTAGAAACATTTTAAAAAGCAGTAAACCCTAGTAGAAACATTTTAAAAAGCAGTAAACCCTAGTAGAAACATTTTAAAAAGCAGTAAACCCTAGTAGAAACATTTTAAAAAGCAGTAAACCCTAGTAGAAACATTAAAAAAAAGTAAACCCTAGTTGAAACATTAAAAAAAAATAGTAAATCTTAGAAACAGTAAAAAAAAAAAGTAAACCCTAGGAAAAAAAAAAACCAGTAAACTCTATAAACATTAAAAAAGCAGTAAAACCTAGTAGAAACATTTTAAAAAGCAGTAAACCCTAGTAGAAACATTTTAAAAAGCAGTAAACCCTAGTAGGAACATTTTAAAAAGCAGTAAACCCTAGTAGAAACATTTTAAAAAGCAGTAAACCCTAGTAGAAACATTTTAAAAAGCAGTAAACCCTAGTAGAAACATTTTAAAAAGCAGTAAACCCTAGTAGAAACATTTTAAAAAGCAGTAAACCCTAGTAGAAACATTAAAAAAAGCAGTAAACCCTAGTAGAAACATTTTAAAAAGCAGTAAACCCTAGTAAAAACATTAAAAAGGCAATAAAACCTAGAAACATTTTAAAAAGCAATAAACCCTAGAAAATTAAAAAAGCAGTAAACCCTAGTTGAAGCATTTTAAAAAGCAGCAAACCCTAGTATAAACCTTTTAAAAAGCAGTAAACCCTAGAAGAAAAATTTAAAAGGCAGTAAAACCTAGAAACATTTTAAAAAGCAATAAACTCTCATTTCATTCATTCATTTGCATGTCCCTTGCGGAACTTTGCCTCCCAAACAGCACTCCTGTAGGCCTCTCGGTTGTGAGCAAGATGGCCTGCTGCTGCTGCGTCCATTTGCAGATCGTCAACGATTTCTTGCAGCCATCTTCGTTTTGGTCTTCCTTTTTTTCTTTTTCCCATTATGTATCCTTCCAATACGGTCTTCCATGATTGCTGTTTGGATTTCTTGGTATATTTCCAGAAGATAGTTTACCATTGCTTTCCTTCCAGGCAGTGACTGTACTAGTCAGTGATCGTAGCCATTGTCCCTACATTGAGATCATCTGCCTACCATCATAGAATGGTGACCATAACCAACATTATCTGTCAGCTGATCTCCCATTCCATCCACCACCTGCTCCCATGGCTTCACATCACCCTGATCGGGGGGCTATACAGGTACTCCACCTTGCCCAAGGGTGTCCCGTAGACACTAAACCCTAGAAAATTAAAAAAACAGTAAACCCTAGACACATTTAAAAAGCATTAAACTGTAGAAACATGAAAGAAAGAAAGAAAGAGACAGTTTTTAAAAAACCGAGTTATTCCAGAATAAAAATGTATCAAGGTCTTGCTTGGGGAACGGGATGATGGGAGAATACTTGAATAGAGGTTTCCTTGAATATATACACAGTTGTTACTGGATAAACATTAAGTAAGTTGTTTGTAATGTCTTGGCTTGGATTACTTTCCTCATCAATAAATTGCCTGTAATGTCTTGGCTAAGATTACTTTCCTCATCAATAAATTGCCTGTAATGTCTTGGCTAAGATTACTTTCCTCATCAATAAATTGCCTGTAATGTCTTGGCTAAGATTACTTTCCTCATCAATAAATTGTAATGTCTTGGCTAAGATTACTTTCCTCATCAATAAATTGTCTTTGATGTCTTGGCTAAGATTACTTTCCTCATCAATAAATTGTTTGTAATGTCTTGGCTAAGATTACTTTCCTCATCAATAAATTGTCTGTGATATCTTAGCTAAGATTACTTTCCTCATCAATAAATTGTCTGTGATGTCTTGGCTAAGATTACTTTCCTCATCAAAACGTGAAGGGAACACCAAGAACAATTTAGAGAAAAACTTGAGAAAAGGAACAGAGAAATTTAAAAAGCATTAAACTGTAGAAACATGAAAGAAAGAAAGAAAGAGACAGTTTTTAAAAAACCGAGTTATTCCAGAATAAAAATGTATCAAGGTCTTGCTTGGGGAACGGGATGATGGGAGAATACTTGAATAGAGGTTTCCTTGAATATATACACAGTTGTTACTGGATAAACATTAAGTAAGTTGTTTGTAATGTCTTGGCTTGGATTACTTTCCTCATCAATAAATTGCCTGTAATGTCTTGGCTAAGATTACTTTCCTCATCAATAAATTGCCTGTAATGTCTTGGCTAAGATTACTTTCCTCATCAATAAATTGCCTGTAATGTCTTGGCTAAGATTACTTTCCTCATCAATAAATTGTAATGTCTTGGCTAAGATTACTTTCCTCATCAATAAATTGTCTTTGATGTCTTGGCTAAGATTACTTTCCTCATCAATAAATTGTTTGTAATGTCTTGGCTAAGATTACTTTCCTCATCAATAAATTGTCTGTGATATCTTAGCTAAGATTACTTTCCTCATCAATAAATTGTCTGTGATGTCTTGGCTAAGATTACTTTCCTCATCAAAACGTGAAGGGAACACCAAGAACAATTTAGAGAAAAACTTGAGAAAAGGAACAGAGAAATTTAGAAAAGAAAGAAACAGTGAGAGAAATTTAGAGAACTTTTTGGACAAAGCATTGAAAAATCAGAGTAAACTGAGATGGTTGATCCAGGAGAGATGAGAAGTCTGTGTGTATCTCGTGCTGTATAAGAAAGATGAAGTTTAATAGCACATACACGCTCTACACGGGTCTTGCTTTTGGTATAAAGACACATGAAGTTTAATACCACATACATGCTCTACACAGGTCTCGCTTCTGGTATAAAGACACATGAAGTTTAATACCACATACATGCTCTACACAGGTCTCGCTTCTGGTATAAAGATACATGAAGTTTAATACCACATACATGCTCTACACAGGTCTCACTTCTGGTATAAAGACACATGTAGTTTAATACCACATACATGCTCTACACAGGTCTCACTTCTGGTATAAAGACACATGTAGTTTAATACCACATACACACTCTACACAGGTCTCACTTCTGGTATAAAGACACATGTAGTTTAATACCACATACATGCTCTACACAGGTCTCACTTCTGGTATAAAGACACATGTAGTTTAATACCACATACACACTCTACACAGGTCTCACTTCTGGTATAAAGACACATGTAGTTTAATAGCACATACATGCTCTACACAGGTCTCACTTCTGGTATAAAGACACATGGCAGTGACCTTGATAGGTTAATATTGTTTCTTTCTGAACAGGTGGGGTTTTTTCCATCAGAATGTGTGGAGGTGATTGGAGACAAAGTGCCGACATCTGTGACATCCCGCATACCAGAACCGGTGTCTACAGCTGCAGCTTCACATAGACCTTGTGAGAATTCAGAGGAGCCATCCATCACCATCACCGCTACATCATCCTCAACACCGTCTCGATGCTCGGCATCAGCAGCTTCTTCTTTAGTGGGAAATTTGTCACTGTCTTCTTCCAGTGCTGAATCTTGGCCGGCCAGTCAGTCATTTTGTGCTGTTTGTTTGTTTATGACTTGCCTGTCTTCTAGGTTTGCTTCACTCTCTTCTCATTGACATAGGAGTCCTGGCTTCTGTCCTGTTTGACTGACTGACCATGTACCACCAAATAGCATGAGCTTGTGTTTGCTGCATGACATATTTCAGTTGTCATCTCCGCATGATGTTTTAGTAGCAGTGCTTGTCTGATTTTTACATATTTTCATTTCTCCTCTTTAGTGCAGTCAGTTTCTTCACAATTTGGTACTATAAATTTGGTCACACTTTGGTACTGTAAGTTTGTTTTGTCACATTTTCGTGCTGTAAGTTTGTTTGGTCACACTTTGGTACTGTAAGTTTGTTTGCTCACATTTTGGTACTGTTAAGTTTATTTGATCACATTTTGATACTTTAAGTTTGTTTAGTCACGGATTGGAACTGTTGAATTTGTTTTGTCACATTTTGGTACTGTTAAGTTTGTTTGTCACAGTTTGGTATTGTTAACTGTTTGGTCACATTTTGGTACTGTACATTTGGTCACAGCTTAGTACTGTAAGTTTGTTTGGTCACATTTTGACACTGTAGATTTGTTCACATATTGGTTTTGTAGATTTGTTTGGTCACATATTGGTAATGTAGATTTGTTTGGTCACATATTGGTAATGTAGATTTGTTTGGTCACATATTGGTAATGTAGATTTGTTTAGTCACATATTAGTAATGTAGATTTGTTTGGTCACATATTGGTAATGTAGATTTGTTTGGTCACATATTGGTAATGTAGATTTGTTTGGTCACATATTGGTAATGTAGATTTGTTTGGTCACATATTGGTAATGTAGATTTGTTTGGTCACATATTGGTAATGTAGATTTGTTTGGTCACATATTGGTAATGTAGATTTGTTTGGTCACATAACATTCAATAGAATGTTGGTCTTGCTTAATTTGTCCATCCTGTTCCAGGTTGATCTTGTGTTTCACATTAATTTTTGTTTGGGCACTTCTGTTACTTGGACTGTACTTTTGCTTAGACAGCTCTTTTGCCTGGACAGTTCTTTTGCTTAGACAGCTCTTTTGCTTAGACAGCTCTTTTGCTTAGACAGTTCTTTTGCTTAGACAGCTCTTTTGCTTAGACAGCTCTTTTGCTTAGACAGTTCTTTTGCTTAGACAGCTCTTTTGCCTGGACAGTTCTTTTGCCTGGGCAAGTTTTTTGACTAGACAGTTTTTTTGCTTAGTTCTTTTCTTTGGACAGTTGTGTTGCTTAGACAGTTGTGTTGTTTGGAGACATTTGTATTGCTTGGACATTTGTGTTGTTTGAGGACAGTTTTATTGCTTAGACAGTTGTGTTGCTTGGACAGTTGTATTGCTTAGACAGTTGTGTTGCCTAGACAGTTGTGTTGCTTAGACAGTTGTGTTGCTTAGACAGTTGTGTTGCTTGGACAGTTGTGTTGCTTAGACAGTTGTGTTGCTTGGACAGTTGTGTTGCTTGGACAGTTGTGTTGCTTGGACAGTTGTGTTGCTTAGACAGTTGTATTGCTTAGACAGTTATGTTGCTTGGACAGTTGTGTTGCTTGGACAGTTGTATTGCTTGGAAAGTTGTGTTGCTTGGACTGGAAAAGAATCTCATGGGAACTTGAAACCAAATGCTTATTACCTGAAACTTTGAGAGGATGCCATCTGGGACAAGACACAACCACTAACATGGCAGTTGCAGTGTTTGAAACATACCAGGGATTCCAAAGAAAAGATGAAACATTGATGTTACATTAGATTTAGAAGCTTGCAGTCATGTAGACTAGTAGATGCTACTAACAGTTTGCTTGAAATGAGGTTAGAAACATATGAGGCATTCCAAAGAAAAGAGGAAACATTGATGGTTACATTAGATTTAGAAGCTTGCAGTCATGTAGACTAGTACATGCTACTAACAGTTTGCTTGAAATGAGATTGGAAACATGGATCTTTAAGTGAACAGCGAACACACTTTTTAACAGAACAGTAGGACTAAAATGCAGAAGATGGACATCCCAACCAACCCTAACATACCAAGGGCTGCCCCAAGCCTCCACTCTCCCCTGTCTTGTTTAACATCTTCACTACAGGCCTTGCCAACATAAATCATCAACATGCAAATTCTTATCTTTTGTGGATGATATTTTACTGCATGAACATGGCAGAAATAGACAAACTATCGTAAATAAAATGCAAGAGCAAGTAGACAAAACTTCCAGGTTCTGCAGTGACCACGAAGGATTAATAAACTCAGTGAAAGCAAAAGCCCTTTCACTAAACAATAGTCGAAGAAATTATGTCTGAGATTTCTTATGGAAATACCCCCAATGAAAGATACCATAAACTGAAATACCTAGGAATTAACTTGGACATAACCTTATCATTCACCAAATATAAATACTGTTCAAAAACATAAATGCAAAACTACTGTAGTTGTAATGGACGCCAAATTTCAAGCTTGTATCAAAATTTTATTTTACAGAATTAATGTTTCAGTCTTGGCATGAAGAAACTTTAAGACTTTAACAATGAAATGATGTTCATTAAATTTGGTTTGGACTTTTATTATTTGCAACTGAGGCCTCCGTTTCAGTAAGGTGTATGGCCTCCTCTGGCCTGTATCAGAGAACGACATCTCCTGGATATGGATCCGATTAGCCATTGGATCTGTTGTTGTGGGATGGATGCCCACTCTTCCCTCAGTGCAAGAGACAGCTATCTTGAGATTGGTTGGCGCCACGTCTCTCTGGCGGACTTGTCTGTTGAGTTCATTCCATAAGTGTTCTATTGTCTGATGACATGGATGGCCAAGGAATGGTCTGGACATTGTTGTCAGCGAGGAACTGGGTGGTGAGGTGAGTTGTGCCACTTGAGATTGAGCATTATCCTGCTGAAAAATCGAACCTTTTAACAACCAGAAGTGGAAGGGCGTGAGGACAAAGAATTTCAGCGATTTATTGTTGGGCATTCAGTTGTCCTTCATTTTGCACCAGGTCACTCATTCCCATGAAGTTGATCGTCCCCCACACCAGTACACCTCCATGTGGAGGAGCTGCATCCACACATTTCTGTGCTTAGCACTCATGGACTCTGCAGTAAACTCTTCTCTATCTATGTCTGTCGTGTTGCTGGAGCAGAAAGAATGATTCATCACTAAACCAAAGCCTTCTCCAATCATTCACAACGGTCCATTGACGATGCTGGTTCGCCCGCTGCAGTCGGTTTTGCTGATGCCGGTCTGTAAGAACAGGACCTCTGTAGGGTCTTCTAGCCCAAAGACCAGTGTCATGCAGCTGGTTCCTGACCGTTTGATCTGAAATTCTACGAGCTGCTGTCATTGACTGGACTGTTGAGGACACAGATGTAAATTGATTCCTGAGGTGACGCAGCCGTATGAAGCAGTCTTCAGCAGGAGTTGTGACTATGGGTCTTCCACTGCACGGCTGGTCTGCAACTGAGCCAGTTTCTTGAAATCATCTCCAAAGGCAACTAATGGTGCTTCTAACCACATTAAATTGTCTGGCTACTACACTTTGTGACTGTCCATTCTGTAAATGTCCAATGATGATGAATCGTTGTTCTGTAGTGAGATGAGCCTTACTTGCACATTGAATTTTCAAATGAATTGATTCGAGGAGCGTCAATCTTTTATAGGCATTCAGTAACATGGTCAGTGAGTTTTGTGTTCAGTAAGTTTCACGGGATTCTTGTGAACCTGTCATGAGTTACTTTTTTTACTAGTTTCGGTTTTCTGTGCTCATG